>JAQFVV010000166.1:0-600000 GCA_028023455.1 Epiperipatus broadwayi
GTCATTTCTAACTAAATAAAAATTTAGAGAAATAAAGATTTCTTAAATATATAAATTAACGACAGATGCACTTCTTAAGTATCAATTAAATATGCAATGCATCAATTATATATTCTGGTATACTAAGTATAGATTAAACAATTTCTAAGTATAGATTTAATCTAATCATTTCTACAATATAATGCACAGACTAATATATTTCATACGTATAAATTAAATATAACCTCCTTCGTGCGACCGCGTTACAGGCCAATTGTAACTATATAAAAACAATTCAAACAAATAAAAAGTTATTCTTTATTTTGTTAACTTTATATAAACTTATTAAAGTAACATGAAACGAATTTTGCAATCTCTCAATCGGTCATCCACAATGAATTTCAAACATACCTAAACGATTGGGAGAGCTTCCAAATATCATATATATTATTGGATAGTTTAAGCTAATTATAACTTTATTATAACCAATGAGAATTTTATTCAAATGATCGCACATCCACGTTATGGATTAATTATACTATATTCAAAGTATACGGCATTTACACATTTGCAGATAAATTGCATGCCAATTACAACATTTTAAGAATGGATCGATGGATACTTCATCATTCCCAGCTGACACTATTTCTGAGGCCTACTGAGATGATGATGATGATGATACAGAACATTTATAAGCTTATTTGCCAGGGCGCCAAATTGCAGCTCCAATAAAATATAGAGGTGAAATCTCAATACAATACTCTTAGTAATAATATTTCATGAATGGGTTAATACATAATTAATTTAGAGAACACTGGGAACGCATTAAAATTGACAATATTAATATCTTTAAGAATTCCAGGCTATTCTCAGCATAATCCCATTCACTATGATTAAAGCTACAATTAAATTTTATTCTAATTATAAAGTTCTATATTCATCTCCACCTTCCTGATCCATCCCTTCATCAATTTCACGTCCATATGTCTATTACACTATTATTTATTTTATCATTAAATTCTACATCTTTGCTAGCTCATCTCCTCTCATTCTAATCTCTTCTCAGGGTTTTTCGAACAATTAGGTGTGGAAATCGAATAAGCTGCGATAGGTTATTGGTGATAAACATTCCTCTCTTGATCGCCTCCAAGGTGATCTCGGTTGTCTTTAATGCAATCTAATATCAATTTACATTAAAGCTGGAATATTTAAGCTTATTAAATCTTTATAAACACATCATAAAACATAGTCGCAATTATAATAACACCATATAAAATAAAATGCATCTAGAGAGGTTTGAATACAACGGATGGGGAAAGGATTTTATGCCCACCCTCTGCACTCGCTATCACTCAATACTATCTCTATTCTCGATTTATATTTAAACAATATTAAATTATTTGGTAATTTTATGCATTTAAATTAACCTTTTAAATAATTTTACTAAATATTAATTACGTACATGATAATTCAAATATTACTAATATGATATTGATGTATGATTGGATTGGAAATATCTAGATAATAATAACCCACAAAAACATGGAGACACACGCAAATTTTTATTTAAAACAAATAACAAATTTTATTTGACAAACTATAATTCAATCAATACAAAAAAAAACAAAAAACATATACATTACATTATATCTACACTTTCTTTTTACCTTAAATATAGTAAATACCAATTTCTTCCCGTTTTCAATGCTTTCCCTTTTTACTACAGATATATTTTAGAAAATACGTAATCGATTTTTTTTTTTTTTAATTAAATTTGATAATTTTGTTTAATAAATCTAAAGGTAATATTCCCTTGCAAATTTCTTGATCTTATCCGATCATCCTGATTAAATATTCTTTGGCCCTAATCTTTACAACAGAGATATCTTAATAATAGTAAGACTAAGTTATTGCAAATAAATTGGCATTAAGATCAAACATCATCCTAGTGCACTCTCTATGTTCATGTTCTTATAACATAATAATATTTTAACAATACTACCTTTCCAGCGAAGTTCTCAGCTGGCCATGTAAATATTTATTAAATACATTTATATACGCATTGCTTATGCCCAATCATTCGTACGTTTTATTTAACCCTTAACAGTTATTAACCTAATTATTTCTGGCTCGTATGCTAAATCCAATCTATAAAAACAATATTCAAATACACCAATTGCACATACATTATCTGCATTCATTCAGACATTAAGTTGAGTTTGCGACCTGGTATCCAATACTTATAATAATGCTCATCATGGCTATCCTCTCATACACACGTAAGGAATATCAAATATTAATATGAGGCAGGCAGTGACCCGAATAAGAGAGAACCTTTTCACTAAGGTTAAGATATGCTAGGATTTTTTTTTATCGCTAGTCATATAAAAAACATAGGTATGCCAAATACCTCTGGCCATCAAAACAAGAAACCTTCTTACGGTGTAGAGCATACTTAAGTGGGAAAACTCTTCCACTGGGTTCAAATACTTTCTGAATATAGCATATATCTCAGTGAGTTAAACTTCACTGAATTTGTGGAGATCTTTGTCTATCCACACACACACACAGGTCGAAACATCAAATTATACAAGTAAAACTTTCACAACTTTAATATTCTTGCAAATTAGTGTACTGGAACATGAGCCCATAAATTTTCCAAGCATAAATCAGCTTGTTTCTGGCCTTAAATCTATGATAACAATAATAATAATAAGCAATAAGAAATGCGCACAAAATTCTCAAAACTATTTCCAGGCACTTTTATAAAAACAATAAAAATGATGATGATACTCAATAAACAAGCAATTCATTTATAAATCTAATCATTCGATAATAACTTCTGATGCTAATAACCCTATCTCTTAATTAATTGTTTTCCCTTTTTTTTTAAATTGAGGGGAAAAAAAAACATTGTTTGTAAAGCATTTTAAATAAGGCATATCAGTTCTACCCCAAATAACCACAATAGCGAAAGCATTTAAATAAACATATATAAAATCATATGAAAACAATTTCTACCCCCAAAATAATGCAATAGTGATTACATGAATTAATAATTTTTTTTTTTTTAAAAAAAAAAATGCTATACGTGATATACACTATAAAGAAAGAAATTCGTTTTTTTTTTTCTATATATATTAAATGTCCTACACACATAAAAAGCGATCATAATAATAATAATAATAAAAATTATACTTATACAAGTCTTTTAGCAGGTGTTCTTCCAGGTTCCTGATTTCTCCTTTTTTCCTTTTTTTTCTTGACCGGTTTATGAGAGCATATAAAGTCCTTGTTGTAAAAAGTTCTTTTGATAGAGTTCGATTCCTTTTCTCTCATATATACAGTTTCTATTTTGCTGAATGAGTTCCTCATTTCCATATCTAAGTAGATTACCTTTAAACTTTGTAATTTTCTGCAAGTTTCAGTTAAACAGCCTTCATTTAACTTTTTCACAATATCAGTCTGTTTTTGATTGTCCTTTTCCAATTTTACTTTCATTCTGTAGATTTAAATTGACTTATATATGCATTAAAACTTTTGAGTCTTAAATTTTACTATTTGCATATATATAAACGATATCAAACTCAAGTTTTAACTTCTGCGGTTTAAATTTTTATTACATCTGTTGAATAGTCAACTTCTGGAAGGTTCCAAGTGTGTGCCCCCTTAAAATTTACTCACTATACATTGTTATATTTAGTCGAATTATTCTGAAGAGACAAAGTATAATAAATATGATTTTCAATTTTATAACACAGTTTTCTTTTAGTCAATCAAGGAAAACTGCTACAGATAAGTTTTAAAAATACAAGCAAGTCCCCTTTTTTTTTCTTTTAACACAGCTTTTATAGAGACGTCCTTTATCTCTGTAATTAATTGACATTTCCACCCCCTCTCAATTAAATCTAACCTGTTGCCCCTTCAGAAAAACCAGGCATAAATTTCAAGTCAAATAGACAGATTAATTTTACAATCTAACATTTAATTGCCAATTAATTTTTTACACTTTGACAGACCAGAATTGACCATTCACCGTTAATGGCCTAAATTAATGGTCCCTTTAAATTCCTTAGTAGGATCTGTGTATTTTAAGGAATGATAATTAACTGAGTAAGATAATACACACTAAAATAATCTTACTTTTCCCTTTAATAGTGAAACACAATATATTGCAGCTGTTTCAAACTCAGACTTGACATTAAATTTGACTGCTAATATTAAACTTATTTAAAAGATTTTAATTTCTTATTTAAAATTGCTTTACATCATGTAAGAAATGATTATTAATTTTACATTGTACCATCAAGATCTACAATTAAATTATATATACACACACATCGCAGGTATATACTTTTCTTTAAATTTAGATTTTTAATGCCTTAATCTTTATCTATTACAACTATTCTACCTATATTATTTATTTACTTCCATAAATTATTTATTTCTAACCTAGCTTAAAATAATGACTATTCATCATCATTATCCCAATGTAGTTTTCAATAGTCACACATCTTCCTCTTCTCAGTTAACCTATCAACAAATATATAAATCCTGCTTTTCTAATATTTTTTTAATATCAATTTAACCCATAAATTAAAATAAAACAATCCTCTGGTTATAAACACATTAACAATAAATTTTTAGATTGCTCACTAGTCAAACATATGCAATCCCTTATAAATATGGGTTCAAACTCTGTCTTGGCTTAAATTTTCTTATTACACAGAAAAAAAAATACATATATTATGAGGAAAATTTGGATAGAACCTTCTCTTTCATAGCTAACTTAAAAAAATGGAGCCTTGGACAAATCCAAGGGCTACATACCTCCCTCCTTCGGGTAAAATTTTCCGAATTCAAACCACTATTTTTTTTTTTCTTCATATAATATACCAACAAAATTACCAATTACTAATTCTTAGTTATGTTTTATTTTGCTCACTTTTTAGGTGGAACAGGAAATCTTTTTTTTTTTTCATTTGCCATTGAGTTCCTTATTTCAGTTAATCAGATATCTACCATCAGATACTTAACAAATCCACGTTTCATTTTACAGTTGATCATATGGTTGCACAACACGGTCATAATGCTACTAACCAATACCACCAACAATATTTCACAAAAGCTTTTCATCCGACACCTAATCCTTTTATTTAAACCCTCTGCTATAATGCACTCAAATAATTGCACAGCATTAGTCTCTATAAAATCCCCTTTTATTTTACAGGGAATTGGATCATTGACCCACACATTACTATATCCATCCATAAACATCAGACCATCTTTATTTCCAAGTGAGTCAGTAAAAATGCTTCTCATTTTGCATTTTATTTTATTGTCTATCAAAATATCTCTGCATGCAAATGAATTTAACTCTACTGAAATGTTTTTCATTTTACACTTTATTTTCTGAAATTCTATCAGAATCTTACTATCATTTTTCTTACTATAGCTATAACTTTGCTTATTATAATTATAATCTGGCAAAGCCTTGTCTTGCTCCATTACAATATCTGTTTCTGACTCCTTTGTGGACTCAGTGCTTTGTTTACCCTGCTCATCCTTTATTTCATCAACTAGACCAGCTTGACTTAACTTGGTTTCTTTAGTCTGTTCATCTATTTTACTTTCCAGACCATCATCACTTTCTTTGCTTACTACACCTAGACTAGTGGAGTTTTCTTTCATTTCTTTGGTCTGTCTACCCACTTTATTTATCAACGATTCTTGTCTGGCCTCCCTTTGCTTTTGTAGCCTCTCACTTTGAATTTCTATTTTAATCTCTAACCTACTAATCTGACCGGTTACGCTATTCTTTAATTCCTCATTTAGTCTAGTTTGGTTATCCTGGCTCTCTTCTAATTTTGCAATTAGAGTAGCTTGGCTTTCTTTGAATTCTTTATTCTGGTTCTCCATTCTACTATCAATTCTCTCTTCTAAACTAGCTTGGCTTCTAGCTAGGTTTTCTTCAAATTTGAACAGCTTGGCTTTCTTTGAATTCTTTATTCTGGTTCTCCATTCTACTATCAATTCTCTCTTCTAAACTAGCTTGGCTTCTAGCTAGGTTTTCTTCAAACTTTGCAATTAGAACAGCTTGGCTTTCTTTGAATTCTTTATTCTGGTTCTCCATTCTACTATCAATTTTCTCTTCTAAACTAGCTTGGCTTCTAGCTAGGTTTTTTATCACAGTTTCTAACATTCTTTCCATGTGCTGACTACCACTTATTTCTGGCTTCTTTTGAACCGTTTCAGCGCTCAACTCTTCAGACACTATATTTTCACTTTCCTCGATACTTTCCTCAATACTTTCTAATACTACAGACGCTTCGTCTATTGTCTCTTCTTTCTTGCTCTCTATGGGACCTGTCTCTTTTTTAGTTCTCGGCATTTTGTGTTTAATAATAAAATCAATGATGAGAAAATTAGGCACACACTCTTTTCCCCCCTCCATCAACCAACAACCACGACTATCTCAACTAACTATATCTTGGTCACCCTATTGGTCTTGACCTAAGCAATTCCTATACTGATTAAACGTCTCATCTCAAATGTTTTTGGGTATCTAGAAATCCAATCATCATCAATAATCAGTTTTAAATAGACATAAAAAATTTAATTTTCTTTTATCAACTAATTACACACTAGCATTTATAATTTTAAAATACGTTTTTGGTATAACCAGTTGCTGGCATTTATAATTTCAATTCTGCAGCTTTTAAATTAACCTCCAACACCCATTATCCGTCGTGCGACCACGTTGGCGCGTCATTTCTAACTAACGAAAAATTTAAAAGAAAAAAATCAAGATGAAGGGAAGGTCATTTCTAACTAAATAAAAATTTAGAGAAATAAAGATTTCTTAAATATATAAATTAACGACAGATGCACTTCTTAAGTATCAATTAAATATGCAATGCATCAATTATATATTCTGGTATACTAAGTATAGATTAAACAATTTCTAAGTATAGATTTAATCTAATCATTTCTCCAATATAATGCACAGACTAATATATTTCATACGTATAAATTAAATATAACCTCCTTCGTGCGACCGCGTTACAGGCCAATTGTAACTATATAAAAACAATTCAAACAAATAAAAAGTTATTCTTTATTTTGTTAACTTTATATAAACTTATTAAAGTAACATGAAACGAATTTTGCAATCTCTCAATCGGTCATCCACAATGAATTTCAAACATACCTAAACGATTGGGAGAGCTTCCAAATATCATATATATTATTGGATAGTTTAAGCTAATTATAACTTTATTATAACCAATGAGAATTTTATTCAAATGATCGCACATCCACGTTATGGATTAATTATACTATATTCAAACTATATGGCATTTACACATTTGCAGATAAATTGCATGCCAATTACAACATTTTAAGAATGGATCGATGGATACTTCATCATTCCCAGCTGACACTATTTCTGAGGCCTACTGAGATGATGATGATGATGATACAGAACATTTATAAGCTTATTTGCCAGGGCGCCAAATTGCAGCTCCAATAAAATATAGAGGTGAAATCTCAATACAATACTCTTAGTAATAATATTTCATGAATGGGTTAATACATAATTAATTTAGAGAACACTGGGAACGCATTAAAATTGACAATATTAATATCTTTAAGAATTCCAGGCTATTCTCAGCATAATCCCATTCACTATGATTAAAGCTACAATTAAATTTTATTCTAATTATAAAGTTCTATATTCATCTCCACCTTCCTGATCCATCCCTTCATCAATTTCACGTCCATATGTCTATTACACTATTATTTATTTTATCATTAAATTCTACATCTTTGCTAGCTCATCTCCTCTCATTCTAATCTCTTCTCAGGGTTTTTCGAACAATTAGGTGTGGAAATCGAATAAGCTGCGATGGGTTATTGGTGATAAACATTCCTCTCTTGATCGCCTCCAAGGTGATCTCGGTTGTCTTTAATGCAATCTAATATCAATTTACATTAAAGCTGGAATATTTAAGCTTATTAAATCTTTATAAACACATCATAAAACATAGTCGCAATTATAATAACACCATATAAAATAAAATGCATCTAGAGAGGTTTGAATACAACGGATGGGGAAAGGATTTTATGCCCACCCTCTGCACTCGCTATCACTCAATACTATCTCTATTCTCGATTTATATTTAAACAATATTAAATTATTTGGTAATTTTATGCATTTAAATTAACCTTTTAAATAATTTTACTAAATATTAATTACGTACATGATAATTCAAATATTACTAATATGATATTGATGTATGATTGGATTGGAAATATCTAGATAATAATAACCCACAAAAACATGGAGACACACGCAAATTTTTATTTAAAACAAATAACAAATTTTATTTGACAAACTATAATTCAATCAATACAAAAAAAAAAAAAAAACATATACATTACATTATATCTACACTTTCTTTTTACCTTAAATATAGTAAATACCAATTTCTTCCCGTTTTCAATGCTTTCCCTTTTTACTACAGATATATTTTAGAAAATACGTAATCGATTTTTTTTTTTTTTTAATTAAATTTGATAATTTTGTTTAATAAATCTAAAGGTAATATTCCCTTGCAAATTTCTTGATCTTATCCGATCATCCTGATTAAATATTCTTTGGCCCTAATCTTTACAACAGAGATATCTTAATAATAGTAAGACTAAGTTATTGCAAATAAATTGGCATTAAGATCAAACATCATCCTAGTGCACTCTCTATGTTCATGTTCTTATAACATAATAATATTTTAACAATACTACCTTTCCAGCGAAGTTCTCAGCTGGCCATGTAAATATTTATTAAATACATTTATATACGCATTGCTTATGCCCAATCATTCGTACGTTTTATTTAACCCTTAACAGTTATTAACCTAATTATTTCTGGCTCGTATGCTAAATCCAATCTATAAAAACAATATTCAAATACACCAATTGCACATACATTATCTGCATTCATTCAGACATTAAGTTGAGTTTGCGACCTGGTATCCAATACTTATAATAATGCTCATCATGGCTATCCTCTCATACACACGTAAGGAATATCAAATATTAATATGAGGCAGGCAGTGACCCGAATAAGAGAGAACCTTTTCACTAAGGTTAAGATATGCTAGGATTTTTTTTATCGCTAGTCATATAAAAAACATAGGTATGCCAAATACCTCTGGCCATCAAAACAAGAAACCTTCTTACGGTGTAGAGCATACTTAAGTGGGAAAACTCTTCCACTGGGTTCAAATACTTTCTGAATATAGCATATATCTCAGTGAGTTAAACTTCACTGAATTTGTGGAGATCTTTGTCTATCCACACACACACACAGGTCGAAACATCAAATTATACAAGTAAAACTTTCACAACTTTAATATTCTTGCAAATTAGTGTACTGGAACATGAGCCCATAAATTTTCCAAGCATAAATCAGCTTGTTTCTGGCCTTAAATCTATGATAACAATAATAATAATAAGCAATAAGAAATGCGCACAAAATTCTCAAAACTATTTCCAGGCACTTTTATAAAAACAATAAAAATGATGATGATACTCAATAAACAAGCAATTCATTTATAAATCTAATCATTCGATAATAACTTCTGATGCTAATAACCCTATCTCTTAATTAATTGTTTTCCTTTTTTTTTTTTTTTTTTAAATTGAGGAAAAAAAAAAAACATTGTTTGTAAAGCATTTTAAATAAGGCATATCAGTTCTACCCCAAATAACCACAATAGCGAAAGCATTTAAATAAACATATATAAAATCATATGAAAACAATTTCTACCCCCAAAATAATGCAATAGTGATTACATGAATTAATACTTTTTTTTTCTTTTTCAAAAAAAAAAAATGCTATACGTGATATACACTATAAAGAAAGAAATTCGTTTTTTTTTTTCTATATATATTAAATGTCCTACACACATAAAAAGCGATCATAATAATAATAATAATAAAAATTATACTTATACAAGTCTTTTAGCAGGTGTTCTTCCAGGTTCCTGATTTCTCCTTTTTTCCTTTTTTTTCTTGACCGGTTTATGAGAGCATATAAAGTCCTTGTTGTAAAAAGTTCTTTTGATAGAGTTCGATTCCTTTTCTCTCATATATACAGTTTCTATTTTGCTGAATGAGTTCCTCATTTCCATATCTAAGTAGATTACCTTTAAACTTTGTAATTTTCTGCAAGTTTCAGTTAAACAGCCTTCATTTAACTTTTTCACAATATCAGTCTGTTTTTGATTGTCCTTTTCCAATTTTACTTTCATTCTGTAGATTTAAATTGACTTATATATGCATTAAAACTTTTGAGTCTTAAATTTTACTATTTGCATATATATAAACGATATCAAACTCAAGTTTTAACTTCTGCGGTTTAAATTTTTATTACATCTGTTGAATAGTCAACTTCTGGAAGGTTCCAAGTGTGTGCCCCCTTAAAATTTACTCACTATACATTGTTATATTTAGTCGAATTATTCTGAAGAGACAAAGTATAATAAATATGATTTTCAATTTTATAACACAGTTTTCTTTTAGTCAATCAAGGAAAACTGCAACAGGTAAGTTTTAAAAATACAAGCAAGTCCCCCTTTTTTTTTCTTTTAACACAGCTTTTATAGAGACGTCCTTTATCTCTGTAATTAATTGACATTTCCACCCCCTCTCAATTAAATCTAACCTGTTGCCCCTTCAGAAAAACCAGGCATAAATTTCAAGTCAAATAGACAGATTAATTTTACAATCTAACATTTAATTGCCAATTAATTTTTTACACTTTGACAGACCAGAATTGACCATTCACCGTTAATGGCCTAAATTAATGGTCCCTTTAAATTCCTTAGTAGGATCTGTGTATTTTAAGGAATGATAATTAACTGAGTAAGATAATACACACTAAAATAATCTTACTTTTCCCTTTAATAGTGAAACACAATATATTGCAGCTGTTTCAAACTCAGACTTGACATTAAATTTGACTGCTAATATTAAACTTATTTAAAAGATTTTAATTTCTTATTTAAAATTGCTTTACATCATGTAAGAAATGATTATTAATTTTACATTGTACCATCAAGATCTACAATTAAATTATATATACACACACATCGCAGGTATATACTTTTCTTTAAATTTAGATTTTTAATGCCTTAATCTTTATCTATTACAACTATTCTACCTATATTATTTATTTACTTCCATAAATTATTTATTTCTAACCTAGCTTAAAATAATGACTATTCATCATCACTATCCTAATGTAGTTTTCAATAGTCACACATCTTCCTCTTCTCAGTTAACCTATCAACAAATATATAAATCCTGCTTTTCTAATATTTTTTTAATATCAATTTAACCCATAAATTAAAATAAAACAATCCTCTGGTTATAAACACATTAACAATAAATGTTTAGATTGCTCACTAGTCAAACATATGCAATCCCTTATAAATATGGGTTCAAACTCTGTCTTGGCTTAAATTTTCTTATTACACAGAAAAAAAAAATACATATATTATGAGGAAAATTTGGATAGAACCTTCTCTTTCATAGCTAACTTAAAAAAATGGAGCCTTGGACAAATCCAAGGGCTACAATATATATAACCATTAAAATTATATATATATGTATAATTTGCTTGGAGCAAATAAAGAAGTGGATTTTTAATCTAGCTAAATATACAACCAGCAAGATATGTTATTGAATAAGAAAATGTGCTTTCAAAAGAAAAGATGATATTTTTGCTACTTAAAATTAATAAACACATTAGTGATTTAATTATATTTAAATGTTATATTGAATTGCGCGCTAGGAAATGTTATATTAAATGGTTTTTGTCTAGCAACAATGCCATCAAGCGGCTTGTGTTGGCTAGTCAACGAGTACCATCAATGTGTATGAATAATGTAAATAAATAATTTATTATTGTCAGAAAAAATGTATATATATAATTTTGGTAATAATTATTTTATTGACATTAATAAAAACAAAATGCAATAAGAGTATTCCTCACTACTGAATTATTGATTAATCAGTAAAATAATGTAAAAGTATAGTCAAGTTGAAATATTTTTTTAATTTACACAATTACTGATTAGAAATAAATCTAGTTAATCAAGAAAAAGAAATAAAAATACAAAATATGTATAGAAATAGCATGATATTAATTAAATTAATAGATGAAAAGAAAAAAACCTTTTGTATTCGAGATGTGATTAAGAAGATCAAAATAAATAAAAATAGATTAAAGCAAATGAGCTACTCAATTACTAAATCGATTACCTTCACAAAACAAAAAGCAGAAAAAAAAAGATAAAATAATAGACATAGTTTTATTTAAATTTTCTTTAAAATATAAATTTGCTTGAAGCTACTGGGGGGAGTAATGGCTATCAGCATAAGGAAGATGCAGAAGCCAAGAAACCTAAACGGAATGTCCTTACACTCAATTTCAACATACTATTTTCAAAAAGCATTTAACTAAATACATAAATTCAACCAAAAATATCAAAACGAGGAGCACATAACCCCAGTAATTCCCACTGATCACCCCCCGCCAAACAAGGATACATGTTAACTGCAGTGCAGGAGCACATAGGAAAATATATACAGCTCTCAGCTTTAACATTTGCTAACAAGATCTCATACTGGGAGGCATACAACTTGACCAATGGGGGATAGGGCTCACCCCCGTACGCTGGAGGTAACCAATAAGGGGATAATTTCAAGGTTCAGATATTGGAATGTAATAGCTAAATATTTGGACTTCGTAGTCAAAATGAACTTAGAGGTGCTTCCCACAAACACTTTTCTAGTATATAAGAGAGGGTTCATTAAGGTTGACCCGATATGCCAAATTTGCAAAAGGGAAGAGACCATAGGGCACATACATTATGCATGTCAAGGACTGTGTATCCATAAAAAGGTAATAAATGCTTATAGGAAAATAAATAAACACATCAATTACATCCCTCAAGGACTGCATTAAAAAGGGAATATATCCACTTATAAGAATCTCAACATTCCTGGCCTTATGTAAACTAATTCTTGGACAATCACAAAATAACACTGAACAACTACTAATAAATTTCATTAAGGAAATCAAAAAGAGCGACAAATCAATAGCACCAACGGAAATATTTAGGGCCACCTGGAATTATTTGATTTATCAGATGCCAGTTAATCTGTTTTGGAATCGCATCTCAGATTGGCTGAAGATATAGATATAAGAACTAATAATACAGATATCAGATCTTACATTGTAAACATTTATAACCACTGAGTAAATGTAAAACCTTAGAATAATAAAAATAATATTTTAATAAATATATATATAAATGAAATAAACATTATAGAATGTATTACTGCAAGTGTAGCTTTTATCCAATGACATTAAATGCATAAGATATTATATTTGGAATAATTATCTAGTGCAGAAATAGTATGTAATTTAAACAGTAAGGATTTTTCATCCTAACACATGCGCTGTACTGTTTTTTTTATAATATCTCAACAATGTCTTGTTGAGTATTGAGGTGACTCGAACTAAGGCACACGATAGAAACTTTTCAAAAGATAAGACCATCTTATCTTTTGAAAAGTTTCTGTCGTGTGTCTTAGTTCAAGAGTTTCCTCAATACTCGACAAGATGTCATTGAGATATTATAAAAACAGTACAGCGCATGTGTTAGGATGGAAAATCCCTATTGTTTACATTATTATCATCACAAATTTTTCTGTGACTATGGTAGTTAATTGGTTTAGCAAATGGCATCATTAAATCTTCCCAGATATTTATAAAACCTTCATGGGGAAATACTGCTGACCATCAGGATAAATTCTATCTGCAGTCATTACTTGTAGTCAAGAAGAGTTCTGTTTTAAAAAGCACCCATGATTGAATCTGTTAGTCTTTCCATATGCTTTGCATTACTTAGTTGTGTAAGAGAATTTCTCAAGTGTAAACATGAATGACATGACATGACATTCGCTATTTTTTCTTGGGATAATTTAATCCAGAAATTGAAGCTATTACTTTTGATTACTATAAAACAATGTTTTATGATAGAGTAGTTTAATTCAACTACCGATGCCTTATCATTAAGAGTGTATTTAAACAATTATTTATTGATGTACATAGATACTATATGATACCAGTATGGAATCTTCAGAAATGTAGTATAATTTTTTTATTTAAGGTCATGATTTGAATTACATCATCTTATCGAGCATAGACTGATAAACATCAAGCCAGAATGATATCTCTCAGTGAGGAAAGTAATGATATGAAAGTAAAAAAAAGTCATCTTTGTTATTTAGTTCAATTCACTCCTAGGCATCCATATAGTTTGCATAAAGGATCTGTTAAAAAATAAATTTTTCAAAAAAGGCATTTATAACATGTAATCACATGATATATCAAAATGTATGGGTGCTGAACTGAGTTCAGACCCATATGACTATATAAGCTATTGAGCTTAGATTGAAAATATTATTGTGTTTTCAATTTCATTCTCATAGTTTTGTAGTTAAGTAGAGATAAAAGGTGGCTGCTGGAGGGTTGCATTAGATCCTAAGATCTAGGTGCTGTGCTCTCAGATCCAAGGCTCCTCACTGACGAAGGCCACAAGCCAGCAACTAGTCTGGGGATATTGGATGAGTAGGCACTAGATGGGGATTTTATGCACAAGCCTTCTGGCATCCATTGATTACTCTGGTTGACACTGAGTGGCACTACTGTATGGAGAGTTTTGCCTGTTTTGATAACAGTTATGTGTTAGCATAAGAAATAGTGATCATGTGATGTTTAGTGGTTTAACACCAATCCTGCCTAATAGGATAGTGGTGGCTATGGTTGTTAAAGAGCCAAAGACACCAAAATGTATGGGTACTAAACTGGGTTCAGACCCATATGACTATATAAGCTATTGAGCTTAGATTGAAAATATTATTGTGTTTTCAATTTCATTCTCATAGTTTTGTCGTTAAGTAGAGATAAAAGGTGACTGTTGGAGGGTTGCATTAGATCCTAAGATCAAGGTGCAGTGCTCTCAGATCCAAGGCTCCTCACTGACGAAGGCCACAAGCCAGAAACTAGTCTGGGGATATTGAATGAGTAGGCACTAAATGGGGATTTTATGCACAAGCCTTCTGGCATCCATTGATTACTCTGGTTGGCACAGGGTGGCACTACTGTATGGAGAATTTTTGCATGTTTTATAACGTATAATTTTCCTGAAGGTATATAAGAATAGCTTCTCATTAGTATAGAATCTTTAAACATTGTATTGATAAATTTTTATTGCTGGCATTAGATCGATGATTATATGATATTGCTTGTTTACTCCAATCGATATTGGAGGCATGTCCAGATTTTGCATATTTTTTTTGGTTTCTGTTGAATCAAATTATCATAATCTTAATTTCCATTTGTATTATGTTTAATATTGCTATTAACTGGGCTCTTGTTAAAATTGACATAATAATAAATACATTTACATGATCATTAATGATATTATAATTTTTATCAATATCTTAAATATTTAACTTTGAAAGAAACTTCTTAATTTGAGAATTGGCTATTCATACATCAAATAATAGTTTGTTTTGAACCTTCTGAGAAAAGAAAGTTATTTTAATCAAAGTGTTTTTAGCACTAGCATGTTATGATGCCCCAACCCCACCTTATATTGAATGCATTTAAGTATTTTCATTTTATAATCTATATAGTCTGTATAATATGACATTTTTTTTCAAATCTAATGTCACTAGTCCAGTGGATTAACATTATACCCAGCAGCACTCGACCTTTTTCCGCATACCCTGCAAAGAATATCAACATATCTCTGTCCCACTCCTCTTTATAAAAATTTTTAATTTTTTGGTATCCAAAACAATTACAATAATAAAAGTTAAATATTTAATTTATTTAGAAATAAAATATTATTAGCATTTCCAAAAATATTACATAAAAAACTTATATAAAAAGCAATCAAAATATTATAAAAATACATTTTTAATTAAAATTAATCAGAACCTTGAGCTTGTTTTGCAAAAACAAATTTTAATATCAGGTTCTGTGTTACATAGTTTTAATTGTAAATTATGCTCAAGCTGATCTTTAAGGACAGCATGAAAACCACTGCACTGGTAGTTGCACAGTATGGCACAAAAAATGGCCATATGATCTTGAATGCAATAAGCCTGGATATTTTTTCTATGACAGAGAGCTGATAAACGCAGTAATTGATACAATGGAGATATAGTTTTAATGTCATTTTTTAATACTAGTTTTACGTTATTTGAATACATTTTTAAATATAATTTTTCAAAAATACTTATCTTTCATGTACCATCTATAAGTCCGTCACGTACCACTAGTGTACATGTATCGCAGGTTGAGAATCACTATACTATTAAAATATTTTTTAGCTAGTTATTTATCATGCTTATTTTTATTTTTTCAACATTAAAAAATGCATCAACTTCTGGCTCTCATTTGTCCCTTCTGAGGTATAGTATTTACTTCTTTCTTCTCTATGTCCATTTTCATACAGTATTTAGTATTCTATCCATATAGAATAAATCAGAAAATGATAAGTAAAATATGTTTGCATTTTAATTTTAAATATACTTAAAATAACAATTATTGTTCAGTATTATTACACTAATAATATAAATTTTATTAAAATTGCAAGTAGACATTCTGTGTCTAGTTGATTTCATGCATATAAAGAGGGAAAATAGTATTTATTATGCATCCTCGTGAATAGGGCTATTACTTTATCATTCTTGTTGCACACTAGATACTGGTATAATGAGGTTGATGGACGGCAGGCCAAATGGTAAAGATGAGTTATGGATCAAAAGTAATCTTAAGGGTATGATGTCTTTTATTGGTTATTTCATATTGCAATTATCTCTTATCTCATCAATACAATAGCTCTATATGTATTTATTAACTAATAATGAAGGCCAATTGGATTGATTATGAACTGGCTAGCTGAAAAAATACTAACTTGCTTTGGGAAATCTCATCTATCTCCAATCTCCACTATAGATATACGGATACCAAATAATCTTGAATGGCAAATGTTCATCAAGTGGTTCTAAGGTGTCTAAGGAAACAATCACTATCGTGAATTTTTTTAAATTTCTTAATCAGGTATTTGTACTTAATCCTACCAGAATGTTTTTTTTTATAATTGATGCAATAAACTTTCAGTATTTTTTTTCTTGTCATAATTTTTTAAATCTTTTGACTACATTTTTTTAAATACTTTTTTTTTAGGTATCGAATGTATGGCTAAAGGCTGCAATATTCTTATTCCAGAAGACTTTGTTTTAAGTGTAATTATGAAGCCAGATAGACGAGAAAAATATCAGCAGTTTGCTTTTGGTGATTATGTTAAGGTAATCGTTTTTAAAAAAAATTTATATGTGTTTATTGTAATATGTTTTATATGTAGTATGTCTTATATATATATAAAAACTTATTGTATAACAATTTTTTATGTTTGATCTATATTTAGTGTAATTACTATTTGAAATACATTATATTATATATAAATTTCACTGTATAGAACATCTGCTGTCAATTAATTCTTATATTTTAATCAAATAAACAGAATAGCTTGTCAGACATTTACAAGCTCTTTCATGTTTTCCAAATAATTCTGCTGTCATGCTGATAACAGAGTTTGAATAGAACATGGAATTTTTTTTCAGATAGCATGTCACAGCCAACCCATTAAATCATTCAATTATTGATCAGCAATTGGGTATCTAATATTCTTACACAATAAAGTAAGAAAAACAAACCATTAAAATTTTTATCGGTCATTGGTTGATTAGCATAGGAAGTAATGTTTTCGTTTTTATTGCTTTTTTTGTAAGGAATTGTTTGAGAGGCTTTTGCCTTGTTGTGGGCTACTAAGGCTGCTTTATTTTACCCCTTCACTAAATTCAGAAGAATTGTTTTATTTTGTGTGTGTGTGTGTGATCTTAGATTAACATTATTATAGTGCATGGGATAACTTGCAATAAATTTTTTAAAGCCTACCCAATTGGTTATGATTGATTGCTGTACATCAATACACCTTGATCTAACTTCATATATATATATATAATGTTGATCCTATTTACTAATTCATTTATATGTATATGATATATAAGAATTATGAACAAGATGAGAATTTTTACATTTCTGAATGTGGTCTAAAAGAACTAGTACTAACAGGCCACACTTTCTGGCATTTACTAAATATCAGACAATGACTGAAAATATGTTCTAAGAATTTGTGTATTGCTTTACACAGGCATTTAGTAATAAGTATAGTATGGATCAAATTTGTTAAATTCTCAATAGAATGAAAGTTTCAAAAATTAAAGGTTAAGAAATTGTAACACATTAATTCAAATCTAGGGAGATTAAAGGAAAAGAGACATTTCCCGAATGGAAAGATTGATTCCAATTTTATTATTAAAGAAGTGAATTTCAAGAATTGTAGATGGATTGAAATTATATTAATTAGGATTGAAATGCAATTGTTAGTGTCTTTATTTAATTACCAAAAGAACTCTAAGCTACATTGAAAGTACGTTCACAGAGTTAAAGTAATACAAATTTTTAAAGAGGAGTATATAAGTTCCCTAAGCTCATGTTTCTGTAGTTGTTATTTGATGAGGGGAAAAAAATAGAATTTCAATGTAAAAGTTGGTATTCCAAGAATACTATTTTTACAAAATTAGAATGGGAGATTTTAAGTATGAAAATTGACATCAGCAATAAAATATTAATAAAATGCGTAGTACGTTTGGAAAAAGTCAAATAAGTTATTGAGGAAAATACTATCGAAATTTTATAGAATATATATTATTTATTATGATTTCTTTAAGGTGAAAACAACTATTTAAATAAAAAGGACTTGAAACTTCACAAGAAGAACTGGAAAAGAATAGATTAAATTCTAGTAAAAGAAATAAAAATCATAAAGAGAAATACGCTACAAAATTAGCATAATGCTACAATTCCTGAATGGTTTAATGTAAAGAATTAATGAATGTAATGTTTGTGAAAAGAAAGCTTATTGAACAAAAGTGAATATATTTGAATAAATATAATATTAAATTTAGACGAGAAATAGAAAAAAAACCATTTATTGTACAAAATAATATAATTGATGTTAGATCTAAGTAACGAAGCACAATTATAAAAGCTTAAGTTGTCATTTTATGGAAATTTATATTGAATTTTATATTTAATAGTTAGTTTAAAAGCTAAGTAAAATTATATGTAGTCAAGGTTTATAATTTGTTAATCTCTCCCTGCTCTCAGATAATGATTATTTTATAATTTTTTTATTTTTAAACAAAAATTGCTTATAATAATTGAAATATTGGGTCCTTTTTCAACTCCTGTTGATCTGTGACAGCGTTGTGCATATTAAAAAAACAGGCAAACTCTTTACTGTAAAATATCATCATATCTTGAATCAATTGATTTGTTTCTGATGATAGTATCTTAGTTTCAACAATATAGTTATTGTACTAACATCACAATACTTGTTTGATTACTGCTTGCGGAGTGAATGGGCTAAAAAAAATTGTGAATTTGGTCATCAAAATTACCTAATATAAAGAGATTTATTAATAATTGAAGAATATACCTAAAAAGCATTGTAAATCAGTGTGATGTAAAATGACTTCTTTATAAATGATGTTAGAAGTTTTGATGCATATGCCAGATTACTAGAAATTCTATTATGTTAAATAAACCATTCTAAAAATCTTTATACCATTGTAAATCTTCTTATGTTTCTCTCATCTATATCCTTTTCCAATATGCTGTCATCACATCATTTCGACAGCATTGATACATTCTTCTGCTTTCTTTTACTAAAAGCTGATCATAAATTCTAATATTCCTTCCTCGTATTCCTCATTTTAATCACAAAGACCAAAACAAAAAATCTTTCATTACATTTCTCCCACTTTGGCGTACAATTTATCTTCTTTCTTTTTCTATATCATGCATTTAAAAAATAAATATCCTCTTCCCATCTCCATATAAATCATGTCCAAAATCAAAATTCTTATCCTATTTCTTTCTTCTTTTTTTTTAGGGGGTGGGGGGAGAGTATACAATGCTCTTGACTTTTCTCCCAACACAAATATACTTTCTTTAGTATTATACATTCTTTCATATTTTATGTATTTGTTTTATTGTTATATAATAAAATAATTTTTGTATTTATACTTATTTTTCAGAATATTTTTTACTTAACTATCCATTTATTATATAAATAATAAAGAACTAAATTCTCTCCCTATTATTCATTGTATTATGAAATCTTTCTAGTCTTTCAAAAATTTTAAACTTTTAATTTCCCATATTTGTAAAGCCCACTGCATTTTTCTATGAAGAATCTTTTATGTTAACTATAATTCACTGTCCAATGCTTTTTTTTTTTTGTATTCTCTCTAAAAATTTCTGACTCCTTTGGGCAATACAAAGTGCATCGTTTTAAATTGCAGTCATTCTTTTCAAAATATCTGATTCCTATTCTATTTAATCCATAACAAATCACTTGGACATCTAGTTATTGATGCTAACTGAATAATAAGGACTACTGGTTATTCTGAGTGGATCTGATGGTAAATATAATGAGACTCGTTACTTTTGATGGAATTATCGCTGCTGTAAACTTGTAGTTTTTCTTTTCCTTTAGTGCTTTAATTTGGCTTGTGTTGGAAATAATACTATGGTTTTGAGACTGTCAAGTGATTTATAAAATTTTCACTGAATTGATACATTGCAACGGTTTATTTTGTGAAAAATAAAGATCACAATTCATTAAAATTTAATGTTATAATTTTTGTATTACAACATTCTAACTGATGTAGTGCACTTGTCAAATATTCAAGATGTAAAGTAAATTCTTTCAAAAGTTGTTGAAAATCATGGATGTTATAAATATTTGTCACTACAAATATAATGATAAAAAAGTCTTACTTCTATTTCACGGTATAAACAAGAAAAAACCCACTTTATTAAGCAGATGAACAAACGGATGTAAATTTAAATTAAAAATACAAATGAGAATAAAAACCAATATTGTATATGTGTATATGTCCATTTTGGAACATCCTGTATGTTTTATTTTTTTAATAAGTTAGCAAGCATTTGATCATAGTACTTATTATTGTGACACTTATATGTCTCATGGCATACAATAACATAGTAGTGTGTGTGCATGTATATAAAGTTTAAAGGAAAAGTAGAACTAAACAACATTTTTTGTAGATATTTATTATTGAAACTGTATATTACTGACTTAATATACGTTTCACCTATTTTCCCCCATAGCTCCATCTGTGCAGGATTTAAACTTCTCTGAGTACATGTATATAAGCATCAACACAATTATGTATGTATCATCCACACATATGTGAGTAAACGATTGTAATATCATCGATTTGTATATATATTGAACTGGATACTTTCCATTTCATTAGTCCCATCACGACATTTAAAGTTAGGTTATAATTCATCATTTATTCTTTTGTAATAAAAGTTTAACTTTCTGCACACATTTATTTTCTTTCAAGAATAATTTTTTTTATTATTAAATTTGTAATTTAAAAATAAAATATTTTTAAAAGTCAATTTTGTAAAACTTGTAACATATTTGTTTTATCTTTAGGAAAGTTTTTTTTTTCTAATTAAAAGTTGTTTACATTTTTTTTCTCTCTTTGGTAATTATCTATTTTAAGAGCAGAGATTTAATTTTGTATTAATTAGTTTAAATACCCTGGCGAGATATTTAATTAGATTGAACGTGGTATTAAATTAGCCCTGGGCATATACTGTTTACGTAATTAAAAGATGAAAAACAAAGTTTACGCAGGAGATAAGAGTTATTATATGCATAGCCCTGAGTTTAGGATGGAGGGATTGGCATTCATTCATGGGTTAGAAAGTATTATTCTGACGGATATTCATTCTTCAGAAATTATTATTCTGACTGATTCTTCGAATTGTGATTATTCAGAGTATTCTTCGGACATATTATTCTGCGTCAGATATTTCTTGCCTTTCAAAATATGTCTCCACATTCCCGCCACCATTACCAGAGAAAAAACATTGCAGACTATTATTATTTGCATACACATATGTGAGTACTCACCAAATGTATGAACACTAAGGTAAATCTCCATTCTATATTCTTGCCAAGGCTAAACCTAATCTAAGTCTCCACTCAATCTTTATAGTAAATCAGAAATTGTATTCTTTTGTTATTATTTTATGTGTTATTCTTTTATTATATGCATTGAAGCCTTAGTAGCAAATTTCTAGTTTGAAAATTTTATTTATCCTAGAACGTATGACTAGTGGAGTTTATATGTTTAATGTCTTCTTTGATATTACTAACCCTTAGTAAAATGCTTTGGCAGAACTGTCCCTCTTGTATTACCCTGAAATTAATTTTAAATAAGTTTAGTTTGCGCTTCATGCAGACCATAAATCTTTTGGTTGGCTGTTTATTAAGTATATTGTTCTGTTTTTCTTAGTAGAGATTTTATTTTCCGTAGTTCAGATTACGTAGTCTATAATCTTTTTTTTTTTGTGTGAGACTAACCTTGGCTGGTTTAAACATAACTGTCCATGAGCGTTTTTCAGAATTATGACATTCTTAGTTCGGACATTTGTTTTCTGGGCTAAGAAAAGCTTGTCTGCGCTGCCCTGTTATTTCTCTGCACACCTCTTTTTTTTTTTTTTAAATCTCTATAGGAAAATGGAATTGGATTTTGGTGAACCGCTAGAGGAAGATATAAGCCCTTCATAAGCTATGAGTGAGAAACGAACTTATCTTCTAGAGGTTTTAGTATGTGCATTACTCATATACCCTCTTGGATGAATATACCAGAAAATTTAGGTCAAACTTTTATAATTTGTTTGCCAGATTTTTTTTTGCTTAAATTTAATAAAATTTTAAAGTCTTTTAAATTATTTTGGGCTGAGGTTGGTCTTTGTGTTTTCTTTCTCAATTATCTGAACAATATTAATGAGCTTTTGCTCTCTCTGAGTCTGGTCGATGCAAATCATCATCATCATTAACTTTTGATCATGATAAACAAATTTTCCATGTAAGTAGTGATCTGGTGGTGCCCTCCATGATCAAAAGAATAAATAAACATCCTGTACATAGGTAGTTTAATTTTAGCTCAACCAACATAGGGCTTCAAGTTTAAAGCCCATGTGAGATTTTGTTCGGACAGTTGAGAAATATTTTGAGTAGGAGGAAACAGTTTTTTAAATATTTTGAGTCAGTTTAGGTTTCTTGGTGTATTGTTGGAACAGCTTGGTGTAGGGATTCGTCTTTCAATATGATTAAAAATAAATAATTAAATAGCATTTTTCTTTGAGATTTATTCTAAAAGAAAGAGAAATAATAAATAAATATTAAATTTTTTTTTCTCTCTTTAAGTAAAAATAAATAAACAGTTAAGTAGTATTTCTTTAAATTTATATTGTACTTAGATAGTTTAAAGTAAAAGTTAAATATAGTTGGATTTTATCTTGTCATAAAAATGGAAGATAGTGTAGAAATTGATAAGAGCATAGGGTTAGAAGAAAGCCCGGTTACATTTAAAACCCCTCAAATTGTGGAAAAAGAAGAGAATGAGACACAGGTGATGACGAAGATGATAATAGAAATAAAGGAAGAAAATAGAGAAATACATCAAGAAATAAAGGAAGAAAATAGAGAAATGTGTCAAGAAATAAAGGAAGAAATTAGTGAACTTGGAGCGGAATTGAGAGAAATAAGATATGAAATAATGGGAAGAGTTGAGGAAAATCAGGTAGCGGTTGAAATAATGAAAAAATTGAGTAAAGATAGTCAGGAAGTGGAAATAGTAAAAAAAGATGTGAAAGAAGTAAAAAATGAGTCAGAGCATGATAGTGTTAGAGCAGGTAGTTTAGAAATGAAGATAGTGCAGGTAGAAGAGATATTAAAGGAGGGAGGAATTCAGAAAGAAATAGAGCAAGGCATAGATGAAGTGGTAGAAAAGATGGAGAAGGCATTTCTTGATATAAGAGAAAGCAAAGATACTTTAAAATCGCAAGTGCAACAAATATGTGTGGGGATAACTAAGGGCCTTGCAGTTAGGATATCAGGGATAGAAAGGAATTTGGAGGTGTCTCGCCTGAAGTCAAACAATCTGAAATAGGTTCTATGGAAAATAAATATAGGAAGTCAGCAAGTAAAAGGCAAGAGGGACCCACCAGCACATTCTTTGAAAAACAATTTCTCATTGAAATATTTAATGCTGAGGTGGGAGAAAACCTCTGTCACTTAGAAAGTCTGGCTAGCTTGTTTCATGTTCAAGACTGGTCTGATGGAGATAAAGTCATGCTTGCCAGTAGCCAGCTCCAGGGAAACAGCCTTAGATTGATGGCACACTTTGTGTACCAAACCTCAGACGTTTGAATAATATAGACACGCCATTCTGAGGACATTCTGGAGCAAAGCCAGACAGGATGGGATACTATGTAAAATATCCCAGGAGAGATATGTCAGCATCTGTGGACAAACACCCAATTATTTTTAGGCAGGTGGCCAAATTAAAATCATTAATGGCATTTCCTCTCTTGGATGGCCATATTATAAGAACCATCTGGCATAATATGTCACTTACCATACAACAAACGATAAGCAGTAGTGGCCGGTCAATAGTGTAAATGGCCAAATTTTTAACACTACTAGATTGTGGCAACATAGCCAAAAAAACCTACAGACAGGTTTACTAGGTAGACCATCAAGGTGATCAAATATTCCATAAGAATGAATCATCCAACCGAGCTTAGCCTTTTAGTAGTCAGTTGGACTTTTAATGGAAAGAACTTTTTCATCATTCATGGATTATGGGATTGGAGACAGATATTTTGTAAAATAAGATATCTGTTTGGGTGCAATTAATGTTAAATATAAATATTTGTATTGTTTTATGCATAGCGGGTGTGTTTTACTAAGTACATTTGTACGTAAGGTCTTGCTGCACCTTTTTATGGGTTTGCGATATTAGCCGTTCTCATTCTTTAGTTCGAGTATGAGCACTGAGCCTGTTAATGGGGTTAAGGGTCTCGGACACTTGAGTGACCTATCCGAGTTCCCTGAACTATATGGTTCATTATTAGTGGCAAGCCATTTGGTCTTAGGGCACCGAGCATTTTGATGCTGAAGCCCATGAATAATTACCCATCCACAAGCAATTTTGTTTATTAATAATTTATTTAGTGCCATGGCATATATATATATAAACCTAAAGGTAACTAGTTCTTCCCTTCTTATTAACTATTCAGCATTTGAATCTGCATCATTTTGTGCTTATTTATTCACTCACTCTGTTAATATATGTAGCAGCCATTTTAGCACTGTATGTAGTAATCATCTCGGCTAGATTATTAACTTTGTATCATTAACAAACCAAGGAAAGAATAGGTTTGGCATATTAGAATATTATAGGCATGATTTTAATAACCGCACAGACATACACATATCTAATTTATATGTTAAGATGAGATTGCTGTATTAATCTGGTCTCATTCACTATGTAATGCTTGCCTGTGTTAATTCATATATTAACACTAGATACTTATTACCATTTTATGTTTGTTTGATTTATTTATTGTTGAATAAACCTATTTAAATTATAAATTTGTTTTACATCTGTTTGCTCGCAATCCAACCCCAATTCTTAATGATTTTTTATACATTGAATATGCATTATGTTAGTTAAGTTTATTAGCTTGTTAAGTAGTCTATTTAACCCTTAAGTTATAGTTAAATTGTTAATTTCCTCTTGAATCTCGTGTTTCTCCCTGTTCAGAACTGTCTCACTGAAGAAATTGAGACTGAGTGCTACCTCAGAAATGTCCTTCATAATGTGTTAAATCACGGAGTACTGGTAAATGAGTTGAAGCTTGGTCGGATTCGGAATGTCACATCATTTCAGTCAGCTTTGTTGTATTTTGCCTGGATTCTGGATTTTGTTATAGGAATGTACAAATCTGACTTACATTATATTACACTGGAATAACAGTTAAGGAAGGGTTAAATAATAATTTTGATACAAATCAAACTTTTAATAAGGTCTATTTAATGTTTATTCTGATTTTGAAATCTAAAACAAGCTTGTTTTTATGTTATAATAGATATTACCGGTAATTATAAAAGTCCCCTATCTATTTTTAATTAGATTAAGAATTTTTTTTAATTAAAGCTTGTAATAACCTACAATCTGATGTTGTTTAAAGGATTAAAAAAATTTTTTAGATTAAAATTTGGTTTTAATTAAAGTGAATTGAAAAGTATCATTAACTTTTTTGATCAAAATAAAGAAAGAATTTACTTAATTATAGTTTTCAAATTCCACAATACACTATAAAAAGGTGGTTTTAAAAAAGTCATTTTATGTATCACTAGTATTATGAAGTTATAACTGAAGACAAATCAGTTGCTGTATAATGTTGCATTGATAGAGATTAAATTCACATAGAAGCAACCATGCTTTTTTGTGGTTCATAGCTTGAAGTCTATCAAATTATAGAGACTGAAGGGAGTCGACTAAATGACAACAGTTACCTGATTATACCTTTCCGAAGATGTCAATAAGCCAGCTAATATTTTAGAATAGATTAGTTTTCTGAGAGATTCCAGTACTAGCCACCAGAAAACTGAAAGCTTAGTATGCTATGACTATACATATGCTGATTAATCTATTTGCAAAAAAGCACAAATGTATAATTATTGCCAGTCGAATATATAAAATGCTTAGAGCTGGTGAGAAAAAATAATTTATTAAAAATTGCATTATTTTAGATATTTAACTTTGCAGTTAAAATCTTTAAGTTAACAGTGTTGAAAGTAAATACCTGGTGACTATTATCCATTTAAAAGAAAAAAAAGTAAGAGTAAATAATCACTTGGTCTCCAGACGATTTCTTGTCCTTAACATTTATAAAGTATTTATTCTAGTTTTGATTAAAAATCTTATTGTAAATGAAAAAACAAAAAGACAAAAGAGTTTTTAAAAAGAAGTTTCCAAACTGGATCTAATGATAATGTTTTTTTTTATAAAAAGAACAACTTATTTACAATTAAAAATAATGGCTAATAACTTTGATTTATTTAAAATTCATACAATTTTTTTGCTTCATATATACACACATGTGTATGTTTTATGTATATTTTCAACCTCCAGTTCATTTTCTTGTAAAAATATAATGATGTGAATTTAATAAGTTTATTATTTGACAAATGAAATATAGAATATAAATGCCAGTGTGTGTGCACATTTGAATGGGTAGCCACATCCTATGTTAAATCAGTCATTATATATGTATTATTAAAAAGGAATTGAATTTTATTATTAGTTTATGACAGTTCTAATATGTCAATTTTATACTGTTATACAGCACATCTTGTGTGCTTTTAGGTAGGTGTGTTTTAAGGTAAGCCTATTGAAATATCTGTAAATTGTAATGTAATAGCTTATTTTTGTACTATTTTAATCAAAATCAACATATTGGATTTATATTTATAGCATACTTAGCAGACCTTAATTTCATTTTATTATTATTGTTTTTAATTAATATAAATTTATATTTCATTAAATTATTCCAGTGAATTCATTTAATTCTAAAATACATTTAAAATATTGTATGTTGATATTATCTCTTGCTCACAGTAACAGTCGTAGAGCTCTTGCTCTCTGAGAAGATATGTGCATAACTATTAGTTATAGGGATTGGGATTTATATTTGGGTTTTGGACATCCAGATGATTTGGTTACTTCTCTGTAATGCTGGATTGTGTTAAAAGTATATCCTTTAAAGTCCATGCACTAAATTTTATTATTAATTAGAAATTAAGTTTATAACTGGCTAGTACACTAATGGTAATAAAAAAACAGGCAAAACTCTCCATACAGTAGTGCCACACTAATGGTATTAAGTACCCGAAGTATTGATGATAATCAGCATGTTTCAGTCTCTCAGCATTATTTGATTTTTTTTTTATCATTTGATGGATTGGTACTTGAAGTATGTGCCTCCAGATGATTGTGTTGTATATCTGCCCAAAGTTTTGCAGTAACTAGATAGTCAGTCTGTTTATAATAGACTCATTTCAAATCTAGTCACCAAGATTGACTGTTGATTTTCTTTTATTGTTGATCATTTATGATGATGAATGATTATTCTTTTTCTCTGTAATGCTGGTGAACTTATAGGTAATTTATTTTTTGCTGATCTCTCATGTTCATTATATTCATTCTGTATTCAGATTTTGAATATTAAGTGGAATTGATGGTCATAAGTGCCTTTAAACAGAGAATAAAAGATTTAATTATTAATAAAAAAGTGTTATCATTTTGGTTAAAAATTGTGTTGTTTTACACTTTTAAAACTCAATTATAAAATAGCTTATATATCCATAGATCTTGGAACACAATGATGTAAATGGCTTTCTAATGTCAGGTTATAGTTTTAAGCAATGAGAGTGTAGAATACATTTTTTTCTAACAAATTACAATCAAGTATTTTTGCTCATTTGTAGTATTTTATTGCCTAGTTATCTTTATTCAGGCAGGAATATATGTCAAATTTTTCTTATTTGTGTATTCAATTTTATTTTTTAGAGTCATCCACAATTGCGATTTTGTCCAGGGCCAAATTGTAGTGTAGTGGTTCGAGCAAAAGAAAAAAAAGCCAAAAGGGTAGTCTGTCATGAATGTAAAACATCTTTTTGGTAAGTAAATGCATGATCTAAAATAGATCAGCTACAAGCTTTTTTTTTAAATTATAATTATCTAATTCCTTCTATAGATGGTTTTGTTGTTATTATATATCTATAAAAAAAAACCACAGTTTAGAGAAAAGGATTAGTAAACAAATAATTTAAAATGCTATATAATATTAACTAAAAGTAGAAATAAAGTTTCTAAATTTTTAAAATATAAAGTATGAGAAAAAATATAAAATACATTGAACTGATTTAAAATTAAATGAAAAGAGTACATAGAGGTGAAATGTGATAATTTAAGAGAGAGATGTTGAATGGTTATATGGGATTGCAAATAGTTGGAAGCAATCCATACTTAATATTAAGAATCTCAAATCTGTTTGTTAATAAGACAATCTCTTTTTATTATGATAAATGATGGATACCCACCTTTATCCATGGCATAACGGTCGGGGAATATTCTGATTCTTTATCCTATCTGCCGTACAGGGTGCCACTAGGCTATTCGAACTAGAAAATTTATAATGTAGGCAGATACTTCTTATTAAAATCTAATTTTATTTTATTATTGACTGTTAGCTTATGCCACTAGCTCGAGACACAAAGATTTAATATATAACTTATTAAATGTATTTCAAAACTAACATAAAAACTAAAACAAGCCACTACCAGTAATAACACACAAAAACATTTATTATCGCACATATATAAATTTAAACTTGAGGAATAAATTAATCTTACTTTAATTTGTTATTATTAGTTTATACTTTAGTTAAAATCCGCACAGATAGACAGTTTATATAATTTTGTTTTAGAATGTTGAGCATAGATAAGCTACATAGATTACACAATTAAAACTTTTCAAAATATTTAACCTCAGGCTAAAAGTTCATAGCTAAACCAATGCTTGCTTCCTGATATACAGACACAACCAATGCAATATGAAGATGTTAGCATAAAACCATGCTTTCAGGAATGTACGTCTGCAGTGTGATATTATTTAAAAGAAATGATCCTCGTCCAGTACAGGAATGGTCTGGTGAAGGAATCATATATATAAAACTTAAAAAAGAAATGCTTCTCACGGAGGGAGAGCGGTCTTTGCCGACTTATAGTTCCTATCCATAGAGCGAAAAGGGAAATCAATGGCAGGTATGTACTCCACGTCCATTGCAATACGATGGCTACACCTTTGGAGCCATGCATTCATTTGGGCACGTTGCCCTGTATGCTAACATGCTTCACATTGCATTGATATAAACACCCATATATCCCTCTACCAGCATTGAGTCAACTACGAAACGAACAGTATGTAAAATTAACCCCCTTAAAACTAATATAAACTTTAACGAATCTATGCAGCCATCTACACCCAACTTAATTTTAATACATTTTAATAATTTAGTTAATAAATACAAAAATAAATAAAGTAAGAAATGGAAATGATTGATTAAAAAAAAAAAGATTAACTGATCTAGTGTCCTATTCTTGGTCAGAAAAGAGTTCTTTTAAAAGTTATGTTTAGTTGACACTTTAAAAGCTTGTTTAAGAGATCAATCTATAAGTTCATATTGAAAAAAGTTTATACTTCCCATAGTAAGTCTTTACGAATTCTCCTGGTTGCGGCAGATTTATGGAAGTCCATCCTAAGTCTCTCATTCTGTGTAGATTGTTCTCTTTGGAGATGAAACCGCTGCTTGCCAATACCTGGGCCAGGAACTGTCATTGGGAGGCCTTAGCTGGTGCATGCAAAGAAAACTAATTTTATTGCAAGACCCCTACATCACGGAGTCCGCAATACAGCTGCCAGATTAATAGTCAGATTAAAATAACCCAATCGTTATTTTTCTTTTTATAATATTACGCTTCCCTTATCACTAAATTTTCAGATCCATCGAACATGACGCCACTAATCCTAAGGTCCAGATGTTTTCTTTTCTGGCCTGTGCGTGACTTGGTGCTTGCATTGGTCAATCTTTATTTTTTTTTATCTCTTATCTGACATTTTAATTATTTAAGTGCCCCAAGGGCTAGTTTGCTTTACATTTAATTAATAAAACAATCATTTCCATTTACTAAGATTAAACATGATTCTTAAAATAAAAATTAATTAACATTTATTTCTATTTTCTTTTATATAACTTTTTATTAAAAGTACTAATCTTTAGATCGTTACCTTTTTTTTCACGTTTCCTACTTTTAAATACTTTTTTTTTTTAAATAGTTTTTCCATCTGTGCGATAATATATATGTTAAATAAGTATTTTAATTTTCCATTTTTATTTTTTTTAAAAATCATTTTTACTTAAGATTATTTTCTATTTATTTTAATTTTAAAATAATGTAACGGCATATATATACCGTTACAATGGTCTTAATATGTTTATATAGATTCTAAAGATTGACACGATTGAAAGAGATTGAAATTTACAATTCAAAGAAGTTGAAATAAATCTCATTAACAGGCAAATTTAATGTGTTTTTGAAAGCAGACTAACAAATAATTTTAACTTTCAGACTGCGGTGAAACCATATTTTACATCCATAATGTCTAATAATTTTGAAAATCATAAATGGAAATGCTTATTATGTTCATTTAATGTTATTATAAATATTTGAAAACCAGGCACTCTTCACAAACCTGGGAGCTTAATTGTAAGTATAGGGATTATATATGTGTGTGGGAGATGATAATTTGGACCAACTGATGAGTGCTGGTTTAGCATGAAATAGGTATATTGGTGATTATTTATCTTTTCTACATGTGTATGGTCATGGGTATCAGTTGTATGAGATAGTGTGGATAGTTGAAGGGTGCTTGAAAATCTGAGTTCAAATCCCTATACTTAATGTTATTATATAACATTCATTTGTAAATTACTCCCATTAGTTAAATACTTTGAGAATAATTGATTACTTTTTATTGTATATCTCTTATGTATATTTTAGTTTATGTTTCACTTAATTTAAATATGAAAGAAATGTAGACTGTCCAGTTAAATAAGTAATATGTCCAAATGTGCTGAAACGCAGTTAATGGTGAAGCTAAAGTACAACTTCTAATATTAAGTGGCTGAGCACTTTGGCGAAGCTTTATCTTCTCATAATCATAGCGAAAAGATCATCTGAAAAGGGTGGAATATATAGGCCACAAATATTTAAATATATGTAAATAATGGATTAGAAAGTCCATTTTTTGGAGAGGGGAAAGTATGCTTCCTTTTGATTTATAGCGTGGATGTTAGCTTTATGCCATGTTTCTTTGATTTTACATTTAGAGTTATGTCCTATGTATGCAATAGAAGCGGAGGAAAGTTCAAAAGTATGTCCGGTGGTCTTTTGGTATGTGTTCACTGGCCATACATCCACACTATAAACTGAAGGGTAGCATGCTTTCCCTTCTCCAAAAAATGGTCTTTATAATCCATTATTTGCACATATTTAAATATTTGTAGCTTATACCACCTTTTTTAGATGACCTTTTCGCTATGATTATGAGAAAATAAAACTTCTCAAAAGCGCTCAACCACTTATTATTACAAGTTGTACATTAGCTTCACTGCATTTCAGCATACTGAGACATATTTCACTTAATTGTGGAATGGATAAATAAGAGAACTTTATTTCGCAGATATAAAATTTCTGCAACCTTATTTCTAAATAGATCTATTATTTCAATCAAATACGTAATGGAAAGTAGTATAATAAAGCACAAAATTCAAGTTAGAAAACAATAATAAATGTTAAATATTTTAATAAAACTACAGATATTGAATATTCATTGTTTTTATTGAACAATTTTTTTTTCCAACATCTACAGAGAAATGACAGTTGCCATATTGTTTAAAAGATAAAGACAGAATTAAAATTCAAGACATATGGAATTAACATTATTAAATAAAATGAATTTATCATTGAATGTATATTAAATTTCATTCCCAAAAGCAGATTTGAATGGCCAAGCAATTACAGTTCTATGGACAATTGATTGCTAATATCAATAGTAGTTTGCTGTATTATTCTCTAAATTCATTTTATTCTGGCAATTCAGTTTTAAAACTATTGTCATAAGTTTAGACCTTTTACAATGTTCTTGCAGTAATGTTAATGGATTTTCATAATTATGAGATCAGAAATTATGCTGATATGGATTGCAGTGCTATCTTATTATCTTTATGATAGCTGATATATACTAAGAAATTGAGGCTTATTTAAATGTAGATTAATAGCGATTATGTAATGCTATATTTGGGTATTAATCCGAGTTATTCCTGGATTTATACTTATTTAAAGTCATTTGCGAATTGATACTGTAATTATATTAGTTTTAAAACCCAAGAATTGATTGAAGCATAATATTTTCTTAGGTAGGAATCATATCTTAGGATGTTGCATTGTTAGATCATTTTTAAATAATATAGATCGTACTAATATACTTCATTTTTAAGATTTTTTGAGACATCGCATTTCTCCTATCTAATATTTTATGTATTTCTGTTTTTTTCATGTTGCCAAAAGCGATTGATAGTAAAAGGAATACATATCATTTTTATATTTAGAAATTTTTGCAATGACCTTGGAAAGGGCTATGAATAGCTAATTAAAAGGATGTTGCAATTGCTCATTTGGAAATGATTATATTCAGCTAATTGGAAGGGACACTGAATGACTAATTGAATGTTGTGTGTGATTGACCATTTGAAAATCATTGCTATATTTCCAAGTATGTATGTGTTTGGACTTGATTTATTTAAATGTATCACTAGCATCCACTTCAGAAAAGAAGAGATCACAGAGATACTTTATTCAGAGAAAGTTCAGTGTCCCAACCATATTGTCTGAATGAAAGCAATTGATACTGGGTCTTTTAGAGTGTCTTAGAGATCATTTTTATAATGTAAACAGTTCTGCCTTTCTTATGAAAACCTTGTTTCAGTACATATAAAATATTTTTTAGAAAATCGTTTTAACCTCCTTCAAATATTCTCTTGAACAAAATTTTTGCCATATGTGTTCAGATTCTAATTACTTCATCTGGCAAACTAAAGAACATAAAGAATGGTTTTATGATTTTGCTATCATGCTTTCACTTTTACATTGGCAGAATAAAACTATCAAAGTAAGATATTTAAAATAATTATGAGACTATAATGAAATATTTTAATTTTTAAACTTAAAAAATAGTAGCAACATGTTGGAATCTTTGCTGCATTATATCGTTCAGTTTTCTTTCCTACCTAAAAAATATCCTTGATATTTATTTAAATTGATCTCTGTTTCAAGATTATAATGGTCCTGAGTTTTTTTGAGTATTAATTACTAACCAAATTTATTCAAAATATTCAATTTTGTAGATCATTCTTTGCGTTAACAAGAGTAGCACAGTTATCGGGTTAATGTAAATCTGAGAATCAAGAAGTTGAAATTTTTTTTCCTGTTAACAAATTAAAAATTTCAATCCTGTATTACTTCTTGTTGTTTAAGATTACTTCTTGTTGTTTAAGATTCATAAAGTTGTCCATATATAAACTGATATAAAGACCACTCAAAAAATTGAAAACAAAGAAATTAATATTAATGCCCCTGTTTAACACTAGGTTTGATTTTATAGCCTCCAAATTTTCTTCCACATGGGAATAAACTTCTATGGACGTGCATTTGTTTTCAAACAATGGTCCAACTTTTTTGATGAACTGAATCTAAGGTGATAAAGTACTATATAAATTATATCTTCGCTTGTGATATTTATTCTTGTATATGCCTAGCAACAAAGATTATTTATCTTGAGTCTCTGGTGATCATTCTGGTATCATTGAAAATGCCATGACTGTTGTGGATAATGTTGACATTTTACAATAATTATTGTAGCCATTTCTCTTATTTTTATAAATTGCGACAACAGAAGCATCTATAATTAAATGGCATATTTTCATGATTCCATATATTGTTGGAGATTGTTATAAATTTTAAAGCAAACATATTATAAACATATTTTAAAATTTTTGTGGGAATTCTGTTAGGACCCTTAGTTTATATATTTTTAAATGCAAAAAGTTATTTTAATTTCATCAAGCTTTATATCTTAACATGATTATACAAGAAAGAGCCATCTATTTATTTAATTAAACAGGCAAAACTCTCCATATAGTAGTGCCACCCTATGCCAATCATACTCATCAATGGATGCCAGAAGGCTTGTGCATAAAATCCCTATCTAGTGCCTACTCATCCAATATCTCCAGACTAGTTTCTGGCTTATGGCCTTCATTAGTGAGGTGCCTTGGATCTGAGAGCACTACACCTAGATCTTAGGATCTAAGACAACCCTCCAGCAGCCACCTTTACTACAAAACTATGAGAATGAAATTGAAAACACAATAATATTTTCAATCTAAGCTCAGTAGCTTATATAGTCATGTGAGTCTGAACTCAGTTCAGCACCCATACATTTTGGTGTCTTTGGCTCTTTAACAGCTATAGCCACCAAAATGTATGGGTGCTGAACTGAGTTCAGACCCATATGACTATATAAGCTATTGAGCTTAGATTGAAAATATTATTATGTTTTCAATTTCATTCTCATAGTTTTGTAGTTAAGTAGAGATAAAAGGTGGCTGCTGGAGGGTTGCATTAGATCCTAAGATCGAGGTGCAGTGCTCACAGATCCAAGGCTCCTCACTGATGAAGGTCACAAGCCAGAAACTAGTCTGAGGATATTGGATGAGTAGGCACTAGATGGAGATTTTAGGCACAAGCCTTCTGGCATCCATTGATTACTCTGGTTGGCACAGGGTGGTACTACTATATGGAGAGTTTTGCCTGTTTAATAACAGTTATGTGCTAGCATAAGAGATGGTGATCATGTGATATTTATTTAATAGAAGTATGATTTCAATTTTTGATGTATATATTCATTTTATGGCAAAATAGATTAATGTGACCATAATTAACTAATACCTTTCTATATTGCCATTGTAAATCTTCAATCTTTCTTAAAATACTTTTTAAGAATTGTTGAACTTTCTGCTTTTAAATTTAGAAACAGCCTATGAAACTCTACATTCATTTTATTATTCAACAAAGCAGAGAAGGTCATCAAACTTAATTCTATCCAGTATACATATTTAAAGAGAATTCCATTTTTTTGTAAGTTTGCCAATTTGAAAATTTATATGACAAAATTTTAGTGTTTAACAACTACTGATAGAATGAACTTCAGATCTTACCAAGTTATTGGATATAACTTATATTTTAATATGTCCTATGATTTTAATCTTAAAGTACATTAACTTATGAACTGTCCAATATTCAAGCATGTATGCATGACTCTTAAATACAACATGGTTCATAAAATATTGTTTTTCATTGTGTGTTCATCCATGTTTTTATTATAATTTTTGGTCTAAGCAAAGTCTTTGTGATAGCCAAAGCTATGTGTCAAGCATAAATTTAAAAAACAGATTTTTTGAATTCTTAGGAGTCGTTACCATGATTTCCAAAATCATTATTCAGCTAGAAATTAAACATGTATTTTTTTTTTCAACTTTGTGAATTCAGTGTTGTAAGCATAAGAACTGATAAAATGGGTACACATATATCTAAGAATTTTAAAAATATAAATACCATGTTGGACCTTATTGCAAGTCTTTTTTCGCTCAGTAAACAATCTTTCAAAAAAACAAACAACTTACAGCATCCAACCTGTTCAATTAAACATCTTTTCTCTATGCAAGATTAATTTCATTAAGAGCAGTTGTATTAGCCTTAATCATTAATTACAAATCCTAACCTATGTTCTTGTCTTATTTATTACATTATCACCATTACTGATATTGCAACTATTTCCATTGTATAAATAAATAAAGCATAGTAAGCTAGTTAGATTTTGAATGGCAGGCCATTTTTATATCTTTTCTAAGTCTTATTATTTTTATGGAAACACTAGGATCCCTAAATAGAGTATCCACACATACAATTACTTCAACTCCAAATAACAGTATTAATAGTATTGACTAGTGTAAGTTATATCTATGGTTTCCAATTTGCAATCTATAAACATCACTTTTATTGACACTGAGAATTTTGCATTCTTTATGTAGTCATACATGTTTGCATTCAAAAAAGGTAAAAAAAAAACTTTAGACATAAGTGAAGAATAGGAATATGATTTCACAAATAGTAAATTTTATTATCACATTAAATACTATAAGATGATTGATGGTATTAGAAGATTATGTTGACCAGTTCTATAGCAATTTAAATAATTGAAGAGACGATGTAAAAAAAAATAAAAGCAAATAAGAGAAAAGAACACAAAGAGGAGACAGAAAAAACTTTGTATGATAGAATCAAAGATGCTTTGTGATTATTTATAGTTAAGCCTCATATCAGAAAGTCCTTTTATTTGTGAACTGAGAATCACTTTGTTCTGCATTTAACTATATATCATCATATACAAATATGAGTAAGTATTTGACAAAATAACAGGAATATCTGTCATGTTAGCATTATATTTTTGACATAATGTACAAATACTTTTTTTTTTTATATTAATAGAATTCTAAAAAAGTATTAAGGAATATGTTCTGGAAGTTAACAGTAATTTTATAAGCCATAAATTTAAAAGAGGTTAAAACTAAAGAAAAGAATAACAATTATATTTACTAAATATACATAGGGGAAGGATTCCTTATCAATCAGAAATTGATATTTTATTGAGAGAATATGGCCGACATTAGGAAAAATTGCAATTAAGAAAAAAACAAACCACAGAGAAAGACACATCGGGCCATTCCACGGTCTCCAAAACAATCCATTATGAGTTTCACAAGTAGAAAATTTATATTCAAACTTGACATCTCAAAAACATTAGTTTTTGATATGAATGCTATAGTGAAGTTTTGCTGTCACAATTATAAGAATTGGATATATACAAGTGTAAGGATGTTGTTTAGTTGAATCAGTCATTTGCATTTTTGTGAATCACCAAAAAGATTTTAGTCTAATGCTCACATAGTAAAAAACCTGTCAATTAGATTGCCTTGTTTTAGCAGCATAATACTTAAATTATTCCGATTTAGCCGAGCTCTTTTTAGGTACAGCAATTATTATGCATAACCTTGTTAGGGGAGCAGACTGTTTGAATGTTATGGTACACATATTATTTTCAGATATTATTGATTCTTCCGAGATAATAATGCTCCAATTCACATGTGTCACTCAAATATTGGTTTGATAAGCAAGAGATGAGATGGATAATATCTCCCATGATTTTCTGATCATCTTATTTATATAATGTTAAGTCTTTGTTTGCCATTTTTGAATAACAAATGAGAAGCCATTTATATCTCTTAGAGAACCGGATGCTTTTTTTTTTACGAACAATGGCTTCGTAATCTTGAGATTGAATTTCATATTTTTAATCCCACACAGAACAATCTTATAGCTTAACAATATATGGACTTCATAAGTATGTCTGATACTTTCTATACATGTTGATAATATTTTTTAATTTGTCTGATAAAGTTATACTTATTTTTTGAATTTATATTTGTTGGTACAATTAATTTTTCCATGTTTATATTAAACTTTCACATGTAAAATGAGTAATGGAAAATTTTCTCACTAATAACTTGGATTAGTGACATTTTTTTTATAAAGAAAAATAATTTTTTTTTATGAGAAGTTGTAAAAAAAATATTTACACTATTTTTTTACTTGACAGTTTTAGGTGTGGCATGGATTATCACGCTCCCACAGACTGTGAAACTATTAGGAAATGGCTTACCAAATGTGCCGATGATTCAGAAACCGCCAACTACATTAGTGCTCATACTAAAGATGTAAGTTCACTTAATTATGATTTTGCTCATTTATTTACTTGCCTATGGAAACACGAAGAACTTTAATAAGTATATTGTACCGTAGAATAAAATTTGAGATAGTGGCATTGGTGAAATAATTGTAACACTTATTAAATAAGATATTTTGATAGATTTATAATATGAATTTGTGAAAAGATTCAATGCAGTAACATAAAATTATATGCCATGGGAAGATTGTGTTAATTCATGACTGTACTTTTGGAATATATAAGCAGTTAGTTTAATCCATTCAGATTTATTTAGTCTTGTTCTTTTGATTACTGATTTTAACACTCAGTCTTTAAGTATAGTTTGAATTATTTATTTATTTATTTTATTATATACAAAATTAACAAAGCGTATGCCACACTTGAATGAGAAGCTATAAAGATACACAGAAATTATTACACGCTAAGCGCTTTCGAGGTCTTTTGTCTCATATTCATAGCGGTACTGTGAGCTGCAGAACGAAAAAAAAAAAAAACCGTGGACTCAGTAAATATTAAATTACTTGAATAAAATGTTCATATATTTTCTTCTAGCTTTTTTTTTTGTTTTTCTATTTCTGATATTGGTATATTAAAGTTGATTTTCTCACTTACATTTCAAGTATCATAGCCTTGCTAGAAAATTAAAGAAATAGTAATAATCAGTTTAATTTTAATATCTGTTTAAATATATATTTCTAGTAAATTTTGTATTCTAAATGTATAATCAAATATATGTTTACAGTATTCAAAATTTATTATTAAATTAAAAAAATAAAACATTAATGGTTATTTTTGTTTTGTTTTATTTATTATTTTTTGGTAAAACTTGGAGTAACTTTGATATAGTTTGATAGTGTTAAACAATTTTTTACTTACATTGACATGAACAGTTAATATAAAGTCAAGGAAATGTATTTAAGAAATTAGTGATTAGATTTTTTTTCCAATTTTTTTTTTTTTTTTTTTGCTTTTTTTTCTTATTTGTTAATCTATGGAAAATAAATTAAAATTTTGATTGTGAGACCTGTCGGATAATTGTCTAATGTGTTCATATTAATAAGGTAAGGAAACCAAGTCATACATCACGTGACTTAATTAGCTTGTATTTACAAATGTAATAACAAGTGTGCTAATAGCTCTAACAAGCTTTCTCGATAAGTATTTAAAACCTTTATCTAGAATTATCCCTATCTCCAAACAGGTTCGAGCTAATGGCTCTCATCAGTGAGGCACTAGGACATTCAGACATTATGTTCTAAAATACAAACTCAAGTTCCAGCATCTGTTGAATATTTAACTATTAAATCTGAAATTTTCAGACATATATATTTCTTCAAATCCAGCTGTCTAACTTAAATATCCATATGAGAGTGAACTAAATTCAGATACACTATATATTGATAGCTTTAGCAATATAACATTGCCAAAGCCTTAATTAAAAGTCAAACTATAATAGTAAGGAAATCAAATCATATATCACAACTTAATTAGCGTGTATTTATAAATGTAATATAATGAGCGTGCTAATAGCTCTAAACAAGCTATTTAAAATCTCTATCTAGAATTATCCCTACCCCCAAACTGGTTTCAAGCTAATTGCACTCAAGACAGAACAATTGTAAATAGATTATAATGGTAAAAATTCATGAATTATTTATTAATCATTATTCATTAATTATAATTTACTACATTACAATTTAATATACAATGAAAGGATTTTTTTTTTTTACTCAAAACGGACTTTTACATAAATACAAATTATTTAATCTGAAATATATCATCACATAATTTATTAATTCAATGGAAAATTGATCTCTTATATGCCATTTCATTATCAGTCATATTTTTTTTTAGAAAGCCCCTAATTATATCCATCCATCTCTAATACCATCACTTACTTGTCTCTTAAATATCAATGTAAGTATTACCAAAGAAAACATAACAGGATTTGTTTTGCCTTTCCTCGCACAGAAATACTATCTTCAACCTCCAAGAATCTATGGAAACAGGGGACTTCACAGCTATTAAACTATCAGTTTTTCTCATCTATGCTCTCTGGTTGCTCCGATGTGCCATCATCCTTGACTAGAGAGTACATTCAGTCAATCAAAAGCTCTTGGACCTAATTCGCACTCTCAAAACCCGAGATACCAAACTAGCCCCACCACCTCTCCTCTCAGACACTTGGGTAATCCTCCAACTCCCAACCTCTCGGCCTCTGTCATAGGACTCAATCACAAAGACATGCTTTTCTAACCAGCCTGAACTACACACCATTTCCCCTCTCCACTTCCCATTCCCTTTTTACATGTATCCGTTCCCTCTTACCATTTTGTTCCTGAAATTTCATTTGTTTCACTATATCTGTTTTTTTTTTTTTTGATGAATAAACATCTCATCACTGAGAAAAAAATAAAAATTCTAATTTTATAGCTCGTAATCTATTGTCTTTATTAAAAGTTTTTTTAACAATTTTTTTGTGTTTTTGTTGTTGCAACTGTTATCATTGGTAAGTTATTTATTTAAGTATTTGAAAATACTTATCTACTCTATAACTTCACTACTAATCATTTATTATTCAATCTGTCTATCTTTATTATATCTTCACTGATAAAAATCATTGTGTTTTGTTCACCATTTATCATACTATTAACGTATAAGATATAGTAAACTTTTTTTTATTTTAATGTTTTTAAATATATAAGTAAGTTTTTATTATCCTATAAATTTTACATGTTTCTGGGAAAAGATAATCTCACAAATGCAATATCCAAAGTTTTGATGTATAAATTCTTCTATTTGCATTATTTAATATTCTGTTCTAATTGCTTTTAAGAAAAAAAATAAAATCTGGTTTTATATAGACAATATATAGAATTATTTGTAAAACAGTTAAATATAGAATTATAATTTTTTATATTAAATATATAATTGTAATTTTTTTTTTTTTTTGTCTTTCAGTGTCCAAAGTGTCATATATGTATAGAAAAAAATGGGGGTTGTAATCATATGGTAAGTTCTAAAGGATTATTATTGTCATTGATGTTATGCATGTTTCAATGTCATTCATATCTAATTAATATTTAGTTATATTTAATCTGTGCCCTCCACTAGACAAAAAGATCATTTAATGCAAAAATTGGTTATAGCCATTGTTGTGTAATGATTTGCCCTACTTCTTAAATAGTGAGAGAGCTTAAAGTTTTTATATTTTTTGGGTGTCGTTTATAAAAATTTTACGTAGTAATTGAATAGAAGCATATTTTAAAGTTTATTCATTACAAAATGGAATAGCAAGACATTGGAAAATGACCTTTATCAATGACATACATTGTCTATTGAATATGCATACTCACGATCTAGTTTCTAAATAAAAAGCTAACCTGCAATAGTTTCAGCTAATTTTTTTTATGTATCTATGGTAAATCTTTATCTGATGGTGAAGATAACTACGTAATAAGATTTTACGATTAGATGATAATGTTTGATCATTGTTAAAGATAGTTTGCCGCATCCTTAACTCACATCATTTTAATATCTTACTATTAGCATTATAAACACTAATGAATTCTTTATGTTATTTGAATGCAGAAATATTGTATAATGGTTTGTTTAAAATATAGAGGTTTGTGAAAATGCTTGTGTACATTTTCTCATTTGTGATAATCTTTCATCTTTATTTATATTATGTTTATGAGATATTTATTTTATATAGCGCGATGTTTATGAATTGTAATAAACTAATGATCAGCTTTTCAAGCTAATGCACATGCGCTTTATGAATCTTAATAATAAATGAATACTCTCACTTTCAACACAAGATAAAATCTTTGTGAAAGAATAGAATGAATCCACCTATTCTTTCAACCCAAACGCTTAAGTATGGGCAAATCTTAAGTACTGGAAATGAGAGCGTGAAGATATTAACCAATCACTTTAAATTAGTTTTACTATGTCTGAATGAATGACGCCTGCGAAATTTACTAGAATTTACAATACGTCATTTTTAAATGAAATTAAACATATGTAAATGAGATATTTATTTTATATAGCGCGATGTTTATGAATTGTAATAAACTAATGATCATCTTCATGCTCTCATTTCCAGTACTTAAGATTTGCCCATACTTACGCTATTGGGTTGAAAGAATAGGTGGATTCATTCTATTCTTTCACAAAGACTTTATCTTGTGTTGAAAGTGAGAGTATTAATTTATTATTAAGATTCTTAAAGCGCATGTGCATTAGCTTGAAAAGTTGATCATTAGTTTATTACAATTCATAAACATCGTGCTATATAAAATAAATATCTCAGATACATATGTTTAATTTCATTTATGTAAATTCTAGTAAATTTCGCAGGCGTCATTCATTTAGACATAGTAAAAGTAATTTAAAGTAATTGGTTAATATCTTCACACTCTCATTTCCAGCGCTTAAGATTTGTCCTTACTTAAGCGTTTGGATTAAATTCATTCTATTCTTTCACAAAGACTTTATATTGGGTTGAAAGTGAGAGTATTCATTTATTACTAAGATTCATAAAGTGCATGTGCATTAGTTTGAAAAGGTGATCATTAGTTTATTATATTATGTTTATATTTTTCATTGAATTGAATTATTTTATTTACATTAAAAAAAGTTGTGCTTTTTAAAGGGAGAATTCATGTCTACAATCATTTAATAAATGCGAAGGAAAATTGTGAATAATGAATTCTCAACTGAACTATTCACAATAGTTTTTGAATTATAATGTTTTTTAAATAGATAAATGATTTTGTCATTTCAAGTGAATGAAATATTTGGATAAATATTCGAAATCTTTTCATAATAATCCTCAGGTTGCATAAATATTTTATTTAAAAATCTTAATGCTAATAAAGAATTTATTTCAATCTGCGTAACAAAGATTTTCATATCTGCATTTATTGCATATCTAAAGTGATCAAAATATATAATTATAGTATTTATATAGCTGGGGAATGAAGTAAATTGTTGAAAAATTATAAGTTTGAAATTTTTGAATGGAATATTTAACATAATAAATTGAAAAGCCAGTGCATAGATGCGGTGTTGTTGAGCACTTTTATTTATGTGACTGAATATGATACAGACAAATGTTAAAAAAAAAAAACAATTGTGAGAGATTTCGGTGATTATGAAAATTGATTTTCCATTAGGCAATGAGAAATTTTCTGTCGATAGGTTACATGTTTAGAAATCCTGTTAGCCAACTTAAGTGTTACATTCTTTTAATATCCAAATTATTTCTTTCCATCTATTATTTTCTTCCAATTTACTATTTCATAATCATTTTGTTGTCAGTGGTACTTTTTCTTTTTTTTTGTATTCCATTTTAACCAAGCTGTTTAATCAATTTCAGTATACTTCTATTAATTTCCCCTGTCCTGTCATGACAGTTTATTCCTAAAAAGAAAAATGTATGCCTTTTTTTTTCATTCACTTTTATATTCTTTTTACTCTGTGTATATCTCAACCTGTTCTTTTTTCAGTATCACATTTTTCAAAAATAGATAGTCTACATTCTCTTTGCCATTTTGCATAATCCACACCCACAGTTCAAATTATTTCATTTTTGCCTTCTTTTCTTCACATTCATCACTTCTCTTCTTGCTGTCTTAATTAACAGTAAGCCTTTTTTTCAAACTATGTATATTTTTTATTCTTATGTTCCCTGTTTTTCCTATATATATTATCTCCCTTTACCTATCTTATGATTATAAATCTGGAAAATATATATAAACATATGTTGTATTTCTTTAAATTCTCTGTTGACTAACTGGGCATATTATAAAATCTTTCTAATCTATCCTAATTATTAGTGTCTTTATATAATTGAATTAAACACTGTTTTATTAATTCATATTATAGTTTTCTAGACATTTTAAATCTGCTTTAATTTACTTCATTGAAAAATAAGTATCTCTTGTCTCTCGAATATCTTTATTATCTGGTCACAATTTACTACCCAATACTTATCTACTGACTTCTTGTTAGATATTGTCCAATCTGTTTGTATTGTACTGCTATCTATAAATAAAAAAAATTTTTGCACAAGAATATGTTTTATATGTACTTTTTATTATTGTTAATAAAGTTTCATTTAATTTTTTCAGAAAAATATAATTTTATTTAACATTTTCCCCTAACTTCACTTTTATTTTATCACAAAGAATAACCGTTTTCCACAAAAATGTCTTGAAGGATATATTTTCTTCAGATATTATCCATAGTAATCTATTATGATATTTAATTTTGTTCAGTGCTATATTCATTTATATTCATAACTACATTATTCCTTTATGGATTAAATCATTTGTTTATATATATATATTCATTTATTATCACAGTTTAATTATATAGGAAGTATTCATTTCGCCTCACTAGCACCGTTAAACAGTAATATTAGACTGCAAAAATAGTCTCACTTCTATCACAAGATAAAGACTTTGAGAAAATAAGAACAAACGTCCTATTTTCAAACGCTAGCGCACTTATATGAGATGATCTTAAGTGTTTAGGAGTGTGAGAATGAATATATAAATCATTCTTTTTTAAAAATCTTATTAGCATTTATGAAATATTATAATTTACTTTGTACTAATATTAGATGTTAAATTATGTAATAATCAATAAATTTTACTAGTGCAGTATTTGGATTAATTATATAGAAGATATTTATCTCTCCTGACTAGACGGTCATTCGTTATGACTGGGGCAAGAATATCCTTACAGCCTAACATCACTGTTTAATGGCACTAGTGAGGAGAGATGATTACCTTTTATATAATTACAATCTAAACAGTGTTAGTCAAATTTATTGATTATCACAGAGTTTGTACTTTCTCATTATTTCAGAATTAATTTGAATTAGTAATAAAATCAATTTTAAAATAAAATAAGATAACATTAAAATTTAAACATTAATTAGGGAATTAATTTGATAGTAGAATCAAGAAATTTTACTATTTAAAAAGGGTTATTATACTTTATATTATTTAAGATTTATAAAGTAAAATTATTAGAAAGGTATGCTTAATAGTTTGATGGAGAAAAATTTATAACGGAATGTACTGCTATAAAAATGTAGATTACTATAAAGAAAATGGTTATTATCATAATTTGCAATAGATTAATACGAAAATGTTCAACTTTTTAAAAAATTTTTTTCCCCAATACTTAATATCATTACCTATAGTAATTTTGAAGATTTTTCTGAATAATTATGCTCATAATATTCTGATTTCAAAGTATAAGTATTTCATAAAATCTTAAGGAAGTTAATGAAGACTCGCTACATTTGAGAAACTTTTAATAGTTAGAAGCAAACTTAAATTCTTCAAAATTTTCATTAATAATTAAAGATTTCGCTCTAACGTCTAATTATAAGAAATTTTTAGCACTACCTTGTTTTATTTATAATTTGATGTCGGTTCATCCAAAAAATATTGCATTATGAAATACTATGTCATAATCCAGATATGCAATTAAAATTTGTATGGAAACGATGATATCTTAATATACAATTCATCACATGACTCTTTAGTATACATTTTTTATCTGCACTTGATAGTAATGATCTTTTTCTCTATTTTAAAACAATTTCTCTAAGCATAAGTAATCACTAAAAACCAGAATGTAATGCCATATAAATCTCCATGGCCAGTGTAGATTTTTTTCAATGGAAAAGATTTTTTACAAAGACATTAGTGAAGAAAAACTACTGTTGTTAAATCAAATGTTATTATCATTATGTTCTATTTAATTTATTTACACAAACCTTCAGAACAAACATAATGAAAGTTGGTTAGCATCTACAGGTTATACTTATTTATCAAGTGGTTTTGGAATAATGATGTTTGGTAACTTGCGTTATTTTGGTACATAATAACATACGATAGTATTTATTTCAAACAAATTTTAAGCAAACTAAATATAAGCAATTTTTTGGAAATTCTTTTATTGCACAGAGGATTGAGATGGAGTGGATTTTAAGAATTAAAACTTTGCATTCTAATATATTTTCTTCATGTAGATATAGATTTTGTTAGACTTAAGGAATAGACAAGATTTATTTATAACGGATTATTCATTTTTAGAGAAATTATTTTACAGTTGCTATCTTTTAGTGACTTCATTACTTTTAAAATCTTATTTAATTTAATAACTTACTTGTAGATTGTATACAACAGTTTCATAAGAAATATATGTTACAGTGTTAGAATGAGTTTGTTTAGAATTATTGACATGTTTTTTTATAGGTAATAGCAATTTTTTTTTTAATATGCAATTTTTTAAAAATATTATTTAATTTACATTTTTTATTCTTTCATTATATTTTTAAAATTTAATTTAAGGATATATATATATATTTATTTTATAGCAATGTTATAAATGTAAACATGATTTTTGCTGGATGTGTTTAGGAGGTAAGTTATATATATGGTATGCGTATATATAAATATATGACATACTATTTAATTTTATAATGTTTTTTATTTTAAAGAAAGGATCTGTACTTTGTATTGTTTATAATAGTGGTGTTCATACTGATAATAACAGTATGTGTAGGTCCTTTGGAAGATTATTTTAAATAAATATTCCAAAGTAGAAATACTTACTTTTTATAACTTTATTTTACAAATAAATATTAAAATTTATATTTTATTGTTTGATTTATTTTTTATTATAATAAATATATGTGAATTGATCAAAATGCCTGTTGATATTGAAAAAATAATTCACACCGACATTAAAGATGAGATGTTAGTAGTCTATAGTAATCATTTCTACATGATAGAAAGTTAACGTTTTCAAAACCAATTTTTTATTTTATGTTTAATGCTTAGCACATTTGATGTGCTTTTTTTTTTTTTGTTTGAAGCAAAACAGATTTTGAAGACAATAATCTGATATCTCTGGAATGAATTAGTATTATTAAACACCTACTGATTAGACTGAAGTTTTTTTTCCATACATCATAGCATCGGCCGGGAGGCAAACCCACAACTGTCTGCAACCAACTACTTGCTTGCAAGGCTGCTGCGATGACCTCTCAGCTAACCATGCTTGACGTAGTTGATGATAAATTCTTATAACAGATGCTCTATATTTTTATCTCAAATTTCTAAGTTCTTATTATCAAGGCTAAGTATGGTATATAAGTTATTGATAATGCTCTTTGCAACATGATTTGGTAATTGTGATGTATTTAGCCATGACTCAAGTAAGACAACTACAATTATTTAATTAAACTAATTTATTAATGAGTATTTGTTATATGTTATACAAGCAAAACTAGAATATTTACAAGGTTTAAATATAATCACATACAGAAAATACTTCACAGCTTTCTAAAAGTCTCTATCCCCTCCTGAAATATTGTCCAACAATTTCTGCCTCATTTAATGGGTGGTTCTTTCTGCGACTATACAAAATATACTACAAGTTCTCCAAAGTAAAAAAAAACCCTATGAGCTGTGTGGGCTTAAATAAATCACAATAATATCAGAATGATCTGCTTTAAATACTAGTCGGATTTTTGTACCTTCAGATTCCGAAACATCTGGGTTTAATTCCCTAGCAGAAACTTTGACTTGTCCCCAACGATACCAGTTACGTGCATCATAGTGCTTTCATGACAAAAGAAGGAAAAAGAGCACTTAAGTCTGCAATCCCGTGTTTTTATAGTCTGCCATTTATTTGTTCCCTTACTATAGGGGAAATTTGAACTCAGACTTTCAAGCATCTTTCAACTATCCCCACTATCTCATATCACTGATACATATGATCACACACATGTAGAAGAGATCAATACATATTTCGTGCTGAACCAGCACTCATCAGTTGATCCAGATTATCATCTCTCACATACAGTGCTCAATTTATATTAAGGTAGCAAATCTTCATACTTCATTGGACAGGCTTCATTTTACTTCAACCTCTAACTTTTCAGCCATCCATACCATTGAAAATATGATGATGGAAAGCCCAAATCCCATGCTGATGCCAATATTGTTGTCATATCCAGCATGGGATTTGGGCTTTCCATCATCAGATTTTCAATGGTATGAGGTCAACATGGACATGACAACAATATTGGCATCAGCATGGGATTTGGACTTTCCATCATCAGATTTTCATATCCCCTATATTTACAATTAGGCTCCAGGTATACGAAGAGTGTCTGTATTTCAAATATTGTTCCCTTATTGGAAATTTTCCATTCTTTCCATTCCTTTACGAAAACACTTAATTGATTTCACTTTCTGGATCCACTAATTTCCATGATTTTATCTTTTCCCTAATTTGTTCTAATTTTGCTCTTCCACTCTTTTTACTCAGTCTTAAAAACCTTTTAATTTTGCAATTCTATTCATTTTCTTATATATATATATAACTCATTCCTACGAAAGTTTTCATTGTCATTGATTAAAAACATTTAATTTTAACTTCTGGAGTATTCTTATCACTTTTAATATTTTTTAATTAAAATACTAAAATAATATGCTGTATAAATGATGGAAAGCGAAATACTTTTTCAGAAATAGATTTGTACTCCTTAAAAATAGAATTTAATGTTCATTCTCATTGCACCGTAAACAACATGGTAACTTGTTGAAATCAATAAAATTTTGTAATTTATCAAGAATGATCAGCTTAAAATTAAATTGTATTTAGTTTAATATTAAGCTAATGAATTATTTTAGGGGCCAAGATGTTCTTTTGCATATTGCAAAATGTATTCCAACGTAGGACCATTTTATTCATTTTTTTTTAGTGTTTGAGTACTTTTTAATTTGCTTTACTCTTGGTGACTTAAAATGCAGATTTTTTAATTTAACAATGTGAGATTTTATCTTCTGCTTGATGCTATTAATGTCTTGGTGATCTTAATTGCAATTGTAATCCTCTTTCTGACTTCCTTATTTTGAATTGTATGTTTTTTTTAAATTCAATTTTAATTCTTTTTATTAACCATGTTTTGTTATTCTTTGTATAATGTCTTAACTCTTGATCATTTCTCTGATTGCGATTTACTAACTCTGTTTAATGAAACTTCATTTCCTTTCTCCCGATCGTAACTTTGCCCAAATAATAAAAATTCCTGGTTTTGATATTTACCAGAATTCTAAATTTTCATTCTTGGTTTTAGAATTATCTTTTAAGAAGGATATTGAGTTAATTACCATACAGTAGGATACTCTGACTACAAATTTTAGCTAGTGACGGCTATATAAACTAACACTATAAATATTGTATCATGAAATTCTTATTACTAAACTAGATATATGTGGACTTAATATTAAAATTTGTATTCATCCTAACAGAATTTATTCTACTAAAATAATATCATTCTTGATATTTCTTACAATATTAAGTTACACTAGAGGTGGAAATAGAGGCATTAGCTATAAGATTATTTTAAATGGAACAATAAATTGGTTAAATTAAAAAGATATACAGGAAAATAATTGCCATAAAGTATTTGCTATCATTGAGGAAATTGGCAGAAATCTCATCTATAAAATATGTGTAATTGAGTTAATAGATCAAAAAAAAAAAAAAACTAGGAAATTTTATAGATGAAAATTAAAAAGCTATACTACAAATCATGTATAAGTCAACAAACTGTGACTCACATATATGACAAAAAATGGACACTCATATAAATCTGATAATACTTGCATTTGGACTTTTCTCAATTTTTGATTAATATATTTTTGTAAGCAAATGTTTTCATACATAAATTATATTAAAATAAAATCAATAAGTCAATTGAATTCAAATATGTCGAAAGAGTCCAAAAGTCCTATTAAATTCTATTTAAATTGAATCTCTGACAATATTTTTCATATTTATGTTTTAATAAAGTATATTAGTTTTAATAAAACATCTTTCCAATTCATCCCGTTTTGACCGTTTCCCTCTTTAAACTTTAATTGAGGTGCCAATTTTTTGGTTTGAGTTTTTTTTTTTTATAAATGAAAATCAATAGTTTTCCATTAAAAAAAAAAACACGTGCGCGCTCATACCGGAGATTGTAATGAAATAGAATGGTGTTTCATTTACTTGAGAATTACTGAGAGTAAGTTTAAAATATTAATATTATTAAAACAGTTAATAAGATTGGAGAATTAGCTTTTAATTGAAGTACATAGGAATTGTATTTGAAATAAATTGATTTCTAAATATTTAATTTAATTTTGAATATATATATATGTATATATTTTAGACAGTTCTCAAATTTCTTTTTAGCATTATTAAATAGAAGCCTTGTACTTTGAAACTATATTTTATTTGTTATATTTTTAATTTTTTTTTTTCAAGTAGAGGAAGTGAACAAAGTTTTGTAAAATTGTCTACTAAATATAAAAAAAAGTAGTTTCAAAGTTAAAAATCTCCATACATTAAAAGGCCAAATGCTTAATAAAAGCAAAGGTAAACTGTGGACTTGGATCTTCTTTACCAATCGTAACTTTATTTTATGATCGATGTGTTGGTATTCATCCAGCAAGACTAGCAGATGTACTAACCTCTAAATAAGAAAATCCTTAGAAAATATGAAATAATAACTAAGATAGCCTATAGTTTTGCTATGATTTACATCTCTGCTTTACTACTTTTTCAGAATAAGACAATGTGGAAAAAAGGGAGGGGGTGATATACTTGTAACGAGTAATATTAATCTCATTTGATTCTTCTTTCTCACCTTGGTTTTTCTTTATTATACAGTAATGATTTTTATTTTTATTCTTGCCCTTATTTAAGCACTAATTAATCAATGAATATTAGGCAGCGATGCAATTTTTCCTCAGAAAATGAATTTCCAGAAACCAGGTGTAAAAATCTGTATGCAACTTTTCAAAGTGATATCTTTTAAGTGCCATCTTTTAACTCATTTAATTAAAATATGTTGTTTATATCTGAATTGTGAACTTTGACAACATAAGCTCTTATGCTCAACTGATGAAGGGAATCCTTTTTATTAATAATGTCCAGCCCCATTATTGCTAGTCACAAATCAAAAGTAGGCTTGAATCTTGTTTATATTAAGCATATTTCATTTTATTTTAAAATATGAAAGATGAAATACAATTATTAAATGTGATGCTCTTTATAATTAACAAGCATTCACACAGATCTATATTATGGATAGGTAGGAATTATACTCACTTTCAGTTTTTACATTCATATCATCAATCTGTAAAGAAAATATTTATTTTACTTTGTGAAATTCACAATTATTAATGAATTGTCTTTTACATAATTAATAAGCATACACATATATATTATAACGATCCAAACGAAGTGGGAGATCGCATCGCACCGCACCGCACTACCAAAGGGCGCCATCTAGGCATTTGAGCCTAGAAAAATTTATAAAGTAGGCAGATACGCGCTGTTAGGATTCCACTTTATTTACATATTTAGATCGTTAGCCCATTGTCACTAGCTCAGTGGAATAGCAGAGATTTAATAATATCATTTACTAGTATATAAAAGAATAAAGTAAGCCACTGCCAGTAATTATCATACAAACAGATTTATTTATGCACATATATATAAGGTTTAAAATTATTTTAGTGATTTACATTTAAACATTTAACATTATTTTTAACTTTGATTTTACTTTAATTTACATTGAGTTACTATTATATTATAAATTTACATTTTTAATCAAGTTCGCACAGATGGGCTTATAAACCTGTTTAATATGTTGCTATAGATCGGTTACATAGATTTCAACGGTCAAAAACATTTCAAAGTAAACATAAACGATCAAAATACAAAATTATTGATTACTGACAATTGCATAGGGAATTATAAGAAACCCTCCAGTATTCATCGTAAGATACTTGCATCGTCACCAATAACTTAAAAGACATCCGAATAAATACATTTTTAGATACTCACCGTAAGGTATCATTATTTATCGAATGTCTATATATTTTGATCAAATATGAAACGCAAAACATAGTTAACCGATAAACAATCCATGCAAGCGTCTATAAACAACTTAAATTTAATAGTTTTATTTAGGATCGAGCCTGAATCGACTACATAGATCTGCATTTAAAAATAAAATATTCTATCCCTACTTAACCTTAGGCAACACATTTCGCAATCAACTGGCGCCAATCCATCTGATACATTCATGTATTCAATGTAGCATGATACGACAACACAACAATATTGTCAGGAATGTACATCTGAACAATATGTAGAAATAGAAACGACATTGACTCTCCACCCACAGGGATGTGACATCTGTGGGCAAGTAGATCAATAAACTAAAAACTCCATAGGAATGGGCTGCGGTATTCTGCCGACTTACAAACCCATCCATAGGCAAACAGAGGGTGTGTGGCGTATATCTATAATCCTGCCCGTAGCGGATCTCATATTACACCTACTAATTACATAAATATATCCAATCCATTGAACCAATTCAACTACGAAATGAACAACCCAAGATTACCCTCCCTTAATATATCTTTACAAATCGATACAGCCATTCACGCCCGACTTAAGTTTAACATTTTTTTATAATTTATTTAACGGAAAACAGAAATCATAATAAAACTTAAAGAACAAAATTAAATAAATAAATGGAAATGATTTTACAAATTAAACACATTAAATAAAATTATAACTAATTAATAAAATAATGTTGGTCAGATAGAATAATATTGAAATCATTTAAATCTGGAAAGTTTTTAATTTACTGTTCATAAATTTTAAAGTCTTACGGTTATTGAAATAGTTCATCTTCGTATATTCCTTGCCGTTTGCACGTGAATTCCCACGTCGTCCGAAGATTTGTATCCGGTTGATCGATTTATTTATCCTTTGGAGATTTTTATTTTTTTTTAGTGTAATTGGTCCTCAATGAAGAAACGATGGCCCATTTTCCTTCCTTTCTTACAGAACTGAAAGGATTGAAGCTGTGCATCTTTTTCAATCCCCTCAGCACTAACACCTAGCTGTTACATCGTCAATAATCAATCACTTCTCATTCACTAACTACCAAGCTTTCCAAAACCTGTCCTTTTTATATTAATGTCAAGGATTGAATTAACATTGCGTCATGGAGTGATGATTCTTTCGCTGAGGTCCGATTTCCCAAATGGATTTCTTTCATTGGCTAATCAGTTTCTATTGTTTTTTTTTCTATCTGACTGAGGTTATTACATTTAAATGCTCAAGGCTGGTTTTAATTTAACTAATTAACAATCATTTCCATTTCTAATTAATTACCCTGTTTTCCAAATCAAAAATATATTTCAAGACAAATTTAAAAATAGAATTTTATCTCCAAATCTTTTTTAAAATTTAGTTTTAAAAAAATACCTTTTTCTTTAATAAAAATTTTATTTTAATAATTTTTTATTATCTGTGCGACTTAATATATAAGAGTTTAAGACGATATTTTAATTTCAATTTTTAATTTTTAAAGAAAGTTTTTAAATGCGAACTTTTTATTTTAACTTGTTTAATAATATATATAAAAAAAAAACAATGTAACGAACGTCTGTGCTCGTTACAATATATATTCTAGTCTGATAGGAACTTGATTAATTCCATTTGCAATTAGAACATTACAGAGTTTTTTCTTGTAATATGTGATATAAAATGACATCTCCTTAAACAAAATCAGAAGATTTTATATATAGACAATGTCCCCAGAAACTCTGTTAGCATTCTCTTCCTTCAAAATTATTATAGACCACAAAAACAGTTATTTTTTCTAGCTCCGATTCATTTTTCTTTTCTGTTTATATCATTTTAATAAAAGCAATTTTATTAGTTTCACTATCCTATTCTCATATCCTCTGATTTTATTGCTTATAATAACTCCTCTCATATACACTTTAATGCAAAAAAAATTTTTAATAAAACTTCTTTATTTTCCTGACAGTTTTGACTGTCAAACAGTCTTCATCAGAGCATTCTCAATTTCCTCCAATTTTGTTACAAAGTCTTAAACAAAAAAAAAATCTCTATTATATTTTACTTTCTTTATCTATAAATTTTTCTCTTCTCCCTCCTTCAACATTCTACAATGCAACCGTAAGTGTTTAATACTCTTATCTTTGCATAAACTACATCTACAATACAAATCCTTATTCCATTTTAGTCTTTCCTTAGTATCCAAAGCTTTTGTCCTTGCTTCAATTTAGTAATTAGCTTCTTTCGGTGTTATACACAATTTTATATTTTATCAATTTTTATTTTTGTATAACTGCATGTTTCTTTTTTTAATTCATATTCTCCACCCAATTCACATCCACTTTTTTTTTATATTCTGTCTAAAAATTTTAATTTCTAGCCAATAAAGTATAGAATTTCCAAGTAAGGTAGTCATCATTATTCTACATAGGCCATATTTATTACATAAGAAACATGCCAGATTTTTAGTTAATCTCATTTTATTTTTTGCTTTTTCTTTTATCAATTTTTATTCTCCAGTATGTATATAAATTTTTTTCCTACTCTCCATACTAATCCTGTAACAGCTCCATATCGTTTACAGTATTTGCAAAAAATGCCATATCCACAATAAAGAGAAGCACCTTATTATGTACTCTCCTAATTTTAACTATAGGAATCCTTATATTCTATGTTTAATTATTTTTTTTTGCTCCATCTCTAATTTTCTTAAAAAACAGTAAATAATAAAAATAGTATTGAACAATTCTATCTCAATTCTACTTTATATTTAACTTTCATTGAATCTGTTTCCCCAATTGATATCTATAAAAATGACCTTTGTAAAGACTCCAAAATCATTTTTAACAAATTAAGACCATTCTCATATTTTCAATAATTCTCCACAATTTATTTCTACATATCCAATTATGAACAGTTTCTACTTCTAATGCAGTAAAAAAATGTTTTTTTTTTTTTTTGCCTTTCTTATAAGACATTTCAATCGCCAGTGATAAAATGACTAAATTTTCTTTTATTTTTCTTGAATCAAATCTATTCTGAATCTCCTTCAAGATTTTATCCTCTTTCTTTTATGACTTGAAATTCATCAAAGCGTATGTAATAATTTTTATAGATTATGGAAGTGATTGTTTTTGGTCTGTAATTCGTTAAGATTCTACAAGTTTCTTCCTTTTCTTTATATAATAATCTACTTATCATACTATTCCATTCATCTGGAATCTTATCAGATATTTTGATTGTATTTAAACAAACTTTGCATAGCTGATCATTTCAGCTACTCTACCAGCTAGTCCTTTTTCTTTTTTATTGTAACTATTGTATCCAATTCTATGTCCATCACTCTATTCATCTCATAAATTCACTTAATAAACTTTTCTTTATCCAAAGTTTTAATTATAATTTCGTTTTTATTTTTTTTCTTTAGATTTTTCTCTATCCTCTCATTCTGAATGAATGCATTTTAACCACTCAATTAGCGTACTATTTTACTAAGATATAAGATATATTCCATAATAGTCAAATTTTTAACTGTGAATTATGACAATGCAAGATTATCAGAACTGAATTCAAAGAAATTCTTTGCATTAAATGTGCCAAATCATAGAGTTACTAATCACAAATCAAAATAGTCTTGAATCTTATGTATATTCTACATTAAAAGAAGAAACATAATGTATTAGTACTTATGTTTTAACTCTTAAAAATATTTCATTCTTAGATATTAAGTGTTTAATAGAAAGAGACGGAATTAAGGATTTAAAAAAAAACAAAAAACAAATGCCTCTTTAATAATGTAAATTTTTCTCTATAGATTGGAAGACTCATGGTAGTGAATATTACGAGTGCAGTCGGTACAAGGAAAATCCTAATATAGCTAATGAATCTGCACATGCTCAAGCAAGAGAAGCTTTAAAGAAATATCTTTTCTACTTTGAACGGGTAAGCAATAAATAATAAAAGATGTATTTTTTTGTTTTTTGATTTTTCCCGCAGTTATTTGTCAAATCATTAACTATCACAAAGGTTGATTTTAAAAAATATTATATAAAAATTTTTTTTGAAGGCTTTTAATCATTCACTTACAGTTCCTTCTTTCAAATTTATAAAACTTTTTGATAGGATTGACCGTTAACCTTGTGCCACATGTTGCTCGTAGTGCTTAACATTTTAAAAATAATATTTCTTATCCAGCTGAAACATCAGTATATTACTGTCAATTGCACATGGATAAACCTGGAAATATATCTTTTTATATATATAGTAAGAGTATTGCTTTTTGTTTTTATTATATAGTAGGACATTATTTGCCTAAATTAATTGGTACCCTTATGAAATTGGTCCCCATACAATTTGGAGAATTGAATGTTTTGGGTATCAAACATACATTTGAGTACTCAAATTTATACAAAACAAAATATAATTATCAAGACTATTGCTATTGTATTTTGAAATAGGAGTTACATATATATATATATAACAAAAATAATAAATATAATGATAATTAACTGTTATATACAGTCTTTCAATCCGCAGAAGTACTTTCGGTTAATTCCTTAACCTGCCTCAACTGAATGTACTTCTGCAGATTGAAAGACTGTATATAATAATTAATTACCATTATTTTTATCATTATTACAATAGTTTTTTAATTAATGGACATTTTATTTGTATTATATATATAATAACGACTTAGATTTGTACATATTTCTTAAAACTTATTAAAGAAATAATACTCATTTAATTTGAATTAACGATGTTTTCCAAAAACTGAATTGCTATGCACAACAATTTTAAATAAAATTAGTTTAATAATGTATAAAATTAGATAACACAAAGTAGAAATATATAAAAATAAAATATTATTTTAAATGATTTATTATATGAGCTAAATTTTAGGTCACAAGAGTGTGAGATGATTGGCTCAGAAATAAGGTTTTTTTTTTTTGATGATTAAAAAAATAACTGATAGGAAAATCTTTCAGAAACTCTAAAATCAGATGATGCAGTTCACAAATAGAGTAATTTTAGCTATGAATTTTTATGTTGAAATGATTGGTAAAAGAAAAACAAATATTTCAGAAGTGAAATTACGGACATAAATTATTTGTTTAAAGTGGTGGAATGAAAATATGTAAAACAGATTATGGAAGACAAAGAATTACAGATAGAGAAATTGATAACAAGCTGGACCATAGAGAAATAGTGAGGACACAATGATTGGTGGAAATACAGAAGAACGGATCATTGGAGTAATGAGAGAATCAAGCCAATGAACAGGTAAATCCATCAAGGTGTGAAGACACATCACTCAGCAAATAAAAAGACTTTTTTATATATACGTATTGTAGTGTAATCTGTTTTAAAATTAGCGTGTAATTGGAATATTTTCTTTTTTGAATAAACCTGTATATTGTTGTAAATAATAAAATGGAGTAAAGAGTTTTTTAATACACAACAAATGTTATCACTTCAGAGACACTCGTTCTTAATTTGGTTTTATAACAATGTGCATGGACTCATCTAGTATTGCATTCTCAACTACTGATATGTTTATTCAAAGAATATTAATTACCCATCCTTTAATTAATTGTCTTGAAATCTTATTTACCAAGTGAAGATCTGTTTATAAATATTTAACAGCTTTGGTAATATATACGTTTTGGATTCAGTCCTTAGATAGAGATTCGATTCTTTTTATTTTATCATTATTGTTTTTCATTATATGTTGTTAATTCATATGTATTGACAACGTTTTTTTAATTAAAGTTGTTAATAAATAGATGGATTTTGCTTGGAGTTTTTATTTTATCGAATTGGATTTTTTTTATCTACTCTGTATAAATTTGTATTAACAAATGCATTAGCCATTTGGAAAATAAAAATATTTACGTTTTATATTTGATTAAGATTACAAGTATTATTATTACATACTGGGTGTTTATCTTTCTAACTAAGAATAGTTTGAATAAGTTTTCAAATACTCGGGAAACGGCCCTTACATTAAGATCCTAAAAGAAATAGTAAATGCATATTGAACAAGTTTAGGTAAGTTTCAGTATGCAGAGTGTTTATAATTATGCTTATCTTTTTATTTCTTATAGCTTACTTTGTTGCTGTCTATTTATTGTAATGGTTTATAAAGAGATTAAGAGTTATATACAGTATAAAATTTCATATAGTTTTCCTGGATTGTTTTTCATATTTCAGCCTTGGTGACCCAGTGATTTTCTTCTCATGTATTAAAATTAGAAATTGTAAGTGGATCTAAAATAGTTAGACTATCAAATACGAATAGCCTAAATGTAGGAATTTGATTGGAAGTTTCTACTAATTGGTCAGATATCTAAATATGCCTAATTTGACATTTTCACTACGAACTCTTGTGAGGCCTATTTTTGATAGCCCATATCAGTCGTTTGATTTATATTTATGACATTTTATTTTCGTAATTAAATATTTATTCTATATTGCATTTTCATAATTTTTAATTTATTTACCATAAATATAAGTTTACACAGAGGCAAAACTCTCCATATAGTAGCGCCACTCAGTGCAAGCCACAGTAATCAATGAATGCAGGAAAGTTTGTGCATAAAATCCCTATATCCCCAGATTAGTTTAGTTTAGTGGTTAAATATAAGTTTCCAAATAAAATGACATTCTTAAAAATGTTTCAACATTATAAATACACCTGGGTCTCTTTTTATGCGGACTTATTTAACATGATTTCGAAGTTACGCGATTCATGTTTCACCGGAAGTCGAACTCCGATAATGCGCTATTACTTTCAATAATAAATTTTGTGCACTTATGTTGTATTGAAAGTAATAGCACATTGTTGGAATTCGACTTTCATCTTAGTAATTTCAATATTTTCAGTGCTTTATAATAGTAAGATTTTATGCAATAATGAAATTAAAATCATGATTTCCACATTTTATGTATACACACATTAAATTTTACAAGATTATAATGTAAATTTGTTGCGTGTTAATTTTGCATTTTAAATCACATTCTGTTTTTGCTTTTTAAAAAAGAATGTAATCATTATTAATCATTTAGTGTCCACAAGTTTATTTTTAAAAGGTCAATAATAGCAGTGGGCACAATTAAATTTGACAATTAAAAATTAAAATCTGATTTTTAAACGGAATTGAAAATAAAAATAAGACAAAAATAAGAATTTAATTTTTAGTTGTTAGTTTCATAAACAATTAATAAAATCATCATCTCAAAGATTAATTACTAATTACGTTGTCACCAGAAAAACATTGACACAACATGAGTGTGAAGTTGGTGCTAGTTGTTTGCAAACGAACGTGTTTTTTGGCAAATAGTTATAATAATTGAAATGTGTATAAAAAAATGTAAATTACTGTACTGTAAATTATGCATAAAGATATATTATTTTGAATAAAATTAAATATTATAGTTAAAAAAAGTTTGTCTTGTATCAATTTTTTTTAAATTTGAAATTTTTTATTAGTCATATTTTATTTCCTTATGTTTTTTTGCACGAATTTTAAAGTAATTTTACGTTGGTGCTTTGCTTTTACACGAATTTTGAAAAATCACAGACCGCATCCCCCCTTTTTCAATGTAAGTTACGTCTATTTTTGCGCGATTTTGTTTGCGCGTGTTTTCTGAGGAACCTATCTATTGCGTAAAACGAGACCCAGGTGTATAGAAAAAAGGTAATAACCAAATACATAATCAGAACAATAGTATTTTGTTACTGCCAATAAAAATGTATTTTTAATTAAATATTTTTTATTTGAACTCTATTTCTAAAATCTGATTGAATTATTGTTAAGCTATCATGTTTTAAAGTTGAAAATTCCACTTATAATTATTCAAATATCAGAAAAAGAAAAAACTGCTATAATCACAATAAAGGTATTGCTTCTTTAGCCAATCATAACTAAACATAATTCTTATTAAATGCATGGTCAGCACATAAATATATCTAATGCTTTAATCTTACTACTATGCACCTTGAGTGCTCAATTTTACCATGAGAAGGATCTCTACAAATCTTAACACAAGATTACGACTTTATAAAGATAAAGGCGGCCGTCTTATCTTCAACCTACTTTTTAATTATATAGTCAAATCTAAAGCATTTTGATTTGAGAGTGTGAAGCTAGTAAGTTCTTCATTAATTAAGACCACTATCTCATCTAGAAATCAACATTCGCGAAATCTTTCAATTCACAGCAAGTTAATATTTAGATCTTATAATTAGAAATATTTTGAATCAGTTTAAAGTTGTAAACATTAATTCTTATTAAGCGCATGGTCAGCACAAAATGCATATAAGGCTTTAACCTTGCTACTATGCACCTTGAATGCTCGATTTTACCACGAGAGGGATCTCTACAAATCTTAACACAAGATTACGACTTTATAAAGATAAGAGCGGCCATCTTATCTTCAAACTATTTTCTAATTATATAAGCAAATCTAAAGCATTTTGATCTGAGAATGTGAAGCTAGTAAATTCTTCACTAATTAAATCCACTTTCTCTTGACTTATCTTCAAATCGAAGTTTAATCATAATTATCTGTGAATAAAGTAAATATTTGTAAAAAAAATTCAAAAATAATCAGGCATAAAAATAAACTATTGAAAATATACAATTTTTTTTTTCAAAGTGAAACAAAGACATGATCTTTTCAAGGGCTCATGCAAGGATTCTCGATGCTCGAGAACGAAAAGTATTTCAATCAGCACAGTCATCAGCTAGATTGTACTAGGATCTCTGAACAATACTGACATTTTTTTTTTTAAAAACTAATTCTAGTTTCTGCTGTCAAATGAAAACAAAATTGACAAATGAACACTACAGCCAACAGCCAGACGTAAGAGAATGAAGATAAGCTGAAAATGATTACAGCATTACTCAATTGTGCTACAAAAATGCAGTTGGTAATAAGGCAGAGTGCTTTTAATGTTTAGCAAAAAATAAATAATCTGTCAGTTATACAGTGAGGATTGGATATTATTTAATATAGAAACATCTCCAGGCATTTTAAAGATATTTTAAAAACAGTATTGTTTCAAATTTCCCAAGTTCACTCACTGCTGAGAGCTATCATGAAGGAGCTTTGCCTTGCTTTATCAAATATAAGAAACTCATTATAATGTATTCATTACCTCTGGGCAAACTGATTTTGTAGCTGCTTACTTGTGAACAGAGGGTTTAGAAAACTTTCTGGTAATTTTCGTTTCTAAAGATTATTCAATGACAACTTCAAAATATATATTCCTTGCTCATTTTCTCTGAGACTTAGGGGCATGGAATTTTTGGCAGGACTATGTTAATTGCCCACGATACACACAAGAACTATCACAGTTGACAATGGGTTTTGTTAGTGTTACGTTTGAAACACTCCAAGGTATGGTAATGATGTGTTATGGGATAAAGTACAAAGAGAAGTAGAAAGCCGTCTATTAGATGCAGATGTGTGAACGGCAAAGGAGGCAATTTAAGGAGAAATTGGATGGTCAAGTTTTTATATTAAATGGCTGAAAGTAGATTATGTACATATGCTACAGTTTAGATGGTTGTGAAAAGTATATTAGTTCGGGGGCCTTTTGGTGATCATAAACTGGCTCAATACCAGTCTCTATTTGAGATCTGGTCATGTATGCAATGATATAAAACTTTTGAATTAAGTTGTAACAGAAATTGTAGCAAAATCATTGAAAGCATATTCACAGTAATTTGTTTTATGTTGGTCTATAAGAATGTTTGTAGCCTATGGATCTCAACTAAGATTGCTTATCTATAGGCAAATTGATCCGGATATTTTTTTATAGATTTTCCTAATGTCATTATATGGAAGAATGATGAATTTTTGTGGTGGAGCTTTTTTGGAGGTTTTTTCTATGTTTTCTGCTCTTACAAATCTGAAGGTTCCAGCAATATGAAAGTTCTTTTGGGCTCAGTACCCACCTTATCATAGGCGGAATAAATCACCTCATGTTATTATTTACTTTATTGTATGAAAGAAGTTAATATTGATAATTTATTTGAATTATATAATATAATCTTTATTTTTCCTCCTTTATAACAGTTGTTTTTAAAACAATCACGAAAAAAAAAAATCCATATAATTTCTGTGTATGTATGAATGTATGCATATGTACATATACATTTATAGTAGTGTTTATTATCATATATTTTCATGCTTATTTCCTAAATATTATTTTTCAGTGGGAAAAACATGCATACGTGCGTATACATTTATAGTAGTGTTTATTATCATATATTTCCATACTTATTTTCTAAATATTATTTTTCAGTGGGAAAACCACTCAAAAAGTTTAAAGTTAGAAGAACAGACTCTTAGAAAAATTAAAAATCGTATTCAAGAGAAAGTAATGAATAATGCTGGAACTTGGATAGATTGGCAATATCTTTTGGATTCGGCCACTCTTTTAGCAAAGGTTTGTATTGATTTTTTTCCCTTTGTTTTAAATGTTTAAAAATAGCTTTAGCCTTGATTTAAATTAATTATATTAAAAGAAAATTATAAATTTAAGATGGTTTGATCTAACTAAACGTTATAGAAATTTCATTTTAAGTAAGTAAAATTTTCATCTATTAACTTATTGTATGTATCCACATATATTTAAACCATAATTAACATTGTAATTACTAAATACCTAAAAGACTTCTTGTGAATACAGTTTATAGAGAAATAAGATTATGCATTCTTTAACTTTATAATGGATTTGTGCTACATTAGGTTTATTCTCATGAAGGCTTTTTATAGAGCAATAGGACAAACTGAGCATATATCCAATTTCTTTAATAGATCAATTATAAATATTTTGTATCAGTATAAATTAAGTTGAGGGTGAGGAAAAAAATTTAAAAAAAAAATTTTTTAAGTGTTTTTTTTTAATGAAAAGTTGTATTGGGGGGAGGGAATAATTTTTTTATGAGATTTTCAGATCTGGTGTGTGAACTAAAAGATTTTGATAAGCAGAAAAAAAATTCAGAAGATTTTAATATTGCAAAATGGTAAGACTGAGTATCTTACTTATGCGAAGATTTATTAGAAGTTTACCAAGTAATTGTAAATGTTAAGATAATAGAATAAATTTAAAGAATGGTAAAGTACCATAAATGATGATAATCAACTAAATGGTATCATTTGGACATGAAATGCTATCTTCGGGCAAGTACATAAAGTGTGGATTGATTTGTTTTAATCGTAAAAGAAAAAATGCTGCAAATATTTCATTTGTATTTATCTGTGTGTTTAATATCATCATTTAATACTAGAGTATATCCATCTCTATTTTCCTGACTTTTTTTTTTTTTTAAGAAACAAATACCCAGAATTCAGTACTAATCAGTTCGTGATTTTTTTTTCTTAACTTACGTAATTATGTAATAGTGACATTTATTTGATTTCAAAAAATATTTATTTTTACAAAGCGCAGACGGTATTGAAATTAAACTGAGAGAGTGCAAACCTCTTAAGCGCTAAAAATAGCGAATCAGATCACAAATACTGAGACAGAGAATTTAACAAGAAAAGAGTGGTTCCACTCTCTTCTTTACTTGTCTTTCTATATATCCAAGCCAGTCCAAAGTACTTGGTTTGAAAGCGTGAATCTTAAATATCTTCACACTCAACTCACTGAATTCTAATTATAAACATACAGCGTGAAATCTTTCGATTTACTACGAGGTTTGCACTCTCTCAGTTTAATTTCAAAAAATAAAATATAAATAATAATTTTATTCATTGTTTATATTGTTTATTTCTTAATGAGTCAGAGAGGAAATATAATTATTGAATATTAACTTTTAATTCGGAAATTAATATTCGTACAGACAGTGATGTACTTTCATAAGTTTGGAGCCTCTCAATGGAATCTATTATTAAAGTAAGCCTCATTCTTATGAAGATGATTCTAAAATATTCGCACCAAAAATATTGTAATACCATTTAAATTAAAAAAAAATAAAACCCATAAAATCAAGTTGATGTGTCTTTTTTTCCCGGTTGCAGAATATCATTACCTGCGTTCATTTACGGCTTTTTGAAGTTTAAAAATGGGATTGTGATTTGTCAAGGGTTAAACGTCAAAATACTATTTAAGCTAACATTATTTTAATTTAGTTGAAATAAATAAGAATTTGGTATTTTTTTATTTCCCAAAGAAAGAGTATCGTAGTTGAACTATCTATTATAAAGAAATGGAGAACTGGTAAAAATTTCTATCTGAATAAATGTAGCATTTGAATGGATTTTTAAAATAAAAAATTAATTTGAATGATTTGTGAGATTTTGTAGATTACTATGTAGAATCGAAACAAAAAAAAACAGTTTAATTATTGAATAATTCAAAGAATAAAAATATAATTAGAACTATCGCATTAGTAATGTAGAAGCTGAAAGAAGTTTCGCATTAATTAATGTTAAATTGTATTGAGTGAATATATAACCGCGCAATTCCTTTTGATTTAATTCATACATTGGCAGCCAATATGTCTAGCGATAAGATGTTAAACCAAATCACCATTATTTCTAATTACAGTTGTGTTTATTGGATTAGCATTATTTTAGTATATTTTTCACCTTATATGTCACATGTAATATATGTATACATATACACTATATTGCTTGAAATCATTAAATGACTATTATTAAAAACACTAAATGGCCCATTTTTGTAAATATATTGTTCATTATTCTTATGAATGGCAGTAGGAATAAGCTTAATGCCTCTTGCAATTTAGCTGCCCGATTTTATAAAGAATCAGATAAGTTTTCTTTATTTTAATACGACACTCGAAGCATATTAAACCTAACCCTTGATAAACCATTTAGCAACTCTTGCTGTGAGCTTTCTGATTAGAGATTGGCATTGCTATAAGATTTCTATTGTATTAACAATGATAAATTGATCAAGATCATTTGTAACCAAAAATAATAGTTGCATTCAAATGTTGACAAATAGCCTTATAGTTTATGTGTTATAACCTGATCTCATCTGTTTACCCATTCTTCCCCCATCAGCATAAAATTTTCCACATCACTTTATTTTACTACATATATATATATATATTATAAAGAATTTTTATTCATCATTTGAGCTAGAGGTTTAAAATATTCCGATCTCCGCAGCAAAATATTAGTTCAATTTTTTATTATAAATATGATTTGTTTAATTCTTACTGCAAATAAATTCAGTTTTAAAATTAAAAAAAAAAAGACTCAATTATGCTATACATACATAAAAATCATAATTATTTTTAATATTATAAATCATGGTATTTTAAGCTTCTAGCTGAATTGTTTGAATGAAGTTTCTTCATTCAATACATGTATCAGGAGAGACACTAATGAATAGTTGAAATGTTAACGATTTCAAGATAAAGAATAGGCTAATAAATCTGAGATCTGAAAAATAAACTTCCAAAAGTAACTAATTTTTTGTACTAAAAAATTTGGAAGAAATTGGAGGAGGAATTATATTCTGAGTTTATATATTCCAACAATTGGCATCTTGGATAGATAATTTTAATAAATTAATTTGTTCTTTCTGCTTCTCAATGAGAAGTGAAAAGAATTCTTGTAAGTTTGAAAGCATAAATGTTAATGATAGTTTTCCTAATTATGTTGTGCTTATTTTCTTTGTTTAAATGAGTTCGCTCAATTAAGATTCAGACGGGATTGATAGATTAAACTGAAGAGAATCTTTCTGTCTCTTTTCTGATTCTTGTAGTGTCAATGGAGTTATAATGCCTTAATAACTTATTAAGTCAGTGGACATGCATGATATTGAGAATAAATTGCTCTTGATAGTTTGGACTTCTTCACTATTAATTATTATTATTAATTATTTTAAAATATTGATTTGCATGCTAATTCTGTTTTGCCAATAGTCTATAAATTCAAGAGGTAACAGTATTCATATTATAATTTTTTTGCATCACATTTTAGCATTTGAATTTTTTGTTTTTATGCTATGTACCATTATACTTATTTTGTAACTTTGTGTTTAGTCACACAATTATTTATCACTCATTTTACTGTTATTTTTAATCTTTCCAGTGTCGATACACCCTTCAGTATACGTACCCATATGCTTATTATTTAGAAGCTGGACCTAGAAAGCAATTGGTAAGTACTTTCCCTATTTATTTTATCTCTATAAAAAATGTATTATCTATATACAATATTTTAACGTAAATGCTTCTGATTAACAGAATTTTTTACAGTTTAATTATTGAACTTAATTTGTATTACATTTTATCAAATAGAATAATGTATAATTTATCTGTGAGACCAGTTACACACAAAATAAAATATGACTGTGCTTGTAAGTTATTTACTTGAAAACTAAGAAAATCAGTTGTAATTTCAAAATAAACCTATTCTCTATTGATATGTAGCAATGTATGATACTTCTATTTTTCAAAACAATTCTACAGGCTATTTTCTGGAAGTCTGTTAACAAACATCGTCTTTTACACAATCTACTTTTCAAAAGTTGTTTGAATCATTCAAAACGATAGCACTAGTCGTGAATTTTTGTCGTAAAAATTTTTTCCGATTTACCAACAAATTTAACATTAACTCACTGTTCTTTTCTGCAGACGTTTTCCGTGCCATAATAACGTTTTTATACTTAAAAATGCATCCAGTTTTACTGAGTGAAATGATTGAATTGCATGTTGTCTCATTGTTAATTTTTCTCAGTCTCCATGTCTTTTTTTCTACCATTTTTGTTTTTAATTTATAAGTATAATCATTTTATTTATTTGAAGGGAGGGGCTCATATTTTGTATGCTTATGTCCTAAGAAAATTTTAGTTATTTTGACCAAACATTTTACTATTATATATCATTCTTTCTTTTTGAAAATAGAAAATATTCTTGCATTTAGTCATTCAACATTGAAACATATTGAGTAAATATATTCAGTATATCTAAACGTACGAAAGAATCCATCTACTCACCACCATTATTATGAGTTTTATGTCAAAAGACAAGTTCACAGATCATATCAAATCACTTTCTATCTTTGTTTTCCAAGAAGTACAGGATCGTTATCAATTTTCTTACTTTATGCTCCATGAACCTCTACATGTTTTATGTAATTTTTATTCATTTTTTAAATTTTCAATAATATTTTTTCATTTATTCATTTTATTGCCTCTACAGGGCATATTGATCTTGATTATTATTTTTGTATACTTACAGGTATGGATATATGTAATATATATAGATGCATATACAATTTGTAACGTTTAGTTAGCAATTACTAAGATTATTATTATTAAATTGCATTTAATCTCAACCTAATAGTATCGAGCCATCCCTGGGGAATTACTATCATTAATTAAATTAGTCTGGGAACAGTTAAGTTTGCAGACGAGGTTTCCGACAGTATAGTAGTGCAGACACAACAGTTGGCACAGTATTTGTGAAATTTTTGTTGCAGTATGCTTTGTAATAAATATGATACAATTCAATTTATAATTACGAATATCTCATACAGTTTGCTGCTTGTAAAAGGATGTCTATGTCTGATCCAAATCATAATTCCAATAATGCTAACCTCCAACGAAACAGTAAACAAGCTCTTTATTTTTAAAAATCTATCTTCAGTATTTTATAAATTCTTTATTATTATTTAAATTTTTTTTAAAACACTGACTTTATCCAATTAAATATTTTATTTTCTCTGCTTATCTTCATTGCTTTAGTTTTAGTAGCATTTGTTTTTATTCAAAATTTCTTTTAATTTTCATCAATCCTGTGAAACATTTTGTAGGAATTCTATTATCTAAAAGTATTGCCATATCATCAGTAAATATGATAGCTGCAATTCTCCTACTTCCGTGCTTCAGTGCCATCTTTAGTTTAATCAAAGCATTACTCCTTTAGCAATTTATCTAAGTAAATATCAAATAGGACAAAGGTTGAGATTTTTATCTCGCTCCTTTTTCAATACCAATAATAGCATCTCATGACTTTCTTATATGCTTGGCAGTAAGTGCTTATAATGGATATTGTTAAGAACTTTAAAATGTATAAAAATTGATTTGGAGTCAGATTTATATAAATATGCAATTTTTTTATTATATTTTCGGACTACTATCATGAATAATACAATCATTAAAGGATGGCTTGTTAGATGTATAAGCTCATTAGTTCCAGCTTTGAATCCTAATTCTCACTGCTGAAGGTAAAGGCCATAAAATGGGCTGAGAATGGGGATATAGTATTATATCATTTGATGTTCCGTGATTATTCATGCTTATAGTAGGTGATTAAAATAAATTGAAGACAATTACTCTTTCAATATCTATCTTTTCTATTATATAAAAAAAGGACTCTTTAATCCTATAAATATCTTCTATTTCATATACAATTTTTTTTTATAATTTTCTCATCAATACATTTCTCTTCAAAATATCCAACACAATAATTCAATTTTTTTTATCAAATGTTTTTCAAACTTGGTGAAACAAATAATATTTTTTTTTGCTCTGTCTATTAAAAGTAATATTCACGATTTCGACTTCATATTTGGTTTTGGTATCTTTTAGAAATGTTATTTTTGATTAATAATAATAATTAAGCAAACATTAATACGCCTTAATATGCTAACATTCAGTTATAAAACAATTCATTATTACAGAATATTACTATGGGTATTAATACTGCAAGCTATTTTTATCTGAAAAAAGTATGGATTTAAGACACAAAAACCAAATGTGCAATTGGCATCATGAAGATTACTTTTGAGAAATAGAGCAAAAGAAAAAAAAAATATTATGTGTTTCACTGAATTTGAGACACATTTGATAAAAAAAATTGAATTACTGCATTGGATATTTTGAATAAAAATTTGCTGATAGGATAATTATGAAAAAAATTGCATATGAAATAGAAGATATTTGTAGGATTAAGAGATCTTTTTTTAAAATAGAAAATATAAATATTGAAAAGAAATTGTCTTCAATTTATTTCAGTCATCTACTGTAAGCATGAATAATCTCTGGATATCAGATAATATGGTACTATATCTCCATTTTCAGACTGTTTTCAACAGAGAATTAGGATTCAAAACCGGAACTAATGCACTTACATATCTAACAAGCTATCTTTTACTGATTGTATTATTCAAACTAATAGTCTGATATGTTTAAACGTTAATATTTCAGTCTATTAATGGTATGTAGATTGCTATATAATAGAAATAACGAGATTTTTGTTATAAAACTTTATGTATTCATTTATGAAATTAAAAAATAAGCATTGAATTGGAAAAATGAATATTTGAACTATTTTACAGCTGAACTAACGAAATTTCTGACTTTTTAACGTATTTTACTGAAAAATATGTGAACACTTTTTTACGAATAAATAAATATTATTTATTCATAATAATATTATTGAGAATTTTAACTCACAAAATTTATGGCAAAGTAGAATATTATATTGAAGAGGAACAGTTTGATTTTCAGAGAGGAAAAAATATGATATACTGTTGGTAGTATTAGATTGATTGCAAAGAAATATATTGGAAAAAGATAAAGGAATTAATTTTGCATTTGATAGGGTAATCTGAAATTAATGTATGATTATCTTGAAAAATTATAAGATAGCATGTCCACAAGCCGGCTGCGGGGCTACATATTACGGGGAAACTCGAGCTACTGTCACCATCATAATAGCTCAACACATACGTATATAGTAGATCACGTACTAAAAACAAAGGCAGTTCGATATTCCTAGAACACCAAAAAACATTTAATCACAGATTCGAACCCACCAATGCAAAAATCATGTGCTTGGAGAGAAATGATGCCAAATGCAAGATAAAAGAAGCATACTTCAATGCGAATGACCCGAAAGCCACCAACAGACAAGACTCCTGCTTTTTGATTTCCAAGAAATGGACTAGTTGAATAATTTGCATACACTTGCATATATTAACAATAACGCAGAATGAAGATTGACGCAGGCTACGAATATGGGAGCAATTATACCCCAAAAGCGCTAAGCCAGAATTAACACAGTTAAAATAATAGCTTCACTGGTGTACGTTGAAAGCGCAGTATAATAATTAAAAAGAGATTGATTTGGAATATGCATATGATACAAAAAATAAAAACCAGATTGGATATTAATGAAACTGAAAAAATGAGTATAAAATGATGCTGCATGTCACATGTGCTTAGTAATGTCTATTTAGAAGATATATTAGAAAAATATTTAAACTGTGAAGGAACTAATATTGAAGATAGAATAATAAAATGTATAGGATTTGCAAATGATATATGGCTCTTATAGCTGAGAATGAAAAGAATATCCAGAATATGTTGAGTAAACTGAAGAAAGAATGTGTGAAATATGGAATGATTATTATTGAGAAAAACAAATGATAGGAAGAAATACAAAAAAAATATAAGTTTATATTCATGATAATATACTTCAACAGGTGAATGGGTTTAGATATTTGATAGTGGTTGAGTGAGGATAGAAGTAAAAATGAAATTAAAAGAATAGCATTGGCGAAGTAGACTTAAGAGAAAGAAAATGTTTTGTAAATCTTTAAAAAGAGAATTAAGAAAATATTAACTAAGTGCCTGTGTAGAATGTATTATTACATGATCGAAAACATGGACACTTAGAAACATCATTGAAGATCTTTGAGATACAGTCATTGGAAAGAATGGAGAAAATTAGTTGGATGAAGGAAATGAAAAATGAGAAGTTTTGGGAAAAGTAAATGAAAAACCAAAAGATTGATTGAGGGAATTAGAGATGGAAAGAGAAGTTGGAGTGGATATATATATATACTAAGAAGAAAGAATAATTTAATGAAGAATGTTTTAGAGGGAATGGAAATGAAGAAAGGATGGAGAAGGTTGACCTTGCTGGATTATGTAAGAAATGGGAAGAGATAAGTAGAATTGAAAATCTGGATAATGAATAGATGGAGAAATGAGTGAATTAGCTATATGCTACTCTCAGGATCTGTTCATAGGAAAGAGCATTATTGATTGATTAAAAGTTATAATTTATTGTTAAGTAATTTATAAGTGAATAAATATTTTTTTTAAATATCACTTGATTGAAAAATACTCGAAACTTTTGATTTAGTTGCAATAGAGTTAGCAATATTTATTTTTAAATTGTTCATATTAGAATAAATTTGTTTTTATTTATTTATTAATGTTCAGTTTTGTATTCATTCATTTATAAATAAATCATATTCGAGATTAGTAAATTATTTATTTCTTCCTTCGCGAATAATTTTTCTCCCCAGACATTAAGTATGTAATATAACTTATAATTTTTATTTTTGTACATGCTAGAGTAAACTAACCTTTTTGGAAGTATTCTTTATTCATTTGTAGATATTATTTATGGTATTATATAAGGATGTGGACTTGCTTCGTCATTAATTTGAATTTCTATGACAATGATCTTTGGAACTATTTATAGATGGTTAATGAAACAGATGCGATATAGGTTTTATAGTGGAATTTTTTAATTTGATTTAATTCAAAATAAAAACCATAACCTCATCTTCTTGGGTTCTGCGTTTCCAATATTTTGATGATTATTATTTTTTCCAGTTCAAAAATTGATCTGTAGAATGTTCTTAATGTTCCAAGTGGAACAGAGATTTTGGTTTAATAATTAATGTTCAAAAAACTCAAGTTCTTTATAAGCCAGTGATAGACGAAAAGTTCTCAGTAACTCTTAAGTTTAGATTGGTTATCAACTTAAGATTAAATATCTTGCAATTTTATAAGTAGAAAAATGGACTTAGGTGTTAAGGTGCAACACAAACTCCACTTTGATGATGTTGTTTTTAATAAGTTAAAATATAAGATATTTCATCGCAGGCAAATAAATACCGCATCTAAGTTAGCTATATATAGTACTATTATTTTACCCATTTTATTGCACGGTAGTGAAACTTTCATTTAAGGAAACAACATTTTAAAAATACAATTTCACAAGATCATAAAACCAATCAATATATTCTTCAACTTGTTGAATTCAATGCTATAGAGTCCACGATTGTATAATCATCTGTTTGTTGGATTGGATATGTAAAATGGATGAACAATGCAAGACTTCCTGAAAGGATGCTTTTTGGTGAACATTAAGTATGGTTTCATGGGAAAGGTAGATCCTGCTTACATTATAAGGATTATTTGAGATATTGTAAAAATGTATAATGGTTATTTTTGTTGGAAAGGTATGGCAGAGGATAGAATACATTGGAAAGCTACAATTTGATATAGTTTTGAAATATTTCAGAAAAAGATTTCCACCGAAGAAATTAAGTGCAGCATCACAAAATATCAAATATGCAGAAAAATGAATGAATATATTCCATATTTGGACGTATTTCTGATTCACAGATTGGCTTGTATATTCGTCGCAAAAGAGAATTCCCTCCTCTCTTGAAGCTGGAATGGTCATAATGCTATATATATATAAGATTTATTTATTATAAATAAATCAGAATAAAATTAGCTGATTTTTTTTACAGCTTTTCTAACTTAAAAAATAGTGAGTTATTTTATAATTTGTCCTTCGTAAACTTTTTTTTTTTAAAGACTATCCAGTTATAAGATAACATGTTAGGCATTTGTTTCATTTTTTAAAGTAAAAATTAGTTTTTAATTAGTAACTTAGAAAATGTTTTAGGTAAAATTTAGATAAATCTTTATATGAAAATGATTGATATATATATATTTTAACTGAACCTTTAGTTTGAGTATCAGCAAGCCCAGCTTGAAGCAGAAATTGAGAATTTATCTTGGAAAATAGAAAGAGCAGAAACAACAGATCGTGGGGTAAGTTTATAATTTCTTTATAACCAATTACGTATAAATGTATAGTTTATTATTGGATTGTGTAGTAAGTCTTTTTAGATTTTTTAAATTAAGGCAAATTGAAATTTTTGAATTAAAAAAAAAATTTGGTTTACTTGGGAAATTTGTGATTTTATTGTGCCATTATATTCTTTTGCCCCCCCCCCCCCCCAATATATATATATATATATATGCATTTTGCAAATGTCCAAATATTTTTTATTGCAAGAATTTGACACAGATTGGAATAAATACATTCTATTAGAAATAATTATGAATTAATATTACCTTCGATTAACACTATGCCTATCATAATCAGAATTAGTCTTTCACTTTTTAAATAGCCATTTAAAATTTTTTTAGATATGGATTTGCTGGGATTATGGTTAAGGGGATTTACTTCTCTTTTGCTGGTTTTTGTCATTTTTATTATACATCATCTCTACCTTTTATAAAAAAATCAAATAAATATATATTATTTATTGATTCGTTTTAAAAATTGATTTTAATAATGAATTATTATTGGATGCAACAATTCTTTATCTATTAAGACGATTGGATACATGGAAATAGTATCAGCAAAACCTTGAACATAAACTTCTTTAAGTCAGATTAAGTTAGATTGTATTTGTTCTTCAAGTGGCAGTAAAATTTTTATGCTATAACTATGCTTTACCTAAACAATTTCTAATGTTTTTTACAGCCAAGATGAAATATGTATAGAAGATATTAAATTTTTTTAATTAGAAGTTAATAAATTACTATCTCCTAAAAGAATTCTGTGATATATAAACATTGTAGTGATATTGGACATCATGATCGTTTCCGTCAGACGATTGTGACAATTTTTTTACCTTAATGTTAAGTATTGGTATTTTTTTTATATAAAAAAAATTAATTTCATTTGATTTTGACACAGAGTTTCTCATTATTGAAAAAGTAATATGCACATCAATGAAAATTGAAGGAGAATACTAAAATAATGTGTTATTTGTAAATGTGTTGTAATATTTTTTTTTTAACACGTAGAAGCAAAACGTTATCTCCTATTAATTATGCTGAGAAATGTAGAAGAAAAAATTTGATTTAAAATTTGGCTATTTTGTTTAGCATTATCATGGATATTTGGCATCACTATATCTTTGTTTTTTGGAATGTTATAAATTATTATAGAATAGTTTTTCATGCATTATATCATCATGGTGTGTGCAAAAGTTCAAATGCATATCTAATAAAAAAAAATCATTCTTCTTTTATAAAATTGTTTTAATCATCAGCTAAAATATCAGACTGGTTTAAAAATTTAAGGAAGGCAAGAAAACAGAAACAAACAAAAAAGATCATCTTTTTGAATGCATAATGTTAGCAGCATAAATTTAAAACTGATATCATATTAGTCATAAAACAAATTATAATCTTCGTAGAATTATCTATTCAACCGAGCATACTGTTATTGTGTGGGTGTGTGTGTTTATAGTATTAAAGAATAATAACATCACTTATCTGGGTAATATTTGCTTATGGTAAGGAATTAGCTAAAACTTGAGAAACCTTGAGATGAAATATGAAGATATATGAAAAATTGAAGATCCTCATGTTTAATAAACAGCTCGCAATGGAAATTAAGTTATTGAAGCGTACATTTTATATCATTTTTTCACCTAAATTTCCAGAGAAATGGGTAATGGGTCAAAGTACTTGAAATGAAAAGATTGGAAAAAAATAGTTTCTTATAAAGATCTAAAAAAGGACTCAAAAAATATTAATAATAAATAAAAGATTAGTATTGACAGATTTCAAAAAGAAATTTCAAATGGGTTTTAGGTTTTTCAAGAGGAATATTTGTTAAAAGAAAATAAACAAAAATTTATTTAATTGGTTGTGAATTTGTAAGAACTGTTACCGGGAGTCAAAGAAAAAAAAAATTTTTTTTCATGGTCAAATCACAGTAATAAAGATTCAGCTATGCATCAATCTATTTCTTCATGGGTTTCATATAAATGTCAACAAAAATTTTAGTCTTCCCAGAATTCACTATATCTTCTCCAAATTCATTGTAGTTCAGTGCATTCCTACTTACTGCCATTATTCATTTTTTTTTAAAAATTATTTTTAGCATATAGTGTTAAACAGTATTAAATATATTAAAAATTGTAATTTAAATAATCTTAGTTTAGCACTATACATGTTTAATACAACCTGTTAGTTATATTAAGTTGCTGTCAATATAGCAATCCTAGCATGATAGGATCAGATAAACAAAAGTTAATTATTTGATCATACTGAACAAAAAGGACCAAAACATTTCATCTTTTTTTGATATGTCAAACAAAATCCTAAAAGATTTAAAAAATATTTTTTTTGCTAAAATAACTTGCAGCTTACAATTTTTTGCCCACTATATATTAATATATATAATTTTGTGATTGATTTCTTATAATATGTGATTGACAATTTAGACAGAGAGTCTATAAGGGCTTGAAAGTGAAGAGTCTCTTTCATTTCTTTTTATAAAATATATTAAAATATGCATTTCATGACTTTTATTAGGATGTATGGTTGGGCAACTTACTTGATATTTATTTGTGTGCTCAATACTTTTTGGATGATTAATATTTTGAAAGTGAATGAAAAATTTCCCCATTATTCATCTTTGTAAAATTGCTAATATCAGATATAATATGTGTATTTTAAGCAGATATTTATTGAAATATTCAAAATCGTAGTCATAGAAATAAAATCCATTATATCCAAATGAAACAATACTAACTATTAAGAAGTGTGTAGCTTATTTGCTTTTCTTAATTTCTTTTTGTCACGCATATTAAAATAAACCATATAAAAGTAGAATATTTATTTGAAACTTTAAAATAAATGTTGAATTATATGCTCAATTTAATTTTATGTTTGCAAAATCTTATTTGAAAATATTTTTAAGTAAAAAAATTATTTAGGTATTTCAATGTAATTTCAAAAAAATATTTTTATTTCTAGTTCTCTGAAATGCATTACATTTTTTGTTGTTGTTGTTGTAATTAACCACAAATGTCAAATTATGGTATGCATACCCCCACAGAAACGTTTTTTCTTTTTCCAAATTAGAAACAGTAGCCCAGTTAGTAATATAAAATAAACTTCAGCGTTAAATTTGTTCCCCTCTATCCCTCCATTTTAAATCACGGCTGTGATAAAGGAATTCAGATTTTGAAATCACATACTCAAAATTTTGAAAATTGATTTCACAAAAAAAGGTATTTAAAAGTTTGAAAGAGGAATTTATCTGCTGTATTTAAGAACTTGGTTTGATAGGACAGTTGGGAACCATTATAGTGCCCGTACTACATTCACTTTTCTTGTCAATTTATACTTTTACTTACTGCATGGAGCACTGAATCCATTTGGGAAAACTACATGATTAATTGAACTTTTTTTTTTGAAAATGTGATTCTTATAACAATATATATGTGGTCAAGTGTATTAGTGGTATGAGTTAGTGTGGAGAGTTGAGGGTGGTGTGAATGTCTGAGCTCAAAATACCCTATATATTACATTGTTTGTACAGGTATATATATATATAGCCTGCATGATAGATATTAAATACTAAAATACAAAATAATTATAAATTACATTTTTATAAATTTTATTTGTCTTTAAAAATTAACAAAAAAAAATAAAATCAACTGTAAATGTGGAGTTTTATGAAATATATTAGTAAAGGACAAATCAATTGTAGATTATATATATATTTATTTTTCATAAAAGAAAATGCATCCAATAAAAATAAGTTAGGTTAATAAAAAAATTTAAAAAGAAAGGGTAGTAAGTAAAAAATTATTATTTTTTTGATTACCGGTGATATAAGTAGAACGAACATCCGGAAGAAAGACTAAAAAGAAATTCCACCTTGTCATTGTTTTATTGCAGAGATAATATATGTGTGATCCAGATGAGATTATAATATTTCTTAAGGAGTGCTTCTCATCATCTTCAGAATTTGGCATTAATCTGTGAACATTTAGTTCTCTGGGTATTTATTTTGATCACTGGATCAATATAGTGCGTTTGATGGTTGACTGTTATCGTTACAGGGTTTTGATTTTTTTTATAATGAACTACACAATATATATATATTGTCGTATAAACACAAATATATTTATTTTTGATTGTTTTATAAAAGCTATTTAACATTGTTGGAAAATATTTTATTTTTCATTTATGAAATTCTTATAAATGTTCGATTTTTGCAGCTATATTTACATTTTTAGATTACTTTATAAAAATTAAAAAAAATAAACTACTTTACTTAAATACAGATAAATGTAAAAGTACAAATCTATAATTTACTATTTTTTAAATACTTGTCAATGTAAAGTATGCTGAATTTTCAGTTATTCAAATAGTTTGATGCGATGTGATGCACTCTGACTTCTTATATAGAGTCAGGAATCTCTCAGCCACTATGCTCAGAGAAACCAGTTGGCCACTTTACCTTGATTTCTTTTCTCCACCCTAAGTTTTTTCCATATTCTTCTCTATTCTGCTCCATCCCATTTCCACAACATAATCTTTGTCAATTCCATGATCTTTATATCTAAATCACCCTTATCTTTTCCCAGACTCCGCATAAAAACCCATAACCTACTTTCTGTATAATCACTTTGTTTATATTGATTCTTCCACAACTTTATTATTTGTACCCTTTCTGCTTTTACACATTTACATTCAATTAATAGATGCCTTCCTTACACAACTTGCAGATTAAATCATCCACATTTTTCCATTTATATGTATATTTCCTTGTTGCTAAAGATCCTATTCGAGCCTTAAACAGTAAACTACTTTCCTTGCTAATGTCATAAATTAACTTGCTCCCAATATTCCGTCTACTTCTATATATGTTTAAACTCTTTTTATTCTCCAAACTAGTTCTCCATCTGTCCAACTCTCTATTCTTTATTAATGCATCTATTCTTCTATTCCATTCTTTGCAGCTATTATACTCAACAATTCTTCTAAGACAATCATCGCACCTTTTGTAAAAGTGTACTGACATGTACTGACATAAATTCTTTATCCAAGTCTTCTGCATATCATACTACCTTTTTCACCTATCTTATTGTCTGCCCTTTACCCATAACCCAATTAAATACTATTTTGGCTATTCTCTCATTTTGCTTTTTGCATCTGGCATATAAAAACTTGACCATCCCATTTCTCCTTGAATTGCCTCCTTTGCCGTCCTCACTTCTCATCTAATGCATATCTTCCTACTTCTCTTTGTACTTTTTCTAAGTAATCTAACACTCCTTTGCTAACACATAATGCATCATTATCATATAACTCTGCTATTGCCACTCCCATACAATTCTAACTACATCATATTTATTATATGAATATACTGTTAATTTCTTTATCAGCCCCCTTTTTTTTGCTTCATTTATCAATTTTATGTCCCATCCATCCATCCAAGCAATTTCTCTGATTACTTAAGATAATTCCCAAATAGTTATACCTATTCACCACACTTAACTTTATTTCTCTCAATAAAAATTCTTTATTTTCTCTTCCTCCAGGATTAATCATCATTACTTTTGATTTTTCTTTATTAAATTTAATCCCCATCTTTTTATCTACTTTTGCGCAATATCCTCAGCATAACTTACATATCTTTCCTTTTTTGTGTGGACAAGAAGACATCATCCACAAATAAAAGACCTGATAACATATTGTAACATTTTTCACATTCGAGTAGGCCTTCTATTACACACTAGGATGCGTGAGTTAATCAAGCTATGAAAAAGAAAAATATTTTGTTCATATTTCTAAAAACAGTAGCTATATTTCCTGATTAACTCGACCTAATATTACTTAGCATGATGATTGAAATTGCTGATGAAGTTAGTTTTAAGTTATAAAAGAGGGTGCCATGGATCTTAGATGTGTCATGCAAGAGATGGGATGATTGGATTAGGAGGATTGTTGAGGGTTATAGTGGTAAGGAATGGGATAGAAGAATAGATGCATTAATAAAGAATAGCGAGTTGGAGAACTAGTATGGAATGTAAAAGGAGTTTAAATATATATAGAAATAAACGGAACATTGGGTGCGAGTTAATTTATGATAATAGCAAGGAAAGTAGTTTACTGCTTAAGGCTCAAACGGGATCTTTAGCAACAAGGTAATATACATGTAAATGGAAAAATATGGGTGGTTTAGTCTGCAAGTTGGGTAAGGAAGGCATAGAAAATATTAGGCATCTGTTGATTCAATGTAAATGCTTGAAAGGAGAAAGGGTACAAATAATGAAGTTATGGATGACTAAATATAAACAAAGTGATTATACAGAAAGTGGGTTCTTGGTTTTTATGCTGGGTTTGGGAACAGATACGGGGGATTTAGATATAAAGGCCATGGAGTTGACAAAGATTATGTTGTGGAAATGGGATGGAGCAGAATACGGAGAAACTTAGGGTGGGGAATGGAAAGGGAAGATAAAGTGACTAACAGCTTTCTTTGGACATAGTTGCAGAGAGATTCCTGATTTTATATAAGGAGAAGTCACAGTGCATCACATTACGTGTGTATGGCAAAGAAGACAATCAATGAGAAATGGGATGGTCAAGTTTTTATATGAGAGATGCAAAAAGTAAAATGAAAATATTCGGTAGTTTGCAGTTTATGAATAATGAGAGAATAGCCAAAATAGTATTTAATTGGGTTATGAGTAAAGGGCAGGCAACAAGATGGGTGAGAAAGGTGGTACGGTATACAGAAGATTTGGATAATTTGACAGTATACTTATACAAAAGGTGGGATGATTGTGTTTAGAGAATTGTTGAGTGTAATAGTTGCAAGGAATGGAATGGAAGAATAGATGCATTAATAAAGAATAGGGAGTTGGAAGAGATGGAGAGTAAAAAGAGCTTAAGTACATATAGAAGTAAACAGAATATTGGGTGCAAGTTAATTTATGATAATGACAAGGTAAGTAGTTTACTGTTTAAGACTTGAACAGGATCTTTAGCAACAAGGGAATATAAACATAAATGTAAAAATGTGGGAGATTTAGTCTGCAAATTGTATAAGGAAGGCATAGAAAATATTTGGCATCTGTTAATTGAATGTAAATGCTTGCAAGCTGAGAGATTCCCGACTCCGAAAAAGGAGAAGTCACAGTGCATCTCATCTCGTCATTTCAACTTCCTTGTATCCCATAATTTTGAGGCAAATAACTGAAAAGATTGGGATTACATTTAAGGTTACTTAAACGTTTATATGAATTTTGCCCGGGCTTAACTTTTAAACAAGCATATTGGCAAAGGTAATTTATATATTTAAAACTTACTAATAAAATAAATAACTAAAATTAAGAACGTAAGGAGTTATATTAAAGGTAAATATTTTATTATAACAAATAAATATTTTCACGATAAATTATTAAATAAAATTGGAAAAAACATATATGCTCATCCCAATAATAATATTGATCAAATAATTAAAAGTTCTTATTACAAATTTCTCACACTTTTTTTATAAAGTTCCTTGAATAATAAAAGTGGTGAATGTCTATATTGGTATTAGAAGCTTCATATTTAAAGTTAATATCTTTATCGGTATTATAAGCTTATAGTTAACGTTAGTTTTCAAACTTTTTTAGTCACAATTCACGATATGAATAATCTTACCGGTAAGTGCAGATGTATTTGTGATGATTGAGCTCATGGCCATTGGTTTTAATCTGTTCTTGGTCTCCCCTAAAACTAGATTTGAAAGCTTCTTGGAGAGATCTCTATCATGAAAGTTATCTGCAAAAATAATGCTCCAGTTTTTTTCTCGCATGACGATTTACTTCAGCATATGAGTAGTTGTAGTCCTGCATATGAATAGTCTGGATAGGACATTTTCTCTTTCCCAGACCCAATGGAAACTGCTAGCTAAGGAAAAGACACAACCCTGATTGCCATTATTTTCTTCCTTTTATACTTGTGATCAGTTTTTAGACCTCTGCACATATATTATATTACCTTTTTTTTTCTATCAAAATAAAATATAGTAATCTTGCATGTTTATTTTGTATTTTTAACTACAAAAGTCTTTTTTTTACAAAATATTTCCGCAATCTTTAATTAACGTTAAAAAGTTTTTCTCTGGTTGTAATCCTTTGCATTTGGAATTTCTTTTTATCTGGATAAATAATTTGCAATTACTTTTATTCTCTTCAATTTTAACTTTTATTTTTAATTAAACAGATAATATTAAATACAAAAATAATTTTCATTGCATGTTATTATCTAAAAATAAATCATTCTAACTAAAAAGAAAATTAAATTGTGTCTTTTAAACAATCTTTAAATTTTACTTTTTTTTTTTTTTTTAAAGTTTTTTTAAATATTACCAAATGCCAATATATTTGAAACATATGTATGTAAAACGGTTCAGTATAAACTTCTTTGCCACCTATTAGGGTATCTCTACTTGTCTTCCTAGTCTTTCTATTGCTCTCTCCTTTTCTCTCAAATACAACAAAAAACAAAATAGGTGACATAGGGCATCCTTGCCTTAGTCCCACTTCATTTTTAACCTTAACTGATTCTATATTCCTTAATTGATACGTATAGTAATTATTTTCATACAATCTCTTAATAAGATCCACTAAAACTGCATCCATTCCCAAATTTACTAAACTTACCCATAATTGATTTCTAATTACTCTATCATATGCCTTCTCTATATGTATAAAAACCATATATAACTATCTACCTGTATTTGTACTCATATCTATAAATTGTGTAATTGAAAAGTTTTCCCAGTATGGCTTTAGGGTACAAGTATTATACTGATACTAGTGTGTTGGTTTTCTGGGAATAGAAAAGAATTTGCACAGTTCAGAGAATACTGAAATATTGTCATGTTTTCACTACCAGAATGTTAAGTTAGTACATAGGCTAAATACTAATATTGATCATATTCATGAATGATAAATGTTATTTATTGCTTGAACAAATACAATTTTGTCAGGATTTGTTTTTATTGAATCAGGAATGAAGTTATGAAATTTTTATGTTTGTGGAATGGGATGTTTTTATAAATTTTGTATTCCTCAAGATATTCACTATGTGTGCTATAGAAGAGCTATACTAATTATATATTTGTTTGATACCAGTTTAATGATTAGTTTTCAGTGATGTGCAATAGATGGCAGTGTATTTTTTAAAAATAGATTTTCATTGAATTTCATGATTAATTGACTAAAAAGTGTTTATAGTTAATTAAAATATAAAGAAAACGAAATGTAAAGATTAAAATCGTAATTTTATTTAAATTGTCTAACTAAAACTTGCTTTTCTTAACATACTGCTTCATAAAAACAAAAAATCTTGTAAACAATTTTAAACGCATACGAATTTCATTTCAAATTTTTGATTTGCAGCAACATTGTTTACATTCTTAGTTGTTAAACTTGAATCTGATTAATATATAAAAAATCCATTGCACAATATTCGAATACTAAAAAATAATATATATATATATTAAATATTTTTATTTAATTTGATCATTAATTCATTAAAAACCAAAAAATCATTTTTTTCTTTGACGATAGTTTTGGTTGTTACGTAATTTAAAATGAAAGCATAGGGTTTTCATAAATTAATTAATTCAAGCACTATTTTTTATCAAGTAGTGATTGAATTAATTAGTTTATGCATTCCCACATTTAAACAAAATTATGGCTGAAGGGAAAAAAAATTTTTGGTTTTTATTGCATTTACCATTAAATGTCTTTTATAAAATGTTTTTTGTATTTGTTATTTTTTTATTGTCTTGATATCAAATAAATACATATAGTGTCGAAAGTATAACAAAGATTATCTACTACATTTGAAAAATATTGAAGAAAAAAGATATCACCACGTAAAAGGAACAATTGAAAAAAATAGTCATATCCTCAAGGATTATAATATTCAGAGAAAATTAAAAATTCATTAAAATTGCCAAAAATTTACCACATCCAATCATTTGATTTTTCTTGAATGAAGCCCATGGAGTCTGTGAAATAATGAGCTTGTATTACATGCCTTCTTAAATGGGCATGAATGATCATTGTATCTATACAAAAGAGAGGAACATCTAATGCAATCTAACAATAATCAGATGCTGCACATATGTTTCGATTCTGGCTATAATTTAGATCTTATTAACATTTAATTTTTTTCCAAAGAGAAACCACGCTATCAGAGAACAATTCCAGATGCCCTTGAAATTCAAAGAAAAAATCTGAATGCATTAATAAATGTGATGAAGCAGCAACATTTTTATTCACATGGAAAACTTCGTAAAAGATATTATCAAAAGCAAAAATTACCAAATTAGATGTATGTCATCACTTCTTTGTTTGGAAAAATTATCCATTGAATAGAAGTGATAGTCTCTAATGAATTTTCTGATATCGGAGCCTTTACCAGCAGTTGTGGAGCCAGGCCAGGTATCCAGGCAATGGTAGATAAGATTTCTTCCAAACATGGTAATTTTATACTAATAGTAACCACGCACGTGGACAATTCTGGAAACTGTTTTTAGAGATGCTATATTAAAAATCATTGAGCTTATTCTGTTTATAATATTGATTTTTCTTTTTTGTTCTTTGTTTTATTTGTGAAGTGATAGATGATATATAATAAGCAGTATTTATTAATTATATATATATTTATATTAATCTTCATCCCATATAAAAAATTAATCTATTTACTCCCCTCCCTTCAACTGATCTTTTGTCCATGAAAGTCTTTATTTTGATATATATTTATGTTAACAAATATAAATTATAGCATAATGGTTAGCAATTCTGTTTCCATAGTGTAGAGCTGAATTGGGAATATAATTTGAATATTTTTCTGTTTTAAGCAAGCTTAATTCATTTTTTCAGGTCGCCAGCCTATAGTTAGCCTAGGTAGTCTTCAAATGGGTATATAGATAACTAATGAGAAACTAGAAATAATTCTTTATCTCCTGGCACTGGACAATTTAGTGAATATTGTCTTCTTCATTTCTGTTTCTTTACATTGCCTTGCAATGAGTTTTCAATGGCTATTTCCTTTTTTTTATTTTCTTTCACTCTTTATATATATATATATATATTAACACACACATACACCTACATATATAATGATAAAATTTTAATGTGCTGATTTATTGACTAATCTTTTATCTATATAAGAAAGAGTTTGTACAGCAAAAAGGAATGGATTTCTTTTTCATCTATAACGTGGTTATCTTTGAAATTGAAGGGCATTGCAATAGCATAGCCAGTGCTTGGAGCTTTATCACTTCAAGTGTTACGTATGTATATATGTAACACATATCTCTGCCTATTGTATATATGTGATTCACAATGACAAATAAACAAAAATACTAAGTCTAAAATAATTCTTAATGCTTGCACCAATCATCATCATTATTTTCAATCATCATTCCACTGCAAAATGGTGTCTCCAGTTTAATTCAGTTTGTTCAGTATATAGTTTTTTCTGTACATCATCCCAAACAAATTCCTTATTTCATATATTCATCTATACCGTAGTCTCTTTCTAGGTCTTTTACAATTTGTTGAGATCCAGTTTAAGACTTAACTGGCTTATCTATTATTATTTCTTCTAGTAATACATCTATCTAGCCTAGCTCCATATCAGTCTTTTAATTTTTTCAATGGTATCAAGGGTACCTGTTTCTTCTCTCACTCGACTATCTCACTTTTGATCCTGTTTTGTTATTGCCAATATAATTATCTCTACATTTCTTTGATTGATCTTAAGACTGTATTGCTCTTTTGAAAGTTATCCAAATCTATATTCTTAAGGAAATGAAAACTGATAAAACTCATTTATTAAAAACCTTGCATTTCAAATACCGAGACATATTTCATTTTAATATTAAGTTATGTATAGTAAAAACTTTCCATCCAATTAATTTTATCCATTATGATTTCACATGTTTTAATAATATAATCAAGATATTTGTAGCTATTAAAATCTCTAATTCATGATTATTAGTCGTTATTTTCACCTGAGAAAGGCTATTTAACATTATTTTAGTTTTTTAGAATTTATCTTCAGTTCTGCCTTCTTATTTTCATCTGCTAAGCCTTGCAATATTTCCTGAAACTGGAACATTATTTGCAAAACTGGATAACTTAAATAATCTCAGTATATTATTATTCTCTTAGTTTCCCATTTAATCCACAAAATACTTATAAAACTGCTGTAAAAAGCTTTGGAGATATGGAATTATGAATCATTCTTTTTTACGCTCTTATGAATATTAATTTTAGAATCACTAGGTAATCTAATCATTATTATTCCACTTATCAAACTATAATAATATCCTGCTTTTTATATCTTATTGGTCCAAAGTTTTAATCACATTGAAATTATTTATAGAATGAAATGGTTTTTCATAATCTATAAAGCATAATAATATATTTATTGATTTTTTCTAAGTGTGCTTTTTGGTTGGTTTGAATCCAAAGTTAATAGTCATCTTGGGAAAGATTTTTTTATAGAACTTATAGAAGCCATCAAACATCATATGATCACCATTCTTTATGCTTACACAAGAAGCAAAACTCTCCATACAGTAGCGCCATTCAATGCAAGCCAGAGTAGATGTAAGATGGTTTTTTTCAAAGCTTTATAGTAAGCTAAAAAAAGTAAAAAGTGACTTTTGGAGGGTTGTGTTCGATCCTAAGATCTAGGTGCAGTGCTCTAAGATCCAAAGCTTCTCACTGATGAAACCCACAAGCTAGAAACTAGTCTAGTGATATTGGATGAGTAGGCATTAGATAGGGATTTTATACACAAATCTTCCTGCAGTCATTGATTACTTTGGCTTGCACTGAGTGGCGCTACTGCATAGAGAGTTTTGCCTCTGTGAAAAACTAATAGAAGATTGATAGCGAATAATTTCTATTATAGTTTTTATTACCGTTTTAAAATACTAATATTACTATTGCATTCTTCCAATCATCTAGTACATCTTTTTCATTTATTGTATAGTATTTTTCCTTTTCATAGATGCTTAGCAATTCAGAAAATGTAGTAATTGTAGTGATTGAATTTTTTTTTTTTTGTTCTTTATTACTATATAATTTTTTGTAGAACTCTTACACACATTTTATGATGTCATATCTTATGTTAATAATAGTTCCATCTTTTCTTCCAATATCAAAATGTTGTTTCATCCTTTTGAAACTTTTATTCTCGTCTATATCTTTTCTTGCCAATTCATATTTCTTATATAGTTATTATTATTATTATTATTATTATTTTGTATTATTTTATTAAACCCCAGATATTTTATTCTTTTTAATGGATCCTTTTTAAATACTGTCATATTTCTTTTTTTTTTATATATATTGTTTTGTCTCAGTTGAAAATTTACTGATAAATTGCTGCTTTTTTGTTCCAGATATCTTGTGCCATTCTTAGAGTAACTGTTATCTTTTTATTAATATCATTTAAACTTGAACCCTCTTCAGAGCTGTTAAAATTTTAAAATGATTAGTAAGTCCTAATTTAAATTTATTGGAATGATTATGAAGGATATGAATATCAACTGTTAATACCATCCTTTTTAACCATTGTTATTTCTCTACTTTTGCATTTACATGTATGTTACAGCTCACTAATTGCTGATCACTTCCTTTGTAGAACTTATTAAGAATAATCCAATGCGGTTGTGACTACCTTTGATACTTTCATGTCTATTTCTGTTTAGTATTTTTCTCAAAGAAAGAATTTATAATGTACAATTTGACTGCAAATTTTACAAGTTTCGTGTCTCTTCTTATTTCTGTCATTATAATTAACTTTACCTACAATTCTTTCATCTTTCAATCATTTTTCAGTTCTAGCATTTAAGTTTGGAAGTGAATATTTATATGAAAATCCTCTACTTCTTCACCTCGCTAACAATGTGTTGGAGCATAAATCTGAATTATCTTTATTTGATATCTTCCGTTAAATTGGGTAATTAATTCTTGTTTCTTTATTAGCTATATTTTCAATCTTCACAATGTTGTGTTTGCATTTTTTATTTACAATGAATCCCATTCTGTTCGTGCTTGCAATATCTGTGTTTTTGTAGTAAAGTATATGTTAACTTTTCAAATCGGTTATCTTTTCACCTTTTCTTCTAACTTCACAAAATCTGTAAATGTCTCATTTAATATTAGAATGTTCTTTTTCCATTTCATGTAATCTCCCTTCACTTGAATTGATTTTGGGTAGTTAAATAAAAGACCATCAAATGGCAGTTTGGATTCACAATCAGGATTCTTAGCAGAGTCAGGATGTTTTGCATTCTCTGCTTTCAGTCCCCAACCACTGTCTTGGGTGATGATATTGTAATTTAGTTTTTCTGTCATGATTGTAAATGTTAATTAAAAAGAAAAACCAGTCACACATATATTTCATCTAGCCTTCAAGAAGACTCAATTGATGTTTCACTTAAGAACTACTAGCAATATTGAAAAAAGACAATGGTGGGTTTTCGTTTTAAGCTCGGAGATTAAAAAAATTATGAACTTGCCATGCTGGCTGATGTCCAGCAATTTTATATCTCCTTTCACTTAATAGCAAACTCCTTTTTGCAACTATATGCACTAGTATGAATATATATACAAACTGATGAAAAGCCTTTAAATATAGTTTTTTTTTCCCCCAAAATAAGACTTAAACAGAAAATAAGCTCTAGCATGATTTTTCAGTATCTTTATAAGTCCTATCCCAAATATAAGCCATAGTTAAGGTCTCAGCCAGGTAGAAGGATTTTGTTTGCCCATTGAAATAGATGATGGGAATATTGAATTACAAAATAATGAATATATAAATAAACAGTATTATTAATGCTTTAAATAAGTGGTAATATAAATTGTATGGTATTTAAGTATTCTCCTGTCGACTATTTTCGACAAACGTAATTGTACTATATAGAGGAACAGTTGATCTACCGCAAGCCAGTATATCGGATAATTTATAATTTCATTTATTTAATACTTAGATTTAGAATGCTTCATTTAGCTTTAGAATTTCATCATGATAGCTTTTAAATATTTAAGATAAAAGAAAAATTAGTTTGATTTCTTATACATTTTTTCTCCTCCAAAAAATTTTAAATAAATGATTTTAATAATTTTAACTGTAATCATTTTTTCTATCACTCCTATCTCTTAAGCAGAATAATGTTTGGATCTCCAAATCAGATGAGTGCAAAAAGAAAGAGCTTTTCCAGCAAGTATAAGAGAGGAGTTATAGAGGGCTCCCAGGGGAAGAATCTTATAGCTTTCTGTGAAGAGAAGAACTTGAATAAATGTACATTTTTGTACATGAAAAAATAAGAAATCTTTTGAAAATAAGCTCTAGGGTGGTTTTTGGAGCAAAAATGAATATAAAATCCGGTCTTATTCTCGGGTAAACATGATAGTCATAAAAGCTAGTTACATTATTTAACGGTATTTATAAATCTATCAGACTGAAAAATAACAGGAAGCTTTTTATTGGAATTTAATTTCCATCTAGATAATTGCAATTGAAGCTGTGGATTGTATTTATTTAAAGAGTATTTGAGTTGCAACATATTTTAAAACATTTTTACTGTTTTGGTAATAATTCTCAAAATGGTAATAACAGATAAATAGTCTATGAATCTGCTGAAATAGAAATTTAAATCTTCAATGAAGATAATTTTAAGTATTGTTTATTTAAATAAATTAATTAATATTTTATTATTACTCTTTTTTCTTTCCAAAATGTTTATTTACAGCATAAATGTCTGTTATGTTAAAATACTTCATGCGTGTAAATTGATTATGTAGAATCATTTGTATCTCCTATCTGCGAAGTATTCTATTTTTTTATTATAAAATTTGCAAAATAAAATCAGACATTATTTGTGAATAATTAGCATTTGTTATTAATTACGTATGATATATATGTATATAAATATTTACAAACACATAAACAAAAAAAACTTTTAATATTTATTTATTACAGGATTTGGAAAATCAGATGGACATAGCAGAAAAAAGACGCACAACACTTTTGAAGGATTTTTTGGCCGTGTAATTTTAATTGCTTTTTCTTTGTTGTTGTTGTTTTGACAAATGCAAATGAAATCATTAGAATGGGAAGCCTGTGATAGCTATTTGAAAAGCCTTGAATTTAAAATCTAGTTAAAGAGGAACCTTTTTTTTTTTTTTTGTAAATATTCTTCCTCTCAATAATATGAATCTCTTAGTTGCAAAAAAATTTTCAGGCTGTGAATTCTTTAAAATCGAAGATAATAATAGTTGTCATATCGTTTTTACTTTCACGTTAGAAGCTTCCTTGTGCGAGTTATCTAGCAGAGAAGGGCTTGTCTCTGTTGGTCTCATTCCCAACAGCAAGCAGTCGTCCAGTACACTTGTAGAATCCAATAACATTGTAATTTTATAAAATATAAAAGTTTATAATTGGTGTAAAATAAATGAAATATAATTAATTGAAAATGTTTTTATTTTTTCTTAAAAGATAAGATTTCTCTGACTTTTGTCATGGAGCTTTTGAGCTCATTTCTTTTTACTATATATACATTTGTATTTGTTATTTTAAAACACAAAATGGACATTTTGAGTCAGTGAAATAAAATTGTTGTATTTGTAGAGCTTTTTTTTTTTTTTAATTTCATGACAATTTAACATTATCATTTACATACAAACAATTATGTATTTCTGTAATTCAATGATTCTTTACTCCTTTTCTTATTTAAATGTAATTCTAGATTTAAATTGAGTTTTGCACGTTTGATAAGAAAAGATTACAAACTTTATAAATTGTTTAACTTGCTGTGCACGCTTTCAACATTTCTGGTCAGATTTATAGCTCTAGGGATTATGGCAGGTGTAGTGTGTTGTTTATATAATGGATAAATAATTAAATATGCTAATGAATATGTAAATATTTAATTTACATATAACATTTCTTTAATAACGGCATACATATGAGAGTTTCTGGCAATAACAGAAAGTGCAAAATTAAGGAGGCCAGGTTTATCATCAACAACTCTCATGTGACCAATAAAAAAGAATTATGCATATTCGTTAGCATATTTAAATATTATCTATACATTATATAAACAACATATATCATAGTGTAATCACTAGACCTATGAATCTGACTAAATATTGAACGCATGCGCAGCGAGTTAAACAATTTATAAGTTTGTAATCTTTTCTTGTTAAACATGCTAAATGCAGTTTAAATATAGAATTATATATTTATGTATACACCTGGGTCTCGTTTTATGCAGTAGATAGGTTCCACAGAAAACCCGCATTTAAAAAAATCACCCAAAAATAGACTTGACTTACCTTGAAAAATGGGGGATAGGTGCTGTAATTTTCAGAATTCGCATAAAAGCAAAGCAACAAAGAAAAATTATTTTAAAATTCGCATTAAAAAAATAAGCGAATAAAGTATGACTAATAAAAAATTCAAATATTTGAAAAAAATTAATACAAGATAAACTTTTTTTATTTTTTTTATTACTACAGTATTTAATTTTACATTTTTCATACATATTTTAATCATTACCGCTAGCGTTCGTTTGTAAACTGGTACGAAATAAGATTCGATGTGATGTATTGTGGCTTCTCCTTAAATGAAGTCAAGAATCTCTCAGCAATTATGCCCAGAGAAACCTGTTAGCCACTTTATTTTTATTTGTGATGTGTTGTACATCTAGCGCCCCTTTCAGTCTTATGCTGTGTTAATGGTTTTCTGTTTCTATATTAAAAAAATGAAATCGCAATCAAAACAAAAAGATTATACATTATCATTAGAAAGATTATTTTCAGTTTATAAAATCTTCGGTTTTTATTTTAAAAATCTAAAAGATTATTTATTTCTGTTATATATAACAAAATATGTTTTAAAAGTTTAATTTTTTTGAATATTTATTGCGATATTTTTATATGTAAGTATAAATCTATTATTATTATTTACTCATTAGTATAACTATTATTTCCATGGAAGCTAAGTTTCTAAATACAGCTTCAGGCCATATTCACGCTAGCTGCTAATATAACGTTATATTTTTGAAAAAAAAAAAAAGTATTTCAAGTGAAAATAAGTTTAAATTTCTTGATATCTAATAAATATAGTGAAATATGAAAGATATAAAGAAGAAACATGAATCACATAACTTCAAAATCATGAAAGATATAAAGAAGAAACATGAATCACATAACTTCAAAATCACATTAAAATAATCCGCATAAAACGAGACCCAGGGGTATTTGCCTTACCAGTGATAAATTAACTTAATACCATGCATATTGGCATAGCTAGAAGCTTTAACTATATCTTGAACATTAACATGAGAAAAAAAAAACAACTTTTCTTTAAGAAAATAAAAAGCCATGTTTTATATTTGTGTTAAAAAATAACTAAGAAAAAAACAGTATTGCCTTAATAAGTCATAGCTCTTATTCAAATTTATCATATAACTAAAAAAAAAAAAGACATGCTCCAATAAATTATAATATTAAATCGTAAGCATTGAAAAACTTACTATTATGGTATTTATGATTGTAGTATTATATTACATGGATGCTTTAATTTCTGTTAAAGTGGAAAACCTAACAAACATAGGAAATAAAATATGGAGTATGAATGAGGTGTAAAGAAGTTCTAAATTATATTATGGAATGAATGTCTGTAGGTACAATGATTATCCTATGTCTTTTGCTATTTAGTTTAAGCCTTTCCATGAATGCCTGAAATGCGGATAATAGCCAATTTTCTAGTAGACTTGTTTAACACACATATTAAGAAAATCAATATTTAAAGTTGATATTTAATCTTTAGAAACATTCTAATGAATTTAAATTAGAACTTACAAATCAGTTTCAAGTATTAGTAGATTTTGAACATGATTTAGATTTGAATAAAATTAATAAGAAAATAGCATAAACTTTTAAAAACTGCAACAAAGATAGCTGGTAGAAAGAAACAGCAATTGACCAATAAAATTTCTACTGAGACTAGAGAGTTTATGAAGAAAAGAAGGAATATGAAGATATACAAAAATGATGTATTAAAAAGGATTGAATATCTCGAATTTTGTAAAATGGTGCGGAAAAGAGTTGAAAACGATAAAAGAAAGTATGACTGTGAACTAGCAAGGAAAGCTGTAAAAGAGAATAAAAGTCTTAAGAGTGTAAAACAACATTTTGGTATTGGTAGGAAATTTATATCTGCAATAAAAAAAAAAGATGGGATTATTACTAAAAAGAAAGACGACATCATGAAATGGATAGAAGACTTTTATCAAGAATTATATAATAATAAAGAACAAGTACCTCCTATATTTATATCTTCCAAATTGCCTAGAATTTTAAATGAAGAAATGAGACATGCAATTAAATTTATGAAGAAAGGAAAAGCTCCAGGTAATGATGGAATTATAATTGATATATTAAAAGAAGCAAGTGAAGAAATAGAATTTTTTTTAGCAAAGTTATATACCAAATGTCTAAATGATAAAGATGTACCAGATGATTGACAGAATGCAGCATTAATATTAATATTTAAAAAAGGTGATAAAAAAAATATTAGAAATTACAGACCTATCAGTCTTTTATCAGTTTTATACAAAATTTTTACTAAGATAATTGCAACTCGTCTACGGAGAACATTGGGTTTTCCCCAAGCAAGAGAACAAGTTGGATTTAAAAGTAGTTTTAGTACAGTAGATCATTTCCAGGTATTGAGAGAAGTTGTAGAAAGGACAAATGAATATGAGTTGCCATTATGTTTTGGATTTGTAGGTTATGAAAAGGCATTTGATTCTATAAACATTTCTTCAGTGATTAAAGATTGGATCATCAATGTATAGATCCAAGATATTGTCATATTTTAAAGAATATTTATAAAAATGCAACAGCAACAATTAGATTACATAATGATACCAGGAAAGTCAACATTGAGAAGGGTGTAAGACAATGGAATATCTCCAAAACTTTGTACAACTGTGCTGCAAGAAGTATTTTGTGGATTAAAATGGGAAGCTAAAGGAGTGAAAGTAAATGGAGATTATTCAAATCATTTAGATTTTGCAGACGATGTCATTGTTTTTGGAAATAATGCTTTAGAACTGCAGGACATGTTGAAGGAGTTATCAGATGAAAGTAGGACTAAAGATAAATGTTAAAAAGACTAAAGTAGTGTTTAATAAAATTTTTCAAAATATGAAAATAAAGATTGATTATGATGAGTTAGAAGAAGTTAACAGAAATACCTTGGTCAGATTATTAATACAGATGGAAACATAATGGATGAAATTAATCATAGAATTAAATGTGGTTTGAATGATTTTGGTAGAAATAACTTAATATTAGAATGAAATATGCCTATGTGTTTGAAAAGGAAGGTTTTAATAAATGTGTTTTACCAGTTTTTACTTATGGGTTTGAGACTTGGACGCTTAATAAAAGAGCAATACAGAGACTTCAGGCCATTCAAAGAAGCAGGTTGGAAGTAACAAGAAGAGATCGAAAACGCAATATATGGATAAGAGAAGGTATCACTGACTTCATTGAAAAATTAAAAGACTGAAGTGGAGTTGGGATGGACATATTGCTAGAAGAGATGCATATTAAACTGGATTCCAGGAGATTGTAAAAAACTCAGAAAGAGACCACATGAGATGGAGGCATGAAATAAAGTGTACAGGAGTGGTGTGGAGAAGAGAAGCTAAAGATCGGAAAAGATAGCTTGAACTCGGAAAGACCATCCTGCAAGTATTTAATTTCCAAAATTTATACAGTAAAACGTCAGCAAAAATTATTAATAAAAAAAAATGTAATAATGCAGTTATGCAAAAGATGCTACATTAATGAAGCTAGAGAGAAAACAATTTCATGGAGTTTCAGTGACAGATGATTCATGCTGGATATTTCTGAATTCAAATTCATGAATTTTCTAATTTTTTTCTTTTTAATACTTTTTCAAATTGTGCATTATTGAAAATGTCCATTCTATTTTAGCTCATCTGACAACATAGTGATATATCCTAGTAAAATATATATGAGAATTTGGGCTGTTCTTGTGCAGTGTTCCTTCGAATAGTAAGGTTAGATACAAAGCTGCTTTGAGATGCTTAGCAGTATTGAAATCATAAGAAAACCTTATATTTTGGTCATCACTTCAGTTTTAATTATTATATTGAGTCATTGTAGGATGAAAATCTTCAAGTTTAATCCAATTTCTTTGATCTGTAGTTTTTCCACATTACACCAACAAACTTCTTTATTTCATCTATCCATGTCTCATCTGACCTCTGTCTAGTTCTTTGCATCTTGGAACCTAGTTTTAGGTCAAGCCTCTTTTTTTTTCAATGATACTTGTTTGTCTTCTCATTCAAATCTTATGCTTACAATTCTTTCTTATTATTTCCAACATAAATCTTTATTTCATTAAATCGTCCAATAATTCAGTTAAATGTTCAAGTCTCTGATCCATATGTAAGAATTGTAAAATACATCTGTTAAAAACCTTTTCTAATACTCGGGCATATTTTTTATTTAACATTAAATTTTACTAAAAGCATTCCGCTATGTTTTCATCCGCATTAATTTTTTGTTCACATACGAGCAAATATAATTAATTATGCTGTAGAGATATTATTAGGATTTAGATAATCCTAGGTTGAAGATTTTAATTTCAACAAATTGTATATATTATTCAGCTATATATGTGAATAAAATATGCAGTTAATTTTATTGCAGTAAACATTGAGAAATATACCTTGCATTTGACATATGTACAGGAATATGTAGAAAATAGTTATCACAACCATATTGTGCATGGTCTTAAAAGTGAACTATTTCAACATCCTAACCTGATATTTCGTAGATGAGACTTCAACATCCATTCCTTTTCTCAAGCAGCATCAATAATATATCCAACCCAATTGAGACTTTTGTTTCCAAACACCCATTTAATCATATTCTGATCCATGCATTGAAATTATTGAGAAATAAAAAATACACTAGATGATGAAATAGAAAAATGTAACATAGAACCAAATTTTAATTTGTTCAACATTCTCCTTTGCAGGGTTTATGTGTTTTATATGTAATAATTCAAGATTTAATGCAATTTAAATTTTATTTTCAATACATGAGATGGGGTTTTTGATAATTTCCCCCTAATTCATATTGACTGGTTGATGACTATCTTTTTACCATACATGCATTACAAGTGCAAAGATGGACTTAGGATTGAGATCCAACACTGACTATTGTACTGCTGCTTTTAACAAGTTAAAAGTTGGAGTATTTCATCACAGTAAAATAATTACCACAACTAAGATAACTATATAAATCTTATTTTATTGGCACTAAGGTAGGCTTTGAATGTTCCGTCATCAGATTTTCAATGAAATGGATAGCTGAAGAGTTGTGGAGTGGAATAGTTTGAAGCCTGTCCATTTAAAGTATGAAGATTGTTTATCTTAATATAAGCTGAAGTTTGATTACATATATTTGTGGAGATAGTCTGGACCAACTGACGAGTGCTGGTTTTGCATAAAATATGTATATTGGTTTTATTTATCTTTTTGATGTGTGTGATCAAGTGTATCTGCAGTATGAAATAGCATAGATGGTTGAGGGTCGTGTGGATGTCTGAGTTCAAACCCTATATATTGATTTATTATAATGAAATGAAACTATAAAGACATTAAAAAAGTTTCATTTAAGTTCTGCAAAATTTTTTTTAAAAAGGCAAGATCTTAAAACCAATTAATATGTTCTTCATCTTGCTGAATGTAATACTATTGACTACTATAATAAAATCATACCTCCATTGGGTGGGACATGAAAAGCAAAATGAAAGACTAGCATGAGTTTTTTGGGAGAGATAGACCCTGCTTCTAATGTAATGATTATTCCAAAGACATACTAAAGAAGTGCAACACCATGTGGAAGATATGACAGAGATTAGAATACATTGGAGAGCTACAATTAGTTATGGTGTCAACGTGTTTCACAAAGAAAAGTTTTCTGCTGAAGAAATTAAAGGATAGCCTCATAAAATATCAAGGAAATGGACCAGTATTTTCTGAATGTGGATGTATTTTGCGTTTCATAGATTGGTTTTATGGTCACCATATAACTCATTTCTAGATATTTCTTTCTTGGAGTTGGAATGACCATTCTTGTTTATTGGTGGCTATTATTGATTTAATCAAAATATTCACCTGAATTTATAGGTCTACAGCATTGTTTGAAATGGTTGTCCAAATTATTAATTCATGTTATACAAGTTTTACATAGTGGAATGAGAGCAAGTGGTAATTATTGTTACAGGTTTAATATTTGAATTGAAAACTAATGTTAAACTAAGATATGTACTTGCTCCAACACTTTTTGATTTTTATGAGTGTTATCTTTAAAATTGTTAATGTGAGCTTAATGAAATACTGATTAAGATGTGATACAAGTTTGATGGAAGAGTCTTTAATATGAATATGAATCAATTAAAAGGAAATATAAGAACTTTATTTTCTTGGGTTCTGGATTTATAATATGCTGATGATTGTGTTATTTTTGCATCATGACAGTAGTATGTTGAAATTTACACTACAGAAATATTAACATATAAAGACTGGTTTGGTAATTAATGTTCAAAAAAGTCAAATCTTTTATCCAGATAATAGGGAAAAAAATCTTCACTATCAATTTTTAACTATTTGGCAGATTTTCAAGTGGAAGGGTGGACTTAGATGTTGATGTACACAGAATACCTCTAGTAGCTGCTGATGTATTTGATCCCAGTGAAACTATAACTAAATTAGCTAGAACTGTTACTTTATCTAATTTGGAAGAAGAAATTGACATCTCATTTAACATAAAAGCATTAGAATTATTTGATTTAGGATGTTCTGAAAATTTAAGATGTAAAATCAATCAATTTCTTTAACATTCCTAGATCTGATGTTATAGAGTCCACTGTGTGAATCAAATACACAATACAAGACTTACTAAAAAAAAATGGTTTTATAATAAACTTGATTATGAAAACCTCGTACCTAATAAAGATCTCAAAGGCATTCTAAAGAATTGCAATGTTTACATTGAGAAGGTGTAATTAAGGATCAAGGATATTGAAAAGTTGTAATTAGTTGAAGTGTCAACATATTTTCAACAAACAACATTTTCTGAAAGTTAAAAGGCATCAGAGCAAAATATTAAACAAGTCTTTATATGAATCTATTGTATTGTGCAGAATGATATATATATAAAATCCTTGGCCACTATTTCTTATGCTTACATAATCTGTCAAACAGTAGCAACTCTCCTGAAGAGTGGTGCACACAGTGCAACATATAGGAGTTAATGGATGTTATCAAGGTTTGGCATCAAAATTCCCATCTAGTGCCTACTCATCCAATATCCTCAAACTAGTTTCTAACTTATGGTCTTTATCACTGAAATAAAAAGTGCCTGCTGGAGGGTTGCTTTAGATCCAGAGATCTAGGTGCAGTACTCTCGGAACCAAAGATTTTCACTGATGAAGACTACAAGCTAGAAACTAGTTTGTTGATACTGGATGAGTAGGCATTAGATATGAATTTTGATGCACAAATCCTCTAGCATCCCTTGATTACTATGGCTTGCACTGGGTGGCACTATTGTTTGGAAAGTTGGTAATGATTTTCATAGTATCTTAAAACTTATCTCTAGTAAATTATTACCCTCACCCTCCCTGCCACCACCACTACTATTATTATTGTGCTTGAAACACATACATGAAGCTATATTACGAATTAATAATTGCTTAGTGCTTTTGGGAGCTTTGTATCCCCATATTCATAGCTTATACTAATGATTGTTGTAGATATCTTTTTTAATAAAGATATATGTAAATAGCCTAGACAGCTCATTTTTTCAAAATAGAGAAGCAGTCATCTATTGATGACATTGGGGTTGTCAGCAATGAAGCATGCTTCCTTAATCTTGCACTTGGCCTCATTGCACTCAATATACATCATTTCAGTCATGGAGGGTTCAAACATATAACCTGTGTATTTTTGATTTTCAAAAAATATAGAGCTTCCCTAAGATTTGATTCGAGCCCTGTTGTATATTGATTGATGTTGTGATACCCTGGTGGCTACTGTAGCCTGTGTTTCCTCATAATGTTGTCACTGCAGCCATTTTGGGGGCATGTGATTTTGTAAATGGCCTGGGGGAGTTGGTCAGGTGCAAATTTGTCTTTTGAATTATTAATCTGTTAGTGGCTGGTGGCATGTGAAAACTTAAAATCTGTAGTAAGTATGTTAACGAATTTTTAAGCTAAAGTAGGTATATACAGTAGCAGCATACATGGTTTATCCTCTTTGGCTGGGTTAGATCTTAGTTTGTTATAAAATTGTTTGACATTTCTGTTGATGATTCCCTAATTAAATCCAACATTCATCAGGTGTTTGAGATAGCGTGTTGTTTTTTCTGTTTGATTCAAATCTGCAGTGACAATGGTTTCTAAACAGGAATGCTGTCAAACCTGCTACTTTATGTGTTTCTGATGCTTTTGACTTCGGATATGGTGCAGCCATGTATTTCAAGTGGCAATATATAGATTACAAATCATAAGTGAAGTAAGTATTATTATTGTTATTGTTTTTCCCTGCCCCTGGAATTCAAATGGCTGCTGTTCTGGTAACAATGACTTCATTTATTATTTGATTCATTTAACTATGTTAGATTTCAAATGTAATATCAATATACAAATCATGTAAATTGCTCATAATTCCTAACTCGTATAAACAGTTTACAGTATTGTTTATAGAAATTAGACAAATTTTCATTAATATTAATAAAACTAGAGCATAATTTAATATAGCAAGTGTTTCAGTAAAAAATATTCATATTTTTTTAATTGTATGTCCTACAACATTTTCACTCCTCGATTAATTTTCTGCATTCTAGCAAGAATTCCCACCAATACTTGCTTATGCATTTCCTTTTCTTTATCTAATGTTGTTTGGTGAACCATTATCTGTTTAATATTTGATGATACATCTTTTAACTTTTACAGAAAACTTTTGTCTGAAATGCTTCAACACCATGTCTACCTGTAACTCTGTAATATATTTTATTCTCTGCTTTATTTTCTAAATGGAAATAATCAACATTCCACTTCTATGGCAAGTCTTTGAATTAACGCTTATAATGGAAATCAGTTTTATCTCGCCCACAAAACCATGCTCAAGTTAGATTTGTTTTTAGTGTCCAATTCACTAAGCAAGTTGAACAATATATTGATTGTTTTATGGTATTAGTCAATATATTTTTAAAATTTTATAAAGCATCCGTAAATGAAACTTTTCAATGCCTTTATATTGTGCTGATAGAATGTCCAAATCTTACTTCCATACAATAAATTCGGTAAAAATCGTAGCTAATTTAGTTGCTGTAACCATTTCTTTGCGATGAAATACTCTATTTTTAAAGCAGCAACTACACTCTGGGGTTCATGCTGTACTCCAGTATCCAAGTCCACGATTCTATTATAAAAGTTATCAAGTCAAGATTGGTTTACATTCTCTAGATGATGACTATCTAAACCTAAAATTGCTCGGGATGTTTCTTTCATTACTGTCTGATAAGTTTACATTTTCTGAATATTAATTGCTAAACCAAAGTCTTTACATGTTGCACCCAAAGCATTAAGTACATTTTCTATAGATAATCTTCATAATATCCATAAATTCAGAATCCAAGATAAAATTCCTATATCCATTTTTAATTGATTCCATTTTAAAATTCCAATATCAAACTTGTATCACATCTTGATCCATGTTTCATTAAACTGCTTATCAATGATTGTAAAGACCATTATCATAAAAACTAAAATAATGCTGGAACACATCCTTGTTTTTTTTATTATTTTTTTTTAAAGTGTCATAGCATCGGCCGGAACACGAACCTGCAACCCGGGCAACTGCCTGCAAGTGCAAGGCAGTCGCGCTGACCTCTTGACCACCACTGCAAGACAACACATTGTTGTTTCACTAGTTTTCATTTCAAATTTTCCACTTGTAATAATAACAGTTTCTCTCACTCTATGATGTAGAAGCTTTATAAATACAAATAAACTTTGATGGATAAGCAACTAATTTCAAACAATGTAGACCTATTTGATTAATTGAGTCAACTGACTTGACCAAATAAGCAACTAATTTCAAACATCATAGACATATTTGATTGAGTCAATGACTTGACTGGATAATCAACTAATTTCAAATGTCATAGACCTATTTGATCGAGTCAAATGACTTGACCAAATCAGCCAAAAGTCATATAAATCACCATTTGTTCCTGATACCTTTTTTTTTGTATTTTCTGGGCAACAAATAAACAAGTCTATAGTGACTCTTGATTCTCTAAAAGCACATTGTTTGTAATAACCATTTGTCTATGGTTGGAAGCAATATATTCAACAAAGTCCTACAAAATGTATTTGCTGTAGTAGATGATAATGGTATTCCATGGTAATTACTGCAATCCAATCTATTCCTTTTATTTTTAAAAACTGGAATAATAGGAACATCTTTAAGATGAAGCAGCATAACTTTATGAGTCAATATACACCTAAAATTTTCAATATCACATTTTAAAACTTTTCCAGGTATTTCATCAGGATCATGCAGCATTTCCATTTTTAAGATTACAAAGAACCATTTTGACTTCACTAAGCTGGGTATCTTTATTCAAGTCTAAATGAGTTGATAAAATGGATATATTATTAAAAATCATCTCAATTCTTATGTCATTATTTAAAAGATGATTAAAATATTCTTTCTATCTACCCAAAATATTATTGTCATCATTCAAGTGACCACCATTGTTGAATGTAATAGAATTATGATACCATTCGTCAGATCCATATTGTGACACTACAACTCTTTTCCTTCCCCTAATAACTGAATCTTAATTATTAGAATCACCACCGAGGGCGCCACCAAGGATTTCTCTCTTGGAACCTGGCCACGAAGCTTTACGTAAACCTGGTCTTATTTATTTTCGAACGGCGATTCACCGATTACAAATTTTGTTTATAATCTGACAGGGATTTTCACTTAAGGACACTAACTAATTATTATAAATAATTAAAGAATTCAAATATACGTTGGGTACAAAAAAAAAACTTTCCTTTATTATTATTATTATTAATAACATTATATTTCTGCCCGATCCAGAGAGAACTGACTTACAATTTCTGATTTTCAAACTGTTAACTTTCTAAGTATTCTTCCCAAATATCTACCATGGATTTACTCGCGCCGACACTAACACTGCAGATTCTAGCAAGCGTGTATACAAAGGCGACTTACAGTATATAATCTTTCCTGAAGTTTATTTTTAAACCTCGCTTTATTTGGTAAATAAATAACTTGCAAAAACTTAAAATGAACGTATAAGGGTCTTTCATTTTCTTATACTTTCAACACTTCCCTTATTTTCTGCTAACAAGCAAGTAACGCCCTAAGGTTCTCTGTTGCTTGGCAGTGCACTTCTATACCCCCACCCTGTTGTTACCCTCTAGATCGAACAGATATTAAATAATTTAACATACAGTCATACCAATATTTCATAAAAATATTTAACGAGAATTAACATAAATAGTTTACAATATTAAATAAATTTATTTCCCCACCTCTATTGTTGAAACATTCATAACAAATATAATAAACGAAAAATAAATCAAAAATAAAGTTCTATTACGCTTTAACTAAAGTTCCCATTAATTGAAAAGTTTATAATTACCCTGATCGATCAGAGTGGAGTGGCCTGACTTTCATAGATTCACATTCCATTTGTCGTGCCTTTGTCCTTGTATATGAGAATTCTGGTGTGTCCATGGATGTTCCTTTGGTTGTCCGGCTAGCTATATACATTCCTTTCCATTCCTTGACTCTTTCGGTAGCTTCATTCAGATGGAGTGGCAGCCAATTCCCCAAAGGGGAAGGTTTTGATAACTAGCCGCTATGCATTTGAAAAGAGTCCTCAAAATAAGTTTCTATAATAATTTCTGATTCGGAGCACAGCTTTTCTCTTTTTTTTTCTTTATTGTCATTGCTGGTCTCTCAAGTCAACTGACTTACTCTAAAAGCAATTTTATCTCTCCTCTTATCTTTTTTTTTCTTTTTAATTAGCGTAATAGCAATTATTAACCAAATACTTTTAGTTTGTGAAAGTTTCAACAATAGAGTCTAATTACTACCAACAATCTAATTTTGCTTTCTTTTCCCCACCCTTTTATCTCTCGAGTTTTCTTCCTTTTAATTAAACACTTTTCACATTTTTGACAATAAATTATATTTTATCTTTTTTTTTTTTTTAAAAAAAAATTGCTCAAATTTATAGCAAAAATAAAAGTTTAAGATTTTACCCTTCCCATTAAATTAAAATCATTTGTTAATTTTTATTTTACAAACTATTTAACTTTGGAAAATATCTATGACGAAATTATAAATATGTGAGCTTATATATATATGAGCTGACTTAAAATATCAGCTCATTGCCCCATTTGTCATATAAAAAAAAACAATAAAAAAAACTTTAATTGCCCAGAGGTGACTTGTCCCATTCTCCCTTACAAGGTTTTAAAGATCTTGCGTTATACGCTCCCTTCTTACCTTTCTTTCCTAGAATCATGAATGCATTAGGACCGCATTTTTGAATGATTTTGTACGGACCTTCAAATAAAGGGAAAAATTTCTTATATTGCTTCTCGCTCATTTTACTCATAGGCTGAGTTTTGACATAAACCCAATCTCCTATCTTAAAATGTACTGGACTATTATTCCCTCTTTTCTTTCTCTGTTCAGCTTTTTTCTTTAAACGCTCTCTGGCGCAACTCCGATCCTTCGCTATGACTACTGTTTCATTCTCGGCGGGCAAGCGACACTTGAGAAGGGAAGGTTCAAGATAGCCGTAATGTAATCGTTCAGGGGCAAACCCAATAGACTTGTGGTAAGTGCAATTAATAATTTTCACTATTTGAGGAAGTACTTTCACCCAATGTTTATGATTTTCCTTCAAATGTGCATGAAATAAGTTTCCCAACTCCTTCATAACGCTTTCACACAGGTTAGATTGGGGATTCCTTATAGAAGTTAGGATATGGTGTATGTTTTCCTGTTGTATCCAACTTTTCCATTCCTTCGATATAAATGGCGTCCCATGGTCACTCAAAATTGCACGCGGCCTTCCCACCTGAACGAATTGTTTCTTCTTTAAAACAGCAATAGAATTTTTTGTATCAGCTTTGTGCAATGGGTAAGCCCGTACCAGCTTCGAAAACACATCGAACGTCACCAAGATATATTTATATTGACGAAACGAAGGTAATGGGCCATAAAAATCGATGGCCAACAATTCATTTGGGTTTTGGGCTATAATAGGAGTCAATATTCCCGCATAATTTTTATTCGCCGGTTTATTTTGTCTGCATACATGACACGTCTGAAGTGTAGTAATAATCGACCTATACATATTTGGCCAATAATACCACCTCTGCAAAATTTTATTCACTTTAAGTGCGCCATAGTGTCCATATGTCCTATGTACATAATTTATTAAGCGCATTCCTAAGCTTTTGGGTATGACTATTCTCCAGTAATCGGTTCCTTCTTTGACTTGAAACATCAATGTTCCGTTTATCATTTTATACCGATTTATTTTATTACTATTTTTTTTTGCGTAGGTTTGCTTGCGTAGGTCGGTATCATTGTAACACTGTATTATCTTTTTGCATGTGGGATCGGATGACTATAAATTTTTTATCCTCTTCATGTCCCTTTCCATCGACTTATCCGCATCTATTATAAGTGGAGTTAAACGTGTTCCCTCTAATGTTAAGTTTTGACCTGTGTCCAGTACCGAATTCTGACTCAATATGTCCGGCACGATATTTTCCTTCCCTGAGCAATGAACCACTCGGTAATTAAATCTTTGTAAATATAACGCCCACCTTATAAGCCTATCATTTGTTAAGTAGCATTTATTTATAAACTCTAGACTCTTGTGATCCGTAATAATAATAATCTCGGATCCTAATAGTAAATGTTTAAGTTTATTTAACGCCCATATGATGGCCAGTGCTTCTCTTTCCGTAGTCGTATTTCTTTCTGCAGAGTTTAAATTTCTACTTAAAAAATACAAGACTTGCGGTCTTTTTTCTTTATTCTCTTGAAATAATACGGCCCCCAACCCCACTTTACTGCTATCGGTCTGGAGCATAAAAGGTTTATTAAAATCTGGGTACGCGAGTGTGACGTTTTTTCAAAATTTTCTTTAATTTTGTTGAATGCCTCGCTTTGTTTTTTAGTCCACTCCCACCTGCTTTCTTTTCTAAGCAGTTGTAAAAGTGCTTCTGTGTCTACAGAAAAATTCTCGTAAAACCTCTGATAAAAACCACATATACCTAAGAATGACCTAATTTTTTTTCTATTCTTAGGTTGACGAAAACGACGTATAGCATCAATCTTATCGGGATGAGGTCTCACTCCTTGAGCACAAACGAGATGCCCTAAAAACAAAATTTCTTTTTGCAATATATTACTTTTTTTTAGATTTATCGTCATATTTTTCTGCTGGCATTCTTGAAAAAATATATTTAAACTTTCCAAATGTTCTTGAGATGACCGTGATGCTATGACAACATCATCCATATAATATACAATAAGTTGTTTTATCCTATCGGATAACACCTGATCCAAACATCGAAGTAACCCCGATCCACTGTTAACCAACCCAAATGGCACTCACTGAAATACATATGTATATCCCTCATATCTAAATGCGGTGTATTTTTGGTCTTCTACATGTAGTGGCATCTGCCAATAACTCGATGTTAGATCGAAAGACGAAAAATATTTTTTCTCTCGAAATTCCAATAGTAAGTCTGTGATACGCGGCGGCACATCTCTATCCGGTATCGTAATGGCGTTTAACTGACGCGCGTCTAAACACACTCTCATTGAACCGTCTTTTTTTTTTACAATCACCAGAGGATTAATATATGGGGATTGCTGTTTTTTTATGATACCCCATTTTTCCATCTGTTGTATTTGTTTGTCTACTTCACTTTTATATTTAACTGGAACGGGGTATGACCTGCCCTGGAAGTGAGTCTCTGTTTTTACTTTGATACGATGCGTATAACCCTTTATAATCCCAGGATTCGTAGCAAACACTTGTTTGTGCCGCTGCAATATCTCTCTAAGTCGGTCTTTCCAGTCACTATTATTCTTTTCTAACTTGCTTACTTTATTGTCTATCTCCATATCAATATCATCTACTCTCACACATGCTATCCTATCGCTTAGTTTACTACGATCACTAAAGGGTACTTTTTCATTTTTTATTATTACTACCTTTTCATTAAAATTGATTTTTGTCCCCGTTTGATATATAAAGTCAGACCCCAGTATCATATCTTCTATTAAACCTGGCATAGATAATAGCGTATGTTGTATTATATTTTTTTTCCCACTTGTATTTCTCCATATACTTGCACGGGGTCGAGTTTGACTTTTTTTCCATTTGCCATAGTTATTTCCGATTTCTTTAATGGTAACGTATGCAGTGATCCCTTCTGACTTCTGATTTGATTGAGCATTTTGTTCGAGATTATGGAGACCTGGCTCCCCGAGTCCAACAGAGCTTGTACTTCAATCCCCTGTAATTTTACTGCAATCACAGGGCATGTTTGCTCCGCCATTGTCTGAATTCTTTCTTCTATAATAACATTTAATAATTTGGGATGCGTTTCTTCTCCCTCTTCTTGTTGCTGCATGTTTTCCTCATCCCTTAGTGCTTCCAAGACTTCCTCTAACCCTTTGTATATGCATGTCTTTAATCTATTCTGTATATTTTTTGGCATATTTCTGCTTATTATATTCATAATCTGGCATTCTGGAATCGGATATTCAATTACTCTTCTTAACTTCGCCATTTGTTTCAAGAAAAATTGTCTATACCCCATCCCCTTTTCTTTTGAATATTTTTCCATTTCTACGTCCCTTCGTAATCTTTCTTGCCTTTCTACATTCCAAAATCTTCGTATCAGAGCTTTAGTGTACTGTTTAAAACTATCAGGCTTCTCATATATAGTTCTCCACCATTCTCTTGCTGTGCCTTCCAGATAGCTACTTGCTATGATTATTTTTACCTTCTCTCCTACTTTGTATATATCAAAACACTCTTCTAGACTTTCTATGTGTTCGAATAATGTTCCCTCATTTTTCCCTTCAAAAATTATTATCTCCATTCCGTCTTGCATTTTTACTCGAGCTATATTTTCAATTACTTCCTGTAGTACTAACTCTCCCCCGATGGAGTACTGACCCCATAATCCCATCTGAAATCCACCCCCTTACTAAAAATTTTTTTTTTCTTTTTTTTTTGATCTCTGGGTGTTTCTTTTGTTAACGAGCCCGACACGTTGGAAGCGCCATTTTCTAACTTTCCTCCTCTTACCTCCTCTGTGACACTACAACTCTTTTCCTTCCCCTAATAACTGAATCTTAATTATTAGAATCGCCGCCAAGGGCGCCACCAAGGATTTCTCTCTTGGAACCTGGCCACGAAGCTTTACGTAAACCTGGTCTTATTTATTTTTGAACGGCGATTCACCGATTACAAATTTTGTTTATAATCTGACAGGGGTTTTCACTTAAGGACACTAATTAATTATTATAAATAATTAAAGAATTCAAATATACGTTGGGTACAAAAAAAAACTTTCCTTTATTATTATTATTATTATTAACAATATATTTCTGCCCGATCCAGAGAGAACTGACTTACAATTTCTGATTTTCAAACTGTTAACTTTCTAAGTATTCTTCCCAAATATCTACCATGGATTTACTCGCGCCGACACTAACACTGCAGATTCTAGCAGGCGTGTATACAAAGGCGACTTACAGTATATAATCTTTCCTGAAGTTTATTTTTAAACCCCGCTTTATTTGGTAAATAAATAACTTGCAAAAACTTAAAATGAACGTATAAGTGTCTTTCGTTTTCTTATACTTTCAACACTTCCCTTATTTTCTGCTAACAAGCAAGTAATGCCCTAAGGTTCTCTGTTGCTTGGCAGCGCACTTTTATACCCCCACCCTGTTGTTACCCTCTAAATCGAACAGATATTAAATAATTTAACATAGTCATACCAATATTTCATAAAAATATTTAACGAGAATTAACATAAATAATTTACAATATTAAATAAATTTATTTCCCCACCTCTATTGTTGAAACATTCATAACAAATATAATAAACGAAAAATAAAGTTCTATTACGCTTTAACTAAAGTTCCCATTAATTGAAAAGTTTATAATTACCCTGATCGATCAGAGCGGAGTGGCCTGACTTTCATAGATTCACATTCCATTTGTGGTGCCTTTGTCCTTGTATATGAGAATTCTGGTGTGTCCATGGATGTTCCTTTGGTTGTCCGGCTAGCTATATACATTCCTTTCCATTCCTTGACTCTTTCTGTAGCTTCATTCAGATGGAGTGGCGGCCAATTCCCCAAAGGGGAAGGTTTTGATAACTTTAGCCGCTATGCATTTGAAAAGAGTCCGCAAAATAAGTTTCTATAATAATTTCTGATTCGGAGCACAGCTTTTCTCTTTTTTTTTCTTTATTGTCCTTGCTGGTCTCTCAAGTCAACTGACTTACTCTAAAAGCGATTTTATCTCTCCTTCTCTTATCTTTTTTTTTCTTTTTAATTAGCGTAATAGCAATTATTAACCAAATACTTTTAGTTTGTGAAAGTTTCAACAATAGAGTCTAATTACTACCAACAATCTAATTTTGTTTTCTTTTCCCCACCCTTTTATCTCTTGAGTTTTCTTCCTTTTAATTAAACACTTTTCACATTTTTGACAATAAATTATATTTTATCTTTTTTTTTTTTTTTAAAAAAAAAAATTGCTCAAATTTATAGCAAAAATAAAAGTTTAAGATTTTACCCTTCCCATTAAATTAAAATCATTTGTTAATTTTTATTTTACAAACTATTTAACTTTGGAAAATATCTATGACGAAATTATAAATATGTGAGCTTATATATATATGAGCTGACTTAAAATATCAGCTCAATATGCTGCTTTCAATGCATCAAATAAGATTTAGAATGGCTATGATCATTTTAATCCACCAATCATTTGTAACTCTTCTTATCAGTCATTGAATTTCTGTTTTTAAATCTGTCAAGCAGGAAATGTCATATGTTGTCTTTAATCAAATCACTAACAGTAAGATCATTGTCAGAAAGCCAGCCACGAGTTTTCTTTTTAGCAAAATCAAGAATAAATTAACTTTTAACCATAAAACACTTCTTAAAAGAATTCTGTATCTCAGGATTATGACAACCCAGAAGGTCCAAATTAGAAATTTTAGTAAAGTATCTGTTGAAATTTAATGCATATAATAGATACTTCTAAAAAATGAACATCAGTTATCTTAACAATATGAGTGGAATAAGATCTTTATTTTTTAACACAACTAACACTCTTGGGGCATACTAATCTGATTCGTCCAAAAATCTGCATTTGTAAGTGCTCACATAATACAAATTTCTTATGTATTCTGAATCCTAACTAGGATACTATTCTACTAAATGTTACTGTTTTAAGTATGGATGCATCCATGTTCTTTTATCAGGGGATTGCTTCCTAAAAAGGATTTGTAATCAAAGAATAATATGTTGTGCAAACATTCGAAAATGACAGATCATTTGAATTTACTATATCAATACCTTTATGTCCAACAATGGTTAAAAAGGTATTTTTTTAGCAAAAGGTGCATTAAAGTCTCCGAGAAAAAAATTTCAATCTTTAATAATATTGTTATAATTAGGGTACCCAGCATTGGAGTGGGGTGTCGATTAATAGTGCTCATATTTGTGGAAATGTCCAGAGAGCAGTCTACACAGATAATCCATCAATTTCCTCATTCTGTTATGTTCATTGCCCAGATCTTTAATTTCAAAACTCTCTATATGCATTGTCACTCAGTGCAAGCCAGAGTAATCAATGAATGCCAGAAGGCTTGTGCATAAAATCTCCATCTAGTGCCTACTCATCCAATATCCCCAGACCAGTTTCTGGCTTGTGGCCTTCATCAGTGAGGAGCCTTGGATCTGATTATTCTGGTTGGTACTGAGTGGCAATACGTATAGAGAGTTTTGCCTGTTTTAATAACAGTTATGAGCAAGCATAAGAAATGATAATCATGTAATCTTTAATTTCACATATCTCTTTCCATTTCTTAAATTATCCAATAAGATAAAATGAGCATGTTATCACTATGCAAGCAAAGTTTTACCACCATTAGCATTAATTTCATACAATAAGGAATTCTGGGAAAAGAACATACTAAATTAGAATTTACAGCAAATCCAATACCAAGCATTTTTCTATCATTGATTTAGCTGCCATTCTAAAAAAAAACTTGTAAATCATTTCTCAGTTCTATTAAACTTTCTTCCTCTGAAAATCCAAGTTTGACTAAGTGTGGTTATATCAATCTTAAATCTTGACATCTCCTTAACTATCAGTTCTGTCCTCTGTTCCAGTCTCAAAATGTTTGTATCAAATAAAGTTCATACATTTTCCATGCATCTATATTTAGAAATAAATTAGATTTATAATACCTTTAATACTACTATTGCCCCCCCCTGCTTTGCTACTGACAATATTATTTCTATCTTTTAATAAGTAATCTGTTAGACAGGACATTCTTAGACTATGTGAGATAAATCATTTTTAGGCATCAAACAAATTACAACTAAGAACTGCCAGCGCATTCAACCTTTCTTCACTGCTTTCCTAATTCTCTATAGTTTGGAGCTAAAAATAGAAGAATGATAACGGGAATTGGAATCAGAATTACATGCATATATTTAAAGGATGGAAATGCGGTTTCACAATCCCATTATCACAGTTGGAACAAGAAGTCTGAAGAGTTTTGCCTGTTTTAAAGCATGAGGTTCTTGCTGACTGTGGCCTGTATTTTTCTGAATGAAAAAAGAAAAGAGGAAGAAAGACTTTGCATCAGAAATACTTCCTGGCTTTGATTATCCTATTCTAAGATAGCTAGAGGACTCTTGGTTTTTTTTATCATTCATGGCTAACCCTTATATCTGAAGAATATTTCACCATTTGTTACCTATAAAAGTCCATGGGTAGCCTGAGCACAGCATATTACTAAGTAAAATTCTACGATTTGTTCCAAAAGATTATAGATTTAATGTTTTCATTTTCCTATAACACTGTAAAGTAATACATCTATTTAACATAAAGCATCATTAATTTATTTGATAATTTATAAACACTACAACAGGATTAAGGATCGTGAAAAACTTTATTTAGCCATTTTAATGTTTATCATCACTATTTTAAAATTAAAAGGCATATTTATAATGAACATAGTATGAACACTTAAAATAGGTACTGTCATCGACAATATAAGAATAACACCACTTCATGATTTTTTCATGCTAAAAGATGCATTCAGCTTTAGATATTATTTCTGCCCATGATCACATTTTAAATTTAAATTTGATCTTTCAAATATCCCATAAAAAATCAAAATAAAAGTCTGGAGATATGTAGATTATTCAAAATTCAATCTTTTGCAGTTTCTATCCTCTGTTCAGAAAATTATCTTAAAACTTTTATACTAGATCATACTAATTTTAAAATGCAGCATTTTGTTAGTATATAAAATATACTATTTTATCTTTTAAAAATAAACAAAATTGTGCATATTGTTAAGAAAATTGTGTCAGTTTCTATAAGAATATTATGCCTACAGCAGAAGTATTTCATTTACTTAATAAGCCAGTAGTTTTTTTTTCCTATGTCATAGCATCATCCGGGAGGCGAACCCACAACTGCCTGCAACCAACGACTTGCTTGCAAGGCTGTGATGACCTCTTGGCTAACAATGCTTGACAATATACTAGTAGTTTGAGTATTAATCTCAATGTATTACATAATATTAATGACTAAAAATTTCTTTTAATTCAACAAATAACTCCAACAAAAGTTATAGGTTAATGAGAAAAGTTGTTTAGCCTAAGTGATTGTCAATTAGTAATAATTGGTCATTTCTTGGCAACATCAAAGGTTAAAAGTTATCTCTGTTTACATGGATACAACCTCATTTCTATTCTTTATTATAATAACATTCCATGTTAATATCTGATTCAACATATATATTTTATTATCAGAGGAACACTTGTGGTAACTGTCAGCCAGTTATATACAAATTTTTGATTTTATATGAAATTTTCTTAGCTGCCTAAAAAAAAATTTCTCTGGACTTGAATTACTTTATATTGACAGAACACCATGAAGAACTGTATTTTATTAAAAAAATATAATAGTTAACTAAACTATGCATTTATTATCAAGAAAAGTAAATTAAATTTGTTGGTCAAACCTTTAAATTGTATCAATCTAATTTTGACTCAAATTTAATCATTATATGATTTGATTATCTTTGTTATTCCATTAAAAAATCACAAATGTAAAAATACTGCTACTTCAAATACTCCGATTTATCAGGTTTGTTCATGAATATTCTTTTATTGCCTTCATACAATGTCAGTTAACAATGGGTTCTTGAGGTGTTTAGGTTAATAATCACTAATTAAATAACAACCTATGGCATTGCATAGTTCACATAACCCCAAATCCAGTAAAGGTTTCCTACTTTTGTACTTGCTGACTTCCGTTTGATTCATCTGACATTAGATAGAAATTAATTCATGTGTAAGAAGTCCTCTATTGAAATGAACTCAATTTATGTTGATCTGGGTTTACATAATTTCCTGGCATATATCAAGTGGAAATAATTTGATGTACAAATCAATATAGGCTTCACTTATTGGGTTTTATGAACATTTCTTGTGATGTGATGCAATATTTATGTTTGATTGTTAAAAAAATATTTTTATATTTGATAAAATGCATCTGAATGGTGAGAATTGATTTTCATTAAAATTTGACTAAGCCAGAAGTTTTGGAACACTATATTTACAGTAGGTATAGTCTTTCATTTAGGAAGTAAATCATATATATATATATATAATGATAATTAACTATTATATAGTTTTTTAATCCGTATAAGTATTTTTGGTTAATTCCTTAATCCTCCTCAACTGCCTTAAATTAAAAAAAACATAATGGAAGTGAACATCAACTCAAATTCCATGAATCCTGAATTTTAATGTGATGATGTTTGCTGTTGTTATTTCGATGAATTTAACAGCAATTGAGAATGGTTAAGGAATTAACTGAAAGTACTTCTGCATATTGAAAGATTGTTATTACAATAGTTTTTAATTAACAGCCATTTATTATATATATATTGTAACAGAATAAATACGTGGACCATGAAAAAATAGCCCTGGTTTGATAATGCCTGTGATTGTGGCACTATTTATAACAGAATAAAAATGAGGGTATGCTCTTCTAATGCCTCACAGATTTCAGAGTCATTTGTAACTGAATAACTATAACGATGATGGGAAATTAAAACTTCAATATAATCTGAATGAAAATATAGCCCAATTGTTGATCACCATTGCAACTAAATAAAAATATGTTCTAAAGTTGAACACCACTTATAACAGGATAAAATTATGGGTCATACTGTATCCCAAGTCATATCCTAATTATTGATCACCATTTGTAATAGAATAAAAATATAAATCAAAGAAGAATAATCCTAATTCATTAATGCCTGTGAATTTTAGCACCATTTGTAATAGAATGAAAATAATAAACTAAACTAAAATGAATGTTAATCAATGAATAGCAATCTAACACTTCAAGTTCATAAAACAAAGTCTTGCATAGGTGGTCGAGAGGTCAGCGCGACTGCCTTGCAGTTGCCCAGGTTGTGGGTTCACGCCCCGGCCGATGCTATGACACTTTAAAAAAAAAGTTCATAAAACAATGATAATAATCTTTGTTGTAACCACATAGATTCCAATGACCTTTAGAATAAGTAGAAACCCAAATAAAAGTACTACTTCAAGCTATTCTAAAATATAAGCATTATTTGCAATACATTAAAGATAAAGCAACAAAAATATTCTCTTAAAAATAACACTATATGCCTATTATATAAATCCTTTATAATACAATGAAAATAATGACAAAGAATTATACAGATGCACTTTAAAAACACTATTCATAATAATACAAAATCAAAAGTCGAACATTATTTCCATTTATAGGTAACTCAGCTGTGTATCTAACAGTTGGCTCATTAAATAGTTATCTAAATAATCTTCTAGAAATTAAAACAAAAAAAAAAAAATATAATCCTCAATACTCTCTTTCTTCATCATTCATCAATAATATGAAGAAATACTGGTTTGACATTTCCCCTGAAATGGATAATTTTAAACTGTTTTACCTTATATATATATATAGTAAAACAGAATTTAAACATAAAATTTATTAAGATTTAATGAACACAGTATACTTTCAATGCTTTCACATGATATATTCCTGTTGTCTGTTAAGAACATTATTTTTTTGCTTATTAGAAGTCAAAGTATTGAATCTATACTTGGTTCACTAAATCCTAATACATGTTCAAACTCTGTTGTAGTACTTTTTAAATTAATAGTTAGAATGTCAGAATATCAAAACATAACTATATATATATCATCATCATCAACCTTTATCAATCCACTGCAGGATGAAGGTCTCTTCAAGTTCAATCCATCTTCTTTGATCTTTAGCTTCTCTTCTCCACATCACTCCTGCCCACTTTCTTATTTCATTCATCCATTTCACATGTGATCTCTTTCTGGGTCTTTTACAATCTTTTGGAATCCCACTTAAGATTTCAATTATCCATCTATTATCATCTCTTCTAGCAATATGTCCAGCCCAACTCCACTTTAGTGTTTTAATTTTTTCAATGAAGTCAGTAACACCTGTTCGTTCTCTTACCCATATGTTACATTTTATATATATTACAAGCATTTTTAAAAAAAATATTTTGTGTATATTTTCTTAAATAAACCAAAAAATCTAATAACCAAAGGAATTAGTAAAAAATACTTTATTATTCAAGTTCCAATGATCAAAATACAGCTCGGAAGCCCTGATGCAGTATGTTTATTAATGACTAACTAATTGACAATTGATATATAGAACAAACAAAATGAAATTTTTGTCATAAAATAATTGTATAAATTAAGACTTGTGATAACTATGGTATATATGTCAAATATTACGCACAAGATTTGTCTAGTTTTTTTTTGAAAGTACGATATTCTTAGTATTTCTTGAAAATACCATTGTAATTTTCATCACCATCTAAAAAACTATAATGAAGCCTTTGTTAAATATTTTTTAAATTTGTTTATAAACATTGAGATCATAAGGAGTAAAAGTAAACCAAACGGACACAAGTTTATTCAGCTTATATTTATGTTTGAGATGACAAATGTTTTGATATCAATATTAATTTCGGTGTTTCTGGCAGTAGACTGAATAAATTTAGGAGGTTTACGTAAATACTTATAGAGATGTGTTCATACACTATTTCATAACTTTGAGGTGGAGATTTAGTTATAACCGACTTCGAAGTATCATTTAAACAATAACCTATCAAGGGCATAAAAGCATTTGCAATCTCAAATATACGTGAAGAAGAAAAGTAATGATTGTTCTCATAGGTCAGGGTACACCAGTCCTTCATATCTGTAATTTATATATCATTTTCAATTATTTATTTAAAAAAAAAAAATTAAGTAAAACATTTAAAAGTAAAAAATATTACAAGCCAGTAAGTAATAACAATTCATTATTTAGTGCTCTAACGTTTTTATTGAAAATCTGATTTTTAAAAGCATTAAATTATGCTGAAAATTTAAACATTTATTTAAAATACTGTTATATGTTTATTTTTACACAGAGACAAAATTTTGAAGTGGTAGTAATGAAAACAATAATTAACTTTTACGGATTACCCCCCCCCCCCATTACGTCCTTACTTAAACTGCGATAAATCGGCTTCCATTTTTAAAATTTTTATCGATGCTCAAATATTAAAAAAAAAAAGAAGAATAGTTTGTTGCTCAAGAGGTTATATGATTTTGAAGTACCGTAAATAGATTCTACTCCAATCAATAACTTTCAAATCTGCTTCTTTAACATTCAAATTATAAGTTAAAAATAGTAATATGACATCTTGATTAGCGTGTTCTTATTAAAAAAATCTAGAACCAAATATAAATAAAATAAATTGTACAAGTTTAAAAACGAAAAGACTTTGAAAAACGGCAAATGGGAATTTAATTAAAACTTAAATTAGTAAATAATAATAAATTTATTAATGAAATTGTATTATAGATATATATATACTTTGCCATTTAAGAAACATCTTTTAGATATATGCATTAAAATGCATAATCTGCTACTATCCTTGAATTTTGTTGTCTGAGACTAAGCTTGGAATCAAACAGGGCATATGAAGGGGACGGAGTTACAAAAATGTATTACCACAATGCAGTTTTAAATTTTATGTTAGTTGAGAAATAAATTTGAAAATATTTAGACCTGAATCAAAGGCACACATATAGCAGATATTTTAATAGCTAGTCTTCTTCTGCTAGATTTCTGTGAATGTTTGCTACTATTAAATTATACAAGTATGCTTACTCTTTGTACACCATTTTGATTTTGTATATTGTTATTATTACAATACTATAAAATTCACTGAGTAATCTTGCGTGAGGCTTTTAGTTTACGATCTCTAAAATACTCATTTTATGTCACATACAGCATTTTAATGTTCATTTACGATTAAAAAATGTGTGTATTATATAATGTTTGAAATAGATAGCTAAATAAATCAATAACTTTTGATCAATGTAATTATAATTTATTGTCTTGGCACAAAAGTGACCAATACAAGTAATAGTTTGAATTTAATTGACTTAATCAGAATATAGCCATCACTTTTAAAGATTACTATCATATATCCACCAGATAACCATGGGATTGTCTTACATGGCAAAGTATATAATCTTATCTAAACAAATGTAATAAAAAACATTTGCATTACACGTTGATGATATGTATTAATCTTTGTTAATTGATTATAACAGATAAAAAAAATTTCACATGCCTTGTAAATAATTCTAGCCTTAAATAGCCCATTGAACATAAAGATGATAATAAAATATTGATTTTCTAGAGTTTTCATTAAAAAAAAACATGCACTCCCATTGACTATTACCTAACTGTAAAGATATAAGTCTACAATCTTAAAACTATGCGCCTGAAAAAAAAAACGACAGTAGCGACCTCTACAAATCTTTAACACAAGATTTATTTGTGTTAAAGATTTGCAGAGGTCGCTACTGTCGTTTTTTTTCAGGAGCATAGTTTTAAGATTGTAGCCTTAATATATATTATTTTAAAGTAAGGAGTATGCGCTTTATAAATATAATTATGGTAAACCATAATTATTACTAACTGTAAAGAGTAAATAGCAGTATTCATCCCAAATGGAATGGTTTTACTTTTACATTAGTGAAGTGTAAATCCTTCCTATTTAGAAACACAAATTTTATAATCGTGAGTCATGCAAGGGATAAAATATTGAATTATAATAGAGTTTTCCAGCTGCAGCTATAATAGATCTCAATAAATGCACAATTGACTTCAAATTAACAAAAGAAATATCAAATAAATCTTGTATTGCGCTCTTTTATGATTCCAACATTTATAAACAAATTACATTTTTTTTATATCAAGTGCAGCTTTTCACAAATTGGTAAATTTAATGAATTACTGAATATTGAAAAATTAGACCGTTGATATACTAAACAGATCCCATGGTATTCTGTATATTATGACGATGATGATTAAGAAAACATATACGCACATCTATCCCAGCATTCACATCAATGTAAACATGCTGACAATCTTATTTTTCCCATTACGTATAAAAAAACATGGAGAAAAAAACTAATTAGACTTTCTGTTTATAATATATATATACAAATGAAATGTCCGTTAATTGTAAAAATTATTGTAGTAATAATAAAAATAATAAATATTCGGTAATTAACTATTATATACAGTTTTTCAATCCATAGAAGTAATTTCGGTTAATTCCGTAACCGAAAATACTTCTGTGGATCGAAAGCCTGTATATAATAGTTAATTACCATTGCATTTATTATTTTTATTGTTGTACATATATTAAACATTGAAGTGCATGTTTAAGCAAGTATGGTTTATCTCAACAGATAGTAGAATCACGTGATAAATATATCATATCATTCATGTTTTGACCAGATTAGATAAGGCATAATCATTTCTTGCCTCAACGGTAAGCATGTTATAATTACACAATCTTTAGTTTGCAGAATTATTTGACTAAAATTTTCATTTCATTTATTCCATATATCTTACGGTTTTATTATTTTAATTAGCAATTATAAGTCATTATTTTGGAGTATGTGAATAATTTCCTAAACAATTTTCTTCTAAAGTAACTAAATCAAAAACATGTTTTTTATGAGTTATTCTGCCATCTTGAGCTAAAATGGATAATCTCTGCCAACGGTGAGGGGGCCAAACAATATGAGAAGCTTTGGCATAAATAAGACCAGTAGCAACCTAAAAAAAGAAAAAGAAATAAGTTAAAACCATATAAAATTCAACAAGTAATTTTCTTCAGAAATAGATTGGACTAATCAAAGTAAAACAAAAAAGAAAGTATAAAACAAAAAAAATGGGAAAGTGAAATTAAAATCAGGAAGAAAAAAAGACCAAAATGAGCAGAAGAAAAATAAAACAGATACTAAAGAAAAGTGATAATAGATACAGGATGATAGAAAATAAAATGAGAAGTTAAAAATGAGCATTGAATGGGAAGTGAGAAAAATATGTAAACTAATGAAATAATGAGAAAATAATACAAATGATAGAAAATATATAGAGGTGCTGGAAAGTCATAAAGAAAATTTTGAAAAAAGTTTGAAAATAAAACAGTATATATATCATTTAAGTAGTTATGTTTAACATAGCATGTCTGGAGAAACCTGATTGGGTCAAATTCTTATTAAACCAATTTTTTAACCATAGATTTCTTAGAACTCTGATTGCTTCTAAGTACATGTAAAAATAAAATGAAATGATAAATAGGAGGAGAAGGGATGAATTGTCCAGAATGGTGTGTAATCTGTCATAATAAAAATGATTAATATTTACTTATGTGCACTGTAATATTTATTTAAAAGATAGTTGTTATAAACAAGTTTATGCACTCTGTAAGGTTAAACTTCAAAAGTATGTTTATATAATACAAAGCAAAAGAATGTATCCTTTTAGGACTAATCAAAATATTTATTAGGGCTATTTTATATTTTTTCCGATTCCAAATACGTTTGATGAAGAAGAGAGTTTATTGTATGTGAAATCCCTTCTTTCCAGACCTAAGTGTTTAATTAGATATATTATCATAATTAATGACATCACTTGAAAAGGCTAATATTGTATAGACTAATATGTCTGTGAATTGCATTTAGATGCAGACTTCCTTTTCATTAAAATATTTTCCTTTTCTGGTTTGTGAATTGAAACATCTGTACAGAAATTCTGGTTGTATTCAAATATATGCATTTCTTATACTTCTGGTATTCTTTTTCTTCTTAATGGTAATGTGATATACTTTTTTGTGTGCAGTATTATTAAACTTCTTTGCAAACTCTACAGATAACTAAATAATCTGATATATATACTTGTTTATCACTTATGGTAAAATTTTCTAAGAAATCTTATGTCAATGTAATATCTATCATAATTCTTGCAATCGTTCAAAAGCCATTTGGTTAAACTATATTAAGATTACTTTGTTTTTGTTTTAGTAACATGTGCACTTAATAAGGATTTGTATTTGGCAAAACATTGTATTTTCATAAAGGCAAAACTCTCCATATAATAGCGCCACTCAGTGCAAGCCAGTAGCACTATTTCATGGAGATTTTTGCCTCTGTGAAAAGCAGCTTGTGTAAGCATAAAGAATGGGGATCATGTGATGTTTGATGGTTTAATACCAATCCTGCCCAATAGGATTATGGTGACTGTGGATATTAATGAACCAAAAACACCAAAAAGTATGGATGCTGAACTGAATTCAAATCTATACAACTATACAAGCTGATGAGCTTAGATTGAAAACTTTATTGTGTTTTCATTTTGGTCTCAAAGTTTTATAGGTAGCTGAAAAAGTAAAAGGTGGCTGCTGGAGGGTTGCATTTGATCCTAAGATCTAGGTGCAGTGCTCTCAGATCCAAGGCTCCTCACTGTTGAAAGCCAAATGCTAGAAACTCATATGGGGATATTGGATGAGTAGTTATTAGATAGGGATTTATGTGCAAACCTTCTTGCATCCATTTATTACTCTGGCTTACACTAGTGGTGGTACTGTATGGAGAGATTAGCCTCTGTGAAAAATGGCTTGTGTAAGCATAAATAATTGTGATCATGTGATGTTTGATGGCTTAACATTGTATTTTTACAATCAAAATACTATTGCAGCAAATTCTACAACATTTGACGTATACAGGTATAAAAATTTGCACATATAATGTTATTTACTGTAGCAGTTTGGGTTAATATACATAAATCCACACACCTTATAATATCTACAACTCCACTAATAAAATGTCACCACTGATATTATCTACAATATCTTCATTAAAATCAAAAACTAAATTAAATCTGGAAAAGAGAATTTTCTGAACATTGAAACATAGTATTACTTAACTATGATCAATTAAATGGAAAAATAGAATATTGCAGTGTAACTGATAACACTTTTTATGTAAAAGTTTTGATTAGAAGAATAAAATACACATTACAAAAGAAATTCCAAATGCACGCGAACAGCAATGAAGTCTTTCATATAGCAGCAAATTGTTAGAAAGAACAAAAAAGAAAAGACCTACACTTACTTATACTAAAGTAGTCAGAAAGAGATTCAATCATACTGAAAGAAGCTCATTTGATTTTTCTTTTGAATCATTAAAGGAATCAAAGAGGCACAAATTTCCACTATCCACTCCATAAGTTCGTGGCTTTGCAACTGTTTTTCTTTTGTGATAATTCATACAGTAAACAATTATGGTTAGGAAACATGGTAACAGATAATGTGGTAAATTTATAGATTTTTTTCTCTAAGCTTAAGGTCACAAAACACCATGAAATATCTTTTTAGATGCCTGATGTTTTTTAACTGAGGCATTGGTTAAATTGTTTTTAAGATTCCACAGGCTATAAATTATCAGACATACTAAAAATACCTATGTCAGGGAATTATGTTGCCATTTGTTGATGACCTCATTAGCTACTGTAGATAATTTTCAGGGAAAAGAAATCTGTGTGACTTGGAAGAACTACTAAAATTTAATGGAAGATTGGCAGACTTTGTAAAGTTAAAAGAAAAGATGAAGAGACAATTTGAAATACAGACATGTATTTATAAATATAGAAATATTGAAAGCAAAAGTGAAGTGGGATTCATTGTAAATAAATAATGGAGAAATAAACTATGATAATTGATAAGGTATCAGATAGAGTATTACTACTATTTATGAAACGTAATGGTAAGTAACAAATACAGATAATGTACCAACAAATTCTCATTCCAGTGAAAAGGTAGAGAATTTTTATTTAGATGTACAGACATATTTTGATCAGGTTAACCAACATTTTAAAATTAGCACGGAAAAGTTTAATGCTATGAATGGAAAACAGATGAAAGAGCTGTGAATAAATTTGGACATACAGAAAAAAAATAAGAATGGAAACAAACATAACAGAATTTTCTGGAACTGAATATCTATATTATGATTTCTTTTTTCTGAGAAAAATTTAAACCAGAAATTAATATGAAGGCATCCAGATGAAATTATACTTTGACCACCAGAAAATATTTAAATCCAGACAGTAATGACTTATAATAGATTCAATGCAGGAAAGGGTCATTGATTAATGAGATATAGGATAATTTGTTAATACAAAACTAAAGAGATGAAAGCTATTATAAACAGTATTAAAGTTGATATTCCTGATTTTCAGAACCTTCAAGAAATTTAAACTAAAGCTAGAAAAATATTTTAAAATTAAACTTTGATGATGGTTCAGAATTAAGACAGATAAATAAAAAGATAATGACATCTTATTGAGATCAGCTATACAAATAACTGATTAATCTATGAAGAAAAAAGAAATATGAAGATATTTAAAAATGATCAATTAATAAAAGTTTAATATCTAAAATTCTGCAAATGAAAAAGAATTAATGATGATATAAATAACATGTTAGTGATTAATATTTCTATTGTTCAACTTTCACTATGCCTCTCTCATGCAAGATAGGGACTGGATTCTACCCAGCTTTACATTGCATGTCTTTGGTCACACGATGTTAAAAGTGGACAAAAACCAATCTCTACCTTGTGTGAGAGTGGTGTAGTGAAAATTACACCACAAAAATATTATTCCTTAAAGATATGTAAAAAAGATGTATGATACCCAAAATGCAACAGTGTACTGAACAAGCACTCATTAGTTGTCCCAGATCACAATCACATTAATATTACTCATTAGGCGAACAATGTCTAGTCTAATGAATGACTAATAAAAGTTATTGAAACAACAACTTAATAATGGACGGAAAGTTGGTTCAGGAATAAAAAGAAAAGAGGCACTATTATTAAAAAAGGAAGAAATCATGATGTGTGAAAGAGATTTACAAAGAATTATATAGTAATAAAGAACAAGTAAACAAAATAGTCCTCACATTTACAACCAGTACTCATCATTTAGACAAGTCAGTCACTTGGTGGTGTTACTTCTCTGCAAAAGCACAGAAATATGCCACTATTCACTTGATTTCCATGTAAATAACTAGTGGCTATGTACGTACATTGTTATGCAGTTTATCCGTATGCTAACTATTAAAACTTTAATATAATATGAGTTGAGGGTAGCTGTACTTTTACCATAACTCTTTAAATATTGTCTTTCAAATAATCATCTTACAAGTAAACTGATGCAATATTGTGTCCTATAAATTGTTATCCTATCCACATGATTCCCTACACATTTTTGAAGTGTGAAAAAATTAGGAAAGTGTATTTGAGAATAAACTTGATGTGTGATGTGTTGACACTGGTGAGAATCTCTGTGATACTAAAAAAATGGCTCAATTCATTCAGCCGCATTTAAAGTTTTGGCAATTGCCTGTGACTGAAAACATTCTGACACATTGCAAAATCTGTGTTTGTGGAGCAAGGATGAAACAGGTGGGTTCGCAGTTCAGGTGCAAGTCTGCCTCATGTAGACATAAATGTTCGATCCGCAAGCAAACCTGATTCGACGGCTCAAGAATACCGTTACAAAATAATGTCGATTGTAATTAGTTTTCTGGTTTGAAACTGACTTTTAAAGTAATTTAAAACTAAAATGATCCCATTTTACCAAATAATGTTCGATTGTAAATTGTTTTAAATTAGTTTGCAAAATGTCAGCCTGGAATAGTTATAATAATACGTTTTTAACAGATAAGAATGTCATCAAGCGGCTGGCCTGTCTAAATGACAAATACCCATTTTCATAAATCAAGTACTTTAAATGAAAAAATGACACACAATTAAATCTAAAAAGAATGAAAAATTTTCAGGCAATGATAAAATTATTACTGATATTTTAAAAGAAGCAAATAAAGAAATAGAAAAATTGTTAGCAAAGTTATATATCAAATATCTAAATAATAAAGATCCATTACATGATAGAAAGAATGTAGTACTAATATTGATATAAAGAAAAACAACACATTAGACAGACCTATCAGTCTTTTACCAGTTCTTTATAAGATTTTTAAACTAAGATTTCTTTGTGAAACTTACAAAGCTGTTAGGTCATTTACAGAAAACTTTGGACTTAAACCAAATCAAAAAAAGACCATTGGATTTAAAAAATGTTAGTAGCACTATAGATGACATATAAGTATTAAGAGAAGTTATAGAAAGGACAATAAGTATGAGTTGCCATTATGTTTTGATTTCTAGATTATGAGAAGGCAAGAGACACTATGCAATACCATGATAATTAAAGGTTTGGAATGTTGAAATATAGAGTCAGGATATTATCATATTCTAAAAAATATTTCTCAAAATACATCAATGATTATATTATATGGTGACACTAAAAATATCAACATTAATAAGAGTGTATGACAAAATGATTCTATATTTCCAAAATTTTATGTAGCAAATTTATGGGAAATATTTTGTGGATTAAAATGGAAAGATAAAAATAAAAAATTAAATGGATTCTATTTAAATTTGGCAGTTGATGTGTTTATTTTCGTAAATAATGTTCTAGTGCTTTCAGAAAAGTTACAAATAATATCAAATGAAAGCAAAAAAGTTTGAGTAAAGTAAATTATAAAAAGACTACAGTATTGTTCAAGTTCTTTTTACAAAAAAAAAAAAAAAGCAGTGATAATAATAAATTAGAAGAAATTAACAATTACCAATATCTTAGTCAGATTATTATTACAGGTGGAAACATATTGGGTAAAATAATCATAAAATTACTAGTATGGAAGATACTTTTGACATAAATAATATAATATTTAAAGACAATATTATATGGTGTTTAAAAAGGATATCTAGCACTTTACTGATGACAGCTAGAGCTAGAAACTGGTCTGAGGATAGGGATATTCAGAAAAACTTGCTGAGAGCTATGAGCATGCTCATTATATAACATTTGTAGTACAAGCTTATAAAATTAAGTCACGTGATATATGACTTTATTTCCTTGCAAGCCAGAGATAGAAACTGATCTGAGGATAGAGATATTCTGAAAAGTTTGTTAAGAGTGGCATGTTCACTATATAACATTTGTAATACAAGCATATTAAATTAAGTCATGTGATATATGACTTGATTTCCTTGCAATTAATAGGAATATTTTATCAATTCTTTCATATGGATTCAAGATTTAAATGCTTAGCAAAAAAGCAGTACAAAGACTTCAGACAACATAACAAGGTATGGCAAGATACATATTAGGAATAATAAGGGAAGAATGAAGAAAAAATACTTAGATTAGAAAAAAAAAACATATTACTGGCATCATTGGAAAAATTAAGAAGCTAAGAGGGGGACAGGCTATCTTTCTGCTAAAAGATATGATAATAGATGGATAGAAGAAATCTTAAATGGAATGTCAAGTAATTGCAAATGACCTAGAAGGAGATCATATATGGCGGATGGATGATATAAAGAAATTTTCTGGAGTTATATAGAGAGCAGAAGTTATGGGTCAAAGGAACTGGATTAATTTGACAGATTTATCCAGCAGTAATTGATAATGGTTGATGATGATGATGGTGGCTGTTCAATATATAAGCTGTATATAAAAAAATAATAAACAGTGAAAAAATGGACAATTTGGCATGGTAGATAGTATTCTGGCTCAAAATAGTCAGAAATTCATATGCATTTTATTTTCTCATTAGTAAGATCTGAATAATAATAAAAGCCTTTTTTATTCAAGCTCTTATGTATATGCAAGTATTGTTGGAGAGGGATAAGTATAAAATTCATTTATGAAATGGTTATAATGCCACTGGTATCAGCCAACTTACTTATGGCCATGATACACAGAAACATTAAAGAGTGAAGGGAATGTTCCTTGAAGGTTCAGCATATTATATTTAAAAGGTGATAAGATATATCATGATTTATATCTAAGAATAAATGAGTTAGAAAGACCCTATAATATAATAATTAATGCACTAACTAGCCTTCATAATTAAGTTTTTAAACAAGGCAAAACTCTCTCCATACAGTGGTGCCAACCAGAGCAATCAATGGTTGCCAGAAGGCTTGTGCATAAAATCACTATCTAGTGCCTACTCGTCCAATATCCCCAGACTAGTTTCTGGCCTATGGCCCTCGTCAATGAGGAGCCTTGGATATGAGAGTGCAGATCTGTATAGAGAGAGTTTTGCCTTGTTTAATAACAATTATGTGCTAGTATAAGAGATGCTGATCATGTGATGATCATTAAGTTTTGTGTGTGCAATTCAAATCCTGGTAGAATTTGGACATTGTTTTTTGGAGTAGCTGATTATTTCAAGCAATTTAAAAATTTTTTGCCCAGTAGTAGTCTCGTAGCCAATCCCGTCTAACCAACCAATAGAAAATGAGTATCATCACTAAGTAGATATGGACTAGCAATGTATTGCCTACTTTACTGCTTATCCTGGATTTTGCTATTTAAGACTGCTTTACTTTAACTATAGCGAAATAACTGAAATTTTAAAAACTATACGCTTTTATTTCTGGATTTAAATTCAGTTGTGTTAGTTTAACTAAGGTTGAAGTTAACTCTATTGCTTAGGCTATACTAAATAAAATTGGGTTTATGCTTAACATAATTAAAGATAAAGGTTAGTTTACTATATGGTCACAAATTTTAATATGAAAAAGTACTAGATGGAAACATTATGACATTAGTCCCCAGTTTTCAAGATTGAATACAGAATGATGTAATCCTAGATCATATTTGAGAAATAATAGAATATGATAAATATTTTTACTTCAGTTAACCTGCATAACCGATATGTTCCTGGACATAAGAATATTAAATTATTATTGGTTATAGGATTATGAGAAGGGCTTAAATTTTTACTGAAAGTCATTCAAAAGAGCAAATTATTGTTCTTAGTTGGAGTAATAAATCAATAGATTTTGGATTATTTTGTAGCCTATTTTAAACAGTATGATGGTTTTATATATTTTTTTTACTTCAGATGTCTGGAAAATAGAAATGAACATGATTTTCTATTTTAGAAAAATGTTGAGAATAGTTGAACTATGATTAATGCAGACCATGTAGAAACCGGGAAAACAATTGTAGTTTTGTTTATTGTGGGATTAGTTGCACTGTTTATTTTCTCCACAGATTCATAACCAAATGATATTATCATTGGCACTCCAAACTTAAAATCTAAACTAGAGGACACCCTTGTGGTTAGATTATCTTGTGATATGGATTTAAACATAGACATGTATAATATGAAACATATTACTGCTTTTTGGGGATTCATGAAATTCATGAAAGAGAGGGTTAAATAATGTATTTAGAACTAGTGAAGAAATAAAAAATAATTTTTAAGCAAAAATCTATACTTTAAATTATTCTTTGTTTTTAGGTAATTTTCTTTATGACTATTATTTAGTTCAAATTTGCAAACATTTGTTTATCTGCATGAAGTAGTGGTTTCTTTCTTCTTCATAACCTAATACTAAGTGTGCTTTCAGCAATAATCTTAACTCTTTGCTAAAATGGCACTTAGCATTAGATTATAAAGAAGAAATCACTTCACTCAGCAGACGCACACACATTTGCAAATTTGAATTATAAATATTATTTAGTGCAAACTCACCGGCCCAAAAAAATTGCTATCTAAACTTTGTCCATAATGATCACCTTCAACCCAACAATGACCTTCAGGAATTTCCACGTAACACTTTTTATAACCAAGAGTTCTATAGAATTAAAAAAAAAGATTACAAAACAAAATTTTAATTAATTTTATTTTTACTTTATGCATAATTAAAAAAAAGATTATAAAAAAAAATTAACTAATTTTATTTTTACTTTATGCATAAAAAGAATAGAAATCTTTATGCTGTTCCTCCATAAAATAATAATCTGAAAATAATAATAAATTGTTTATTACAACTATATCAATAATACTTTACAGTTAGCAAATTATTTCAGACATAAAACCATCTAGTGTTCAATAATGGAATTAAACCAAGCAATAACAATATAAATCATTAAAATAAACCAAAACCCTCATATATAAATCCAGTAATTGCAAAATAATTGACTATATAATAGCAATACATGAAGTAAATATTTTATGTGTAAAATTATTATTGATATTTATATAGTTGGTATAAAGAATTGATTATTATTTTATGATTATTATTTTATGTATTTAAATCAATGAAAGTTAACAAGATACTAAATTGGAAAATTCATATTATATTTGTGATTTTTATTATGCATATTTCTTTCTCCTATCTTTTTATCTTTGCTTATAAATAAACTTGTATATATATTTTTCATAAACACATTTAAAATGCTGGATTATTCTTAACCATAATTTGTTTTATAAAGTCTAAATTTAGGATTATATTATTGTAAAATAATGAAGCCATTCATATGATTAATATATATATATACTGTATGTGTCTATATATAAACAGAAAAAACCTGAATGAAAATCATACAAAATTACAGTCAATATATATTATCGGTTGGGAACAAAAGGTTTAGTGAGATATTAAAACAATCGTGATTTTCATCTGAAATGAAAATGATTTACAGATAAACGAGGGTTGATTAACCAATGGAATGACTTATCCCAGATTAACAACAATTATATCTCTAGTTTTATCTATAATAATTTATACATGGAATGTAGATGCAGTATCAATTTCTTATTATACCATCTTTCTACGGGTGAATGTAATAAAATGTGATGGTAATAGTTTGAATTCATTCTATCAGCTATAGCTTTAAAATATAGCATTATAAGTATCATACAATCAGTTGATCTGTCAACATGTGATGTGGAGTATTTCTCCTTATACAGAGTCAGAAAACTTTCAGCAACTATGCCCAGAGAAATTTGTTAGCCACTTTACCTTCCCTTTCCATTCCCCACCCTACGTTTTCCCATATCCTGCTCCATCCCATTTTCACAACATAATCTTTGTCAACTCCATCATCTTTATATCTAACCCCCCTTATCTTTTCACAAACCCAGCATAAAAATCAATAACTCACTTTCTGTATAATCACTTTGCTAATATTTATTTTTCCACAACTTTATTATTTGTACCCTTTTTACTTTCAACCATTTACATTCAATTAACAGATGCCTAATATTTTCTATGCCTTCCTTACCGACTGCAGACTAAATCACCCTTATTTTTCCATTTATATGTATAATTCCCTGTTGCTAAAGATCCTGTTCGAGTCTTAAACAGTGAACTACTTTCCTTGCTATTATAAATTAATTCACACTCAATATTCTGTTTGTTTCTATATATATATATATTTAAACACTTTTTACTCTCTATACTAGTTCTCCATCTCTCTAACCCCCCATTCTTTATTAATGCATCTATTCTTCCATCCCACTCCTTAACACTATAACACTCAACAATTCTAACAAGTAAGTATACTGACATAAATTCTTTATCCAAATCTTCTGCATATTACATTACCTTTCTTACCCATCATGTTACCTGTCCCTTATTCATGACCCAATTAAATACTATTTTGGCTATTCTTTTATTATCTATAAACTGCAATCTATTGAACATTTTCATTTTGCTCTTTGCATCTCTCATATAAAAACTTGGCCATCCCATTTTTCATTGAATTGCCTCCTTTGCCATCTACATATCTGCATCTAATGCATGTCTTCTTTCTTCTCTTTGTACTTTTTCCAAGTAATCTAATATGCCTTTACTAATTCATAATGCATCATTACCATACGTTAACTTTGCTACCACCACTCCCTTCCATACTATTCTGGCTATGTCATATTTATTATATGAAAACACAGTTAATTTCTTTATCAATCCCTTTTTTTTTCTTTATTTCATTTGTCAATTTTTTCTCCCATTCATCCAAGCAATTTCTGTGAAATGATGTGATGTACTGTGGCTTGTCCTTAAATGGAGTCAGGAATCTCCAGCAATTATATCCAGAGAAATCTGTTAGCCACTTTATTTACCATTCCTCACTCTAAGTTTTCCCATATTCGGCTCCATCCCACTTCCACAACATAATCTTTGTCAATTCTATGACAACTTTGTATCTGTTCTATTACCAGTAATGCCACCTATTTCACAAGTAGTAATTAGCTATAATATGCAAAATTAACAAATTACTATCTAACTATTAAGTATGCCAAATAATAACTAAGGTGGTATATTATCACCAATAATTCATAGAAAAGAGAAGAGTTACATTTATAAACTTTAATTTTGAGTAAAATAAAACATTTTAATAAAGTGTTTAATAAAATAAATAAAAATAGCGAATGCTAAAAAAAATTTGAATATGGCATAAATATGCATTTTACTATACAATATTTTGCTTAAAAATTTAGTTATTAAAGTAATAACTTTATACCATAATGTATCTGTAATTTTATTGAAATTATTTGCTTTATATATGTGCATTATATATATATCCTGCAACACACATAAAATAAAAATACAAAATAATTCACAGGAAATATATACTACACCTACAACATACTTTATTCTATCATAAAACTACAAATAATGACAATTAGTAAATAGCATTTAATATTTTTAACGTTTAATATGTTTATGTTAACAAAAAGCACCATCTAGTGTTTGTGATAAAAACAATTGTCATAAACAGAACTGATACTTGGTTGTTTAGTGGCGAAACAGCTGGAAGCTATTTGATAATAAAAATCATCAAAAAAGAAATGGTGTTTAAAAAAAAATTATTTGAAGTAAGTTTATTCGCAATTTTTTATTTTATTTATAAACATAGTAATAAATTTCTTATCTCTAATTTCAACACATACACTATTTTCAATCAATGTTTTAGTACAAGTCTCTTTTTTGAAACACTTTCACCAAAAATACATCTTACATTAAGTGTATTTTCTTCCTGATAGTGGTAGATTTCATTTTAAATCCAAAAGCATGTTTCTAAGTCCAAGATTTGGGAAAGAATGCCTTTTTACTTCTAATTATATGGTAGACTATTTTCATAATCTAATTGAATTGTTAAATATTTTTAGAAAAATTCAAACTTTGTTTACTTTCCTAAACATTTAAACTATAAGTAATATTGCACAAGCTAGTATAGATGTTTCTAGTGCCATCACCCCCTTTCTTCTTCAGCTGTTTCTTGCTATATCAGTGGCAGTACTGTCGGGGTAATTGAAGGACTAAGGAAGACTGAACTTAAAATAGTTCCCTAACTACTTAGGCTATTCTATTAATATTGACAATCAGTAAAACTTTTAAATACTTATCGATGAGAATCATTCTGATTTCTCCATTTTTTCTTAAAAACAAGGTTAACAAATGGTTTCAAACATTATGGAATATCGTACTAGGTAGGCCATTATCATTGGAAATTTTAATACTAGAATTGGTATATTATTAAAAGATGAAAATGCTGTGGGCAAATTTGGTTAGTCATAGAAATGAGAGAACACAGACTTGTGACATTCACAAAAAAAGAAAAAAGAAAAATGATATATCATGAATTCATTGAGAAAAGTACTAAATGAAGATGGACATGGAAGCATCCAAACAAATGTATAGCAGAGTGGGATTACATTTTGACTAATAGAAATATATATGTCAAGATTATAATGTTCTTAATAAATTCTTCACAGGAAGTAGTCATTGATTAGTGAGATGTAAGATAGGTGCTAAAGGGAAAACAAAGAGACAAAAACTATTAAGAAAAATAATATTCGCAGTATATTTCTTATCTTCAGAAACATATCAATGTATTTAAATTAAAAGTGGCAAATTGTTTTAAATTTGAACAAAATTGAAGAGAATTCAGATTGGAATGAACTCAATAGGATCATATATGGCTGAGAACTGCAACAACCATAACTGGTACAAAGAAGAAGCGATTTACCAGTAAGAATAGATATGAAAATTTATAAAAAGGATCCATTTAGAAGAATTGAATATCTAGAATAATGCAATACAAAATATGTTAATAGTGATATAAGAAAATGGAAGTATGATTTAGCAAGGAAAGCTATTGAGAGAATAAAAGTTTCAACATTTCTAAAACATCAGGTTAGTGGGAAACTTAATCCTGAAATAAGAAGTAAAGATGGCTATTTCTAAAAAGAGAGATAACAACATCAAATGTGTGGAAGAATTATAAGCAACAAAAAACAAGAATACAAAATATTTCTTACAATTGCTTTCACCTCTAAATTACCCAGCATTCTAAATAAAAAATTGAGGCATGCAATTAAGAGAAAAGCTTCAGGTAATGATGAAATCATAATAGTTATCTTAAAAGGAGTGAAAAAACGGAAAATTGTCGGAAAGTTATATATAAAATGTCTGAATAATAAATAATGTGTCAGTTGATTGAAAGAATGCTGTAATAATATAATTTCAAATATATGGTAAGGTATTAGCAATTACACAGAGACAAAACTTTCCATACTGTAGAATGGTGATCATGTGATGTTTAGTGGTATTAGAAATAACAGGACTACTAATCTTTTGACAATTCTATATAAAATTTTTACTACCATAATTACAACTCATCTACAGCAAACTTTAGATTTTACCAATCAAAAGAACAAGCTGGATTTAAAAGTGGTTTTAGGACAGTGAATCATATTGAAGTATTGAGTCATTATGATATCAACTCAGAATATTGGGTTATTCTGAAAAATATGATAAAAGAAGATTAACATGGAGAACAGTGTATAACACGGTAATTCCGTTTCACCAACACTTTTTATAGCAGTTTTGCTAAAAGTATCTCATGAAATTAAAATGAGGAGTAAGGGAATAAAAGTAAATAGAGATTATTTAAGTGATATAGATTTTGCAAATGATGTTATTTTTGGAAGTCATCATCAGAGTGTTGCAAGAATTATCAAATAAAAGTAAAAACGTAGGACTAAAGATAAATGCAAAAAGACTATAGTAGTGTTTTAACAGATTTTCTAAAAAAAATAAATAAATAAAAATTGATCATAATGAATTAGAAGAAGTTAATAATAATAAATAGGTCAAGTGTTGATGGCCTAGCGGTTAGCATAGCTGCCTTTCAAGCAGCTGACCCTGGTTCACTTCCCAGTCAACGCATTTGAAATATGAAAAAAAAGAAAAAACCAACAACAATAAATATCTAAGTCAGATAAAAATAACAGATGAAATTAGTTACAGAATTCAACACTAGAGGAGCTCTTTGCAGAAATAACTTAATATTAAAAGTAAATATGCTTAAATTGTTGAAAAGAAAGGATTTTAGTAAATGTGTTTTACCACTTCTTACTCATGGATCTAAGACTTGAACACTTAATATAAAAGCAATTAAGACATTTTAGGCCACTCACTGAAAGATGGACATATATATAAACCATTATACAATTACAAATATCCAGTAACGTCCTCTGTTTAATAGTCTATGTATATTAGATGTAATAATATGAGATCAAAAACAAAATACTTGGGTGAGAGATCAAAAATTATTAATATCATTGAAAGAATTAAGAGACTGAAGTGAAGCTGGACTGAACATATTTCTAGAAGAGATGATAATAAATAGACAGTTGAAATCTTAAACCATATCCTCAAAGATTGTGAAAGACCTAGAAAAAGAGCACATGAAGGATGGATGGATGAAATAAGGAAATTTGCTGGAATGATATGGAGAAAAGAGATTGGAGAAACTGGATTAAATTTGGGGAGACATTTTATAGTAGATCAATAACAGTTCCAAATGATATGTATATACAATAATTTTTTAAGTATTGAGCAAAACTCTCCAATTCTTTCCACCTATATTTACAATTCATACATATTCTTTCTTATCCATCTATACAATGTGTGACTATTTTCTAGATTTTATAAAATCTCTTGGCAATCTATTGTCATTTCTTTTGTATATATATATATGTCTAGACTAGTTTCATTTCATTTAATTAGTGACAATTACATGTTCTCTTCCATATGTATTTTAATTTAAAAATTACCTTTGTTTATATAATATACATTCACCTGTACTTCAATGTATAGTCTTTAGTTTATCTATTGCTCATATTAAATGGGTGAAGCTGATACTCATGATAAATATCATCCTAAAAAGTTTTTTTCACTAATGAGGACATATTTTTTTAGGTTACTTTTAACATAATAACATGTTCAAGTTTATATATCATTAGCCAAATCTTATCAACACCATGAATATATGAAAAATTTTGGAGAAGATGAACTCCCAAGGATCATCTGTAATAAAAGCAAATAAAAATGAATCTATTTCCATTCATGACATGTCTAACCACAAGGGATAATAAAACCTAAATCTGCCAAAAAGTTCTCAACTGTATGATTTTTACACTGCCTGAGGATCTCACAAGTATTGAAATTCCAAAAGTGGAAGTATATCCTTGGATATATATCTTAAACTTTGGAGAGAGAAAAAATTAATAAAGATTGCCCAAGAGTATAAAATAATGTGGAAAATAGAAAAGTAATGAATTCATATCCAATTACTGATATATATATATGTAATCATAACTAAAGCTGGAGTTTACTGCAATTTTTGATTGAAGATCAAAAAATATTCATCCAAGAAGAGCTAATTTAGATTGAGAATACAAAGTTACTATATTTTCAGAAACATTGGGTATAAATAAAGGAATGTTTTTTTTTTTTTGGTAGAGAGTTCATAAAAAGTTCGAATGCCGGAAGTGCTAGAAAATGTAATCGATCGGCGAAACTTACTCTCCATACTAAGATATATAGATATTCCACCGCTGAACTAAACCATAAGTTTGCAATAAAATCTTTTCTGTTATATTGGAAAAACTTTTACCTGACAAATGTGTACTGAATTATGAAATATTTATTTATATATAACATTTATAAATATTAGTACGATAAATAATATATATATTTACACATTTATTAAAACTATTTTCCAAAGAAAATTATTTTGACCGATTTTCTTAATATATCAAAAGAAATACAGTATAAAGCAAAAATCAATCGTCAATCTCTTCATTTTATCGTTTTCCTTTTTAAAGTACTGTTGATGATAATTGCTACTTGAAATTATTTTTAAAAAAATTAAAAGAACAAAACAAACATATAATCACATAGGAAAAAAGATTCTTTACAATGGTGATTTAATATTATTAATTTAGTTTCTTCAAATTGAATAATAGCAGAGATTCATCACTTGTGAAAATTCATTAAGAACGTTCCCGTTTCTTCTCACTACGTAATTTTATGTCATTATCACGAACAATCAACGCAATGATGAAAATATATATGTAAGTTAAGTTCCCTACGAAAAGTCAGGTAGACAATAATAAAGATAAAAGTGAGTATAGACTCATGCACATAATAGATGAACCACCCCCTCCCACACACACCAATGAAATATAGATCATGTTTATAATTATATTTTTTAAATAATATTTTATAGTTATCACAGTGAAACTTATCTAACAACGTAAATTAACTTATTTTTATTCATTTTTTTTTTTTTGTATTTTGCAATCTATAATTTTTTTTCACTTTTCAGACAAATTTTATAATACTGCGTCGTCTTTTTCATCTTCTTCTGCCGCTTCTTTTTCTTCTTACTGTTGTTGTTATTATTATGCACTATTATAACAATGATAAAACAATAAGCAAATTTATTTTATTAATAAGATGAGATTTAGTATAATAACTGATTATAAAACAGCAACCAACCGAATCCTTTTAGAAGTTCTAAACAAAAATAATTTTATTTCTCAATTTTTGTGATTTTATAGTTGTATTTTAGTTTTTTATACAAATTTTATAATACTTATTGTAAATTATGCTGATAATAAAAAAAAATCAAATTTAGGATGATAATTATGTAAAATAAATATTTTCCTTCGGAGCTTATTGGGGGTTAATTTTTGTATTGTAGCTTTAATTAATCTGATATGAAAAAAAGTCAAATGACTTACCTAACAATATCTCCTTCGAGTGCAATTACCCTTTTGATGATTTTTTGATCTGGATCACGAGGAGATCTGTTAAAAAAAAAACAAAACAGTATTATAAGTTTTAAAATATTAATAACTCACAAATCTTATTTCATATTTCTATGCATTATAAAAATATAAAGGTAAATCTATGACTCACGGGAAGATGACATCATTTCTAGCATCTAGACTGATCCTATCATATTACAATCATTTGCCTACACTAGATTAATTTGGATCCTTTACTCTCCAATTAGCAGTAGGTGGATCCCATTTACTAACCTATATTGGGTAGATAATGAGGGTAGCTATGTCACTAATTACCCCCAAAACAAGCCTGCTTCTAACCTAAAAACATTTCCAAGGGACACTTAGACCTGAGTTCCAGGTCATGACAGATAATTGCAGTAATTCCTATATCATAAGCCTCTTTCAGACATTATACAATAGCATCATCTATCATCATTATAGCCTTAGCCAATAAACATCACATGACCACCAATAGTGAGTTTTGCCTGTTTTATTATAGCATTAGGTTATAAATAAATCAATAGATACATAAAATGAAAATCTGCAAAAATCTAGGTACACATTAGAATGACTTCTAGTTTCTATCAACTTACAATCTGTCTAAATCTATATAATAGGTATTGTTTTTGCTTTCATTAAGAATCTGCTATCTTATTTCCCACCTGATGATGTAGTGAGAATTAATGTTAATGGTATGTAAGAATACAGTTTAATTACTCTTATTAATAATAAGAGTGAAAGTGAATTAATCTAGACTTTTTTTTTCATATGTCAAATGCATTGACTAGGAAGCAAAAGCGGTCCAGCTGCTTGGAAGGCAGCTATGCTAACCACTAGGCCACCAATGTTTGACTAATCTATACTTCTATCAACTTTTTCTTTCAATAAATCAGTCAATAGTTTAGCTTTTATAACTTCTATTGATAACAATTTTTTTCTAAAAAAAAAACTAACCAATTAAAATCATGGATAAATCCTACAGGTAAATGTTTATCAGTCAGCCATATTATAATTTCAACTGGACTTTCCAGAAACTTAGTTTTAAAATATTTCTGGATTGTATAATTTTTTTTTTATGAACTATTAAATTATCAAAGTATTTATCACAAAACTTTAATGGATAACTAAGTTTTATTGTTAATATTATTAAAATAAAAATATGGTAAGACTGTTGGGGTATCAACTCCACATCAGGTTACAACACTTATATAAAAATCAAAATTAGAATGGTATAAAATTAAGCAGGGAGTTAAGTTAGGAAACTAACTAAAAAATAAAAAGGTTTCAATGCTGTAGCTTCATAATTAACCAAAGATATAAGCAAGTCAAATAAACATTAATATATTACACACAATATATATATATATATATATGTTAAAAAACAAATATTTAATATTTAAATACAAGTATATTGTTTATACCTGGGGTTGGCAAACTAGGTTTACAAGCTATATGGGCTCTTCAGTAATATCAATATTTTTTCACAGGGCATAATTGAGACACCCATTCAAAAAAAAAAAAAACATGGCAATAACGAAATAAAAAAATCATAAGAGATAAAGATAAAACAAGGACAAATCTGGGATATATAGATCCCTTTGTAGTAAAATTGAAAATAAAACTATCATAGTTTCAATTTATAAAATTTTAAAAAGATTTGATTAATATAATAATGATTTTATTTGTTTTATAAGTCTAGCAAAACTTCACGATTAATAAGTGAGCACACGGTTGCCCTCAAGTGGACAAGAAAATGTTTGCAATGGTGGAATGTGAATACATGTAATCTAGAAAAGGGATGTATAATTATTTTTTGTATAGGTGTGCAAATGTGGATATAATGTGTTAAATAAAAGTGTTTTTCAACATGATTACAAAGAAAAAATGAAAGAAAACATTAGATAAGCAGATTTATCACAAACTCGGAAGGACATCCAATATTTTCCGAGAAACATTGGCACAAAACAAGAAGTCTAATGTGGAGAGACAGTTCATGACACAACATGCCACATTTTCCATAAAATATCCTGTCAATAACCCAAGAGAGACAACAATTGAAGAACTTCAGAAAAATATTGAAAAATCAAATTCTGTATTTGACAGTCTGCCAATAATGTTATTATTGCAAGCTTTATAGTAAGTCAGGAAATCGGTAAGAGAGGAAAACCATTCATAGATGGCGAGTACATAAAATGTTATTTTGTGAAAGGATCTGAAGGATTTTTTGGTGATTTCAAAAATAAAATAGACATTTTGAATAAAATTAAAAACAAGCCTTTATCTACCAAAACATTAGCAGATAGGACAGATAAAATGGACTTAAATGTGGTCAACTAACAAATTGAGGACATTAAATTATCTTCAGCTTTATCAACTGCAGTGGATGAGTCTTGTGACATCAAGGACACAATCCAGATTTCTCTTTACATGCAGTATATATCGTCTGAGAGTCCAAGGTAAGAACTTTTAGAATTATTCCACTTAAGGGTCAAACATGAGAAGAAAAAATAGCAAATGCTGTCATGGAATGCATGAAAAGGAATAATATTGTATTTGATAAAATTGTATCAATTGCAACTGATGGTGCAAAAACTATAATGGGATTGAAAAAGAGTTTTGTTTCAATTTTTTAAAAAAAATGTTTATCATGAAGTGTACTTTGCATTGTATACTTCACCAGGAACATTTTGTGCACAAACATTTCCAAAAGAAATCAGTAAACGTATGGATTTGGTAATTAAGATTATTAATTTTATTGCAGCAAAAGGACTTAAACATTGATAATTTAAAGAGTTTCTATGTGAAATGGAGAGTGAGTATTCAGATATTCTCCAATACAACAGGTTTGATAGCTTTCCAAAGGCAACATGTTAAAATGTTTTGCATTTTGCAGAAATGAAATCAAACTATTTCTTGATAAGGGTGTAGAATATTTAGAATTAACAGAAGATCAGTGGTTATAAAAATTGTATTTCATGGTGGAAGTTACAACACAACTGAATCAGCTCAATTGTAAATTACAAGGTGAAGTAAATACTGCCTTTTCAATGGTAAAATAAATTATTTGTTTGAAAATAAATTGATTCTATTTGCTGAAGATTTAGAGAGGGGAACTTTAGTTTATTTCTCAAACTTGCCTCAATATCACTGAGAAAACATTGCCATCATTAACAAAGAGTATTTTAAGACAATAATTTTAAACACGAGAGAATTTTTTCTTCAAAGATTTCAGGAATTTAGAAAGGATAAATCAACTCTAGATTTTATTATGAATCCTCTTAATGCCAATGTGAGAGAATTAAATTTTTCACCATTTAATATTGATGCAGGTAATTTTGAAGTACAATTGCTGGCCTTGGCAAACAAAGATTTATGAAGTCCAAATTTGTTCATCTTGGTATTGAAATGGAAAACTGGAAAAAGAAAAATGTACTCTGCTTTCACAGAACCAGCAGAGTGCATAAAAAACCTACAGAAGGCAGACTCTATGATTTTTACTACTTGGAATAGTCTTCCAGATTCATATCATGAGTTGAAAAAAATTGCATTTGGTATTCTCACTATCTTTGGATCTACACATTTATGTGAACAATCATTTTCTAGCATGAATTTTATTAAATGTAAATTAAGGAACCAAATTACTGATGCTAACTTGGCATCCAGCTTTAAATTAAAAACCACTAGTTACCGACCGGGCATACAAAAACTTTCTAAGGAAATGCAAGCTCATAATTCACACTAATTAAAACCAATGCTAGCAATTTTCCATGTGATTTAATCTACATTTAATAAAGATGTAATTAATATTGTAACTTATTATAGTATTTCTTTAAATTTTCTTATTTGTAAAAATATATTCATGGCTCTCGAATAATTTTTAAATTGTTGTGAGTGTCCGATTCGGCTCTTCGGTCTCAAAAGTTTGCAGACCCCTCTTCTAGACAGTGGCCAACTCTGGTCATGCCAGATATTACAAGCTTATTGAAACTAATAAATTTAGAATGGGGGAATGAGAACAATTATTTCATTCATATTTTTTTATAATAACTTATTTAAAGATTTTACATTCTTTAAGTGATAATGTGAAAATTCCAAACATTTTTTAAATAATAAGAATATAAATATTTATAGTTTGCTAAGAGTAGTTGTAAAACAGAAAGAAAGGTATACATACATATTTGTTTTTCCTCTCCTCAGTAATTATATTTACTTATTAGTTTTCAATTTTGGGGGAAAAATAACAAGAGAGACAACTTTGTAAAATTTTAAGTAATGTTTAGCAGTTTTTTTTTTAAGTAAAAAAAAAAAAAAAAAGATTTTAACATTTTATTTAAGAAATACTGTTTTTAATTAAGGGAAGTATATATTTTTTCTTTTCCCTTTATCTCTCTAAAACAAAAGACAATGCTGTTCAAATCAAAGTATAGTAAAAAGATAATATTGAATGTCTTTAGAAAAGTGTAACTTTATTTAAATACATTCAACTGCTAGTAATAGCACACAGGTTAGTATATGCACAACGTTTCAAGGGGTATTACCCCCCCTTCTTCTTTGTCTGTTGATGGTCTGACCAGTCAGTCATAGCACTAACATGGGTATTGAACCTGGATTCTTACATTTTTAAATATTGAAACACTTTAACCAAATGAACCAGTTGGTTAGAGCATTACTTTAAAATTCAATATTCAAGAATCTAAGGAGCCAGGTTCGATTCTCAAGCTAGTACTGTCACTGGTCAGACCAGCAACCCTGAAGAAGAGGGGAGAATAATACCTTTCAAAATGTTGTGCTTATACTAACCTGTGTGATATTATTAATAGTTGAATGTATTTGAAATATTTAAATAAAGTTACATTTTTCTAAAGACATTCAATACTTATATTAGATGGTGGAAATAATCCAATATATAAATACAACTTACACTTTGTTAGTTAGAATTCAAAAGTTAATAATAGAAAAGACAATAAAAACTCAGAAAGATTAAAATAATTTCTGTATGATAGTCTTTTGCTCCCGACTGTGGTGTTCAGGGCAAGCACTGAGAACAAGTAAAGCTATCTTTATCAGGTTCTCATTTTTGCAAATTATTTAGGGAGATCTTGAAATATAATCAATACTATAAAAGGATTATAACTCTATAATTGTGCTTTATGCACATGTAATGAAGCTATATAGTGCGGTGATGAATAATCTGACTGCTTTCAGGAAATCTAAGTTCCCATAATCGTAACTCGTTATTAAGTGAGAGCTGCTTGTAATAAAGCAATATGCAAATTTATGCAAATTAACTATGGCTTTATTACAAAAAGTTCTGACTGGGTAATGTGCTATGAACTTAGATTTCCCCAAAGCGCTCAGTTTATATTACCACACTATATAGCTTCATTACATGTGCATAAAGCACAATTATAGAGTTAAAAATTGTTAATGAAGTAAAAACATCAATTCTGTACAGATTAGAGTACTACACTTGATCATCATCAGTAACTTGATGTTATGTATTATTATATTTTTAAGATTAAAAAAAAAAGAGATAAGCATTTGGGACTATTTCTTTGGAAGTTATATTTTATTATCAGCAGATAACTTAATCCAGCCCAGGTGTCTTATATTGCACATACTAGTTCCATGTTACAATACATGTGGAAAATAAAAAGAAAAGCTAGAAGAAGAAATAACTCAATATAATTGCTAGTATGGGCTAAGCTGATAACAAAAATGATGGTAATTGGTAGAATAAGATAACTTTTGATCGGATACTAAAATACAAAAAATAATCTTAAAAACGACATTCTCTAAGATGAGAGACGAATTAATAATGTTTTCTGTATTATTATAGAAAAAGTAAAGCTAGTTGGAAACAGAGCTTTGTAAAGAAATATTGAAGATCATTATCTTGCAGATTGCAGTTATAAATTTAAATGCATGATTTTGGAGGCTGAAATTAATATGTTAAAGCGCGATGTTAAAACTAACGTTTCTTTTTAAAATTTATAGTCCATATTTACTGCTTTAATTAATATACTGCTATAAATATTTATCTTACATATTTTAATATTTACTTACATATTTCATTATGGATTAAATATTATTTATAAAAACTAAAAAAGTTTTTAAATAATCTATTCTAGAGCAAAGGCTCAGGTGCTCTAATTGCAGAGTTTTAACAATTTCCATCACTAATTTACCCATTAGCTATAATTAGCTAGATTCTAATTACTAAAAAGGAGTGGCTGGCAATTGGATGATTACCTGACTCCCCCCCTCCCCAACTGATAATGAAGTTTTATTTAGTCTGATTTAAACTTCTGTTCATGAATCATGTAGCAAATGTGTTGTCCATGTTGATAAACCTTCCTCAGAATGTTTATCTGATAAACTTTCCTCGATGTGATGCTATGCAGTGTGACTTCTCCTTTTTCAGAGTTTGGAATCTTTCACCCACTATGCACAGAAAAATCTGTTAGCTACCATACCTTCCCTTTCCATTCCCCACCCTAAGTTTTCCCATATTCTTCTCTATCCTGCTCCATCCCCATTTCCACAACATAATCTTTGTCAACTCCATGGTCTTTATATTTAAATCCCTCTTATCTTTTCCCAAACATAGCATAAGAATTAAGAACCCACTTTCTGTATAGTCACTATGTTTATATTTATTCTCCTTCGACTTCATTATTTGTACCCTTTCTGCTTGCAGACATTTACATTAAATTAACAGTTGCCTAATATTTTCTATGCCTTCCTTACACAACTTGCAGACTAAATCTCCCATATTATTTTCTATTTATGCGTATATTCCTCTTGTTGCTAAAGATCCTGTTCGAGCCTTAAACAGTAAACTATTTTCCTTGCTATTATGATAAATTAACTTGCACTCAATATTCTGTTTACTTCTATATATATTTAAACTCTTTTTAGTCTATACTAGTTCTCAATATCTCCAACTTCCTACTTTTTATTAATGCATATATTCTTTTATCGCATTCCTTGCCACTATAACACTCAACAATTCTCCTAACACAATCATCCCACCTTTTGTATAAGTATACTGACATAAATTCTTTATCCAAATCTTCTGCACACCATACTACCTTTCTCACCCATCTTGTTTCTTGTTCTTTATTCATAACCCAATTAAATACTATTTTGGCTATTCTCTTATTATCCATAAAATGCAGTCTACAAAACATTTTCACTTTGTTTTTTTCATCTCATATAAAAACTTGACCATCCCATTTCTCCTTAAATTGCTTCCTTTGTTGTCCACACATCTACAACTAATACATGACTTCCTATTTTTCTTTGTACTTTTTTCTGAATAATCTAACACTCTTTTACTAACACATAATCAATCGTTACCATATGTTAACTTTTCTACTGCCACTCCCTTCCATACCGTTCTAGCTACATCATATTTATTATATGAAAACACTGTTAATTTTTTTATCAGTTCCTTTCCCTTCTCTGCTTCATTTATCAATTTTTTTCTCCCATTCATCCAAGCAATTTCTCTGATTTCTTAAGACAATTCCCAAATAGTTATATCTATTCACCACATTTAACTTTATATTCCCCAATAAAAATTCTTTCTCTTCTCCTTTTCCAGTATTTATCATCATTACTTTTGATTTTTCTTCATTAAATTTAATCCCATCTCTTTATCAACTCTTGCACATGTCTTCAGCATAAGTTCTATATCAGGGGTCAGCAACCTTTTAGTACTGTGGTGCCGAACCTATGTTACAATGTTATTCCACATGCCGACATGATTTTACCAACCTTATTATATTATATTATCAAAATTGGTTCAGTTATAATGGGCTTCAAAGTTATATATAATATTATAGTATATAATATATACTTTTGAAGTCCATTATAACTGGATCTTATATTATTGGACATTCAGTATTTTAAAATACTTAGCATCATGTGAAAAAGTACCTTTTTTAAATTTGTAATTTTTAACATGCTTATTAAAAATCATATTACAAATTATAAATTAAAACTTTTTAACTATATAAAATATATAATTTAAATAAGCAAAAAATATCGTGAATTCTAATATGATTAGTCATTTTTTATTATTAAAATAAATTAATGTGAACATTGCCCTTGTACCTCCTTGCTCAATGTCAGGTATGTAATTGGTTACTTTTAGCTTTACACATGCTTCTGAATATTCAGGTATTAGGCAACTTCTTTGTGAACTCAAAATATTTTTCATATGTGAGAAAATTTGTTCACATAAGTCAGGGGTCCCCAACCCTATGCCTGTGGGCACCATGGCGCCCGCAGACCATTTTATGTGTGCCCGCAGTTATCTGAAGATGATAAAAAAATATTTATCTGATACAAATAAATTTAATTTTTGAAATTTCTTATAAATTATTGTATTATATTGTAATCAAATTGTAGGGCATACTATACTTTTACAGTGTAAAAATATAAATGTTAATTATATGTTAAAATTTTATTTTTGAAATAAATATTTTTTTGTATATTATGTGTATTATTAACAATATCCAACTATAAATTTACATTGAAAAAATAAATGGTGCCCACCATCTGGTTGAAAAAAATAAATGGTGCCCGCCACCTGGCCGGTATTATAGAATGTGCTCTTAAGTGCCAAAAGGTTGGGGACCCCTGACATAAGTAAATTGAACCAAATGCTGAAAGCAGAGCACAAGCAGTTTTTTTTCAAAGAATTAAATCTTTTAGGTAATGATACCCAACAATTGAGAATGACAGCAGACCTTTCTAGACAGTTCCCTTCAAGAGTTTTCTGCAATTCTACAAATTTAGTTTTCCACAATTCTGATGACATCAATTTGATTAATTCCATTTCAAAACTATCAATATCCATCCATTCAAAAAGAGATAAATCAAATGAAATCATCTTTAAATCAATTAAGTCAGGCATGATGAGAAAAGAAAATATGGCTGTGTGTATTTGGAAGTCTTTACATCATTTGGAAAATTCTTCTCTGAGAGCTTCAATGTATTTTTGAAGTTCATCTTTATTAATGTTATATTGATTTGCATGGACCTTTACATTTGGAAAGTACTTGATGCAAATCCTTTCCAATATTCAAAACGTTCTAATACTTTTTGATCCTTCTCTTGCAATGCAAGTTCAGATGTTTAATTATATCATCAGAAGCATCAATTTACACAAACAGCCTTCATCATTTATTTCTGGATAATGTTGTTCTTTTTCATCAAGAAACATCTTGATTTCTTTCAGACATGATACAAACCTGTTCATGACATTACCTTAACTAATCCAACAAACATTGCTGTATAGAGGGAGGTCTATATATGTACTATTCATTTCTTGCAAAAGGGATTTAAATTGCCTATGTGTTAATGAAGAATGAGAAACTATGAAATTAATTATTTTAATGACACTGTCCATTACAGAATTCACACATTGTGATGAGATTTTTGCAATTTTCCTGGTGTATAATGCAATGGAAACTCAATATTCGATGTTTAATATGATTTTCACGAAGTTTAGCAAATCTCTTTTCCTTTCTGACCATTGCATGACTGGCATCAGTAGTAATACTAAATATTTTATGTTAATTTTCTGATTTTTCAAAATAATTGAAAAATGCAGTGAAAATATCATGTCCCTTTGTTGTACCAGTAAGGGGAATCAAGCAACACAGTTCTTCATAAAATTGTTATCACAATATTGTGCAACTATTGCTAGGCATACCACATCATTTACATCAGTGGTTTCATCAACTGCAACACTGAATGCAACAGCTTGCTGTAAACTGGTTTTCTCTTTTGTTGTTACATCTTCAGCCATGTCAGTTATTCTTTTTTGAATTGATCTTGCAGAAGCTGGTATTTCTTGAATCCGAGACAGTATCATTTGTTTATTATATGGTAGATCACTGAATAAGATTTTAGCATTTTTCAAAAACGTTTCTTTGATGAACTGTCCATCTGTGAAAGGTTTGCCTTTCAAAGCCACACAATGAGAAATTGTATAACTACATTTGGTGGCTTTATTTTGGGTTCCAATTATTTGACTAAAATAATTAGTTTGTTTCTTAAAGGCAGAAACAGCTCTTTTTATAGCTTCACTTTTCTCATCTGAATTTTTAAAAATGAACACCTGTTTAGTTTGATAATGTCTTTGTACACTTGAGGTACGACATACAATACTTTCCCAGCATAATATACACACAGCACAATCTTTTTGCTGTACAAATTCATATTCATTTGTCCAAGAGTCTTGAAAAAAGCGAATATTATGTTTTTGTCTTTTGTGGAACATTTTGGGAATCTCTCAATCACTATGCCATGAGAATCTCTTTTTTGAAAGAAGTGCCACCAATAAGCGTCGATTATTTACCATTCAACTACCGAAAATAGCTTTCTAAAATTGATAATATAATAAGCTTTTTATTTGGATTACGATCTCATTTTTAAATTTTATCAGAAGTAAAATGTGAATATGTAGAATTTTTTTCACTTGCAAACAAAAATATCTTTTAAATGAAGTCAAGTGTATTATTTTCTGGTAAATAATGATTTAATCGTAAATTCAATGTTGAATGTAAAAAAAAAAAAAGATGCTGAAATTAATATATATAGTTTTTTACTATTTCAATTTATTCCGAGTGCCATTAATAATCATTGGCGTGCCAAGCATGGCACGGGTGCCATAGGTTGCCTACCCCTATTCTATATCTTCCCTACTTTCTGTGCACAAGAAGACATCATCCACAAATAAAAGACCCAATAATGTATATACCCCCTTGCCACCTATTAATGGTATCTCTATCCATTTTCCTAGTCTTTCTATTGCTCTCTCCATTTGTCTCAAATACAACAAAAATAAAATAGGTGACATAGAGCATCCTTGCCTTAATTCCATCCCATTTTTAATTTTAACTGATTCTGTATTTCCTAATTGATACATATAGTAATTATTTCCCCACAATCTCTTAATAAGATCCACTAAAGATCCATTCATTCCTAAATTTACTAAAATTACAAATAATCTATTTCTATTTATTCTATCATATGCCTTCTCTACATCTATAAAAAAACATATTTAACTGTCTACCTCTGTCTACCTTTATTCATAGTCATATCTATAAGTTGTGTGACTACAAATAAACTATCTCTTATATGCCTATCTGATTAAAAACCTTTTTGCATTTCTCCCACTAAATTTTTTCTTCCATCCATTTTGCAGCTCTTCCAGCCACCATATAAGCAAAAACTTTATGTAACACTGCTATTACTGCTATATGTCTATAATTGCTTAATTTGGTAAGATCCTTAGCCTTTCCTTTAAATGGTCGCCTTACTCTTATATTATTCCAGCTATCTGAAAATTCTCTCTTCTGTGCCATTTTATTAAAATATGATAATAGGTTTAATTTTTCACTGTTTCCTAAATTCCTCACATCTCTGCTGCCCATCTATCTAAACCTCTTGCCTTTCCACTTTTCAATTTTTTCCCTGTCTCATTTCAATTCATTTTCTGTACATTTCCATTACTATATGCTTTCATGTTTGTTCCCACTCTGTTTTCATATCTAACATCTTTTCTATATCCATTACATACTCATTTAAGAATGTCTCTAATTCTTCTCTAGAATTACACCCTCTTCCCTCATCTTCAAACAATACTATTTCTCTCCCCCTTACATTCCTTCTTTTAATGTATTCCCAAATTTTTTACTCCCATCTCTTCCACTTTTATTTATATCCAACAATTTACTATTTAATTTGATTATCTCTATAATTATCTATTTTAGCCAATTTTTTTAAAGTACTTTCCCATTTAACATTAACATCTTTTTCACTTTTCTTTGTTCTTAATAGAACACGTATATTCTCTGCATCCTTTTTTCCTCATCTTTACAGTTTAGTTAACTCTGACTTTTCTATTACTTTTATTCTTTTGAATAGTCTCACCTAAAACCCTATTTGCCACTTTTTCTACTTCATCATACCAGTCCCCAACCAACTCTTCCATGGTTTCTTCAACTTTTATTATATATTCTTCTAACTTATTCTTATCATTCATTCTCCATCTATATCTTTCACTATCCTTTCTACTTTTATTATTATGTTCCATCATATTAACCATTTCTATTATAAAGAAATTATGATCACTATTACATACTCTCCCTTCTTTATCTAATACTCCATATTGTTTATCTCAAATGCGGCCTCTATTGTCAGACGTAACTAACTTTGCAAACAAGAAATAGAATTTATTTAAGTTTGCTCTTATAATTCTTTTAAAAATAAATAATGGAACGATCCACCAGGGTAAATTTTCACTCCTACTCAGATATTAACAAAGCCTCATCCAATATGGCAAATAATTATTTGTGGAATCATTTTACAATTGCAAAGTGAAACTGAGTATAGAGGTACTGAAATGAAGAGTAAGGAGAAAGTTTGCCATATTATTAGAAATGGTATATTAATTAATATTTATATATATCTGTCAAATATATATAAGAATACAATATAAGCCATCAATAAAATGTTCAAAAATATTTATTCAAAATTAGTTTTTTTTTTTTAAGAATAAAAATCATTAATCTGTCAAGCGTCGTTAGCCGAGAGGAAGACGGTTGTGGGTTCACGTCCCGGCCGATGCTATGACATATGAAAAAAAAAATCATTAATTTTCTTTATCAATTTGCTTTTACTCTTTTATTTGTTGCAAAGTACGGATTTCCCTTGCTTTTAATGATATTGATATTACAAGTTTTTTTGTAAATACATTTTTAATGTATCTATTATTAAATAAACATTCCCTGAATTTTTTAATCTTTATTTTCGATAATTAAACCTGTTTATATATATATAGGTCGTAAGTTGAACTTTAAAAGACAATATTATAAGCAGGTAAATCTCTACAGAAACAAATTGCATGAAATCAAATCAAATAATGAAAATAAACATATACTGACAGTCTAACATTTTTATCAAAACATTTATATACACGATACATATTTATTTATATGTGAGAAATAACTTTAGCAACGTTAGATGTCAAATGTCTAAATGATAAAGATGTACCAGATGATTGGAAGACTGCAGTATTAATATTTAAAAAAGGTGATAAAGAAGATATTAGAAATTACAGACCTACCAGCCTTTTATCAGTTTTATAAAATTTTTTTACCAACATAATTACAACTCGTCTACAGAGAACATTGGATTTCCACCAACGCAGAGAACAAGCTGGATTTAAAAGTGATTTTAGTACAGTAAATTATATCCAGGTATTGAGAGAAGTTATAGAAAGGACAAATGAATATGAGTTGCCATTATGCTTTGGATTTGTAGATTATGAAAAGGCATTTGATTCAACAAATATTTCTTAGATGATTAAATCATTGGATCATCAAGGTATAGATTCAAGATATTGTCATATTTTAAAGAATATTTATAAAAATGCAACAGCAACAATTAGATTACATAATGATACCAGGAAAATCAACATAGAGCAGGGTGGAAAAGACAGGATGACTCCATATCTCCAAAACTTTTTACAGCAGTGCTGCAAGAAGTATTTTGTGGATTAAAATGGGAAGCTAAAGGAGTGAAATAAATGGAGATTATTTAAGTCATTTAGATTTTGCAGATGATGTAGTTGGTTTTGCAAATAATGCTTTAGAGCTGCAGGAAATGTTGCAGGAGTTATCAGATGAAAATAGGAAAGTAAGACTAAAGATAAATGTTCAAAAGACTAAAATAATGTTTAATGGATTTTCTCAAAATATGAAAATAAAAATTGATTATGATGAGTTAGAAGAAGTTTAAGAATTACAAATACCTTGGTCAGATTATTAATACAGATGAAAACATAATGGATGAAATTAACCATAGAATTAAACTTGGTTGGAGTGCTTTTGGTAGAAATAACTTGATACTAAAAGAAAATATGTCTATGGGTTTGAAAAGAAAGGTTTTTAATAAATGTATTTTACCAGTTCAGAACACTCAAAGAAGTATGGAGAGATGCATGTTGGGAGTAACAAGAAGAGATCGAAAATGCAATATATGGTTAAGAGAACAAAGAGGTGTTACTGACTTTATTGAAAAAAATTAAAAGGCTGAAGTGGAGTTGGGCTGGACATATTGCTAGAAGAGATGATAATAGATGGACAATTGAAATCTTAAACCAGATTCCAAAATATTGTAAAAGACCCAGAAAGAGACCACATGTGAGGTGGATGGATGAAATAAGAAAGTGTGCAGAGGTGATGTGGGGAAGAGAAGCTAAAGATCGGAGAAGATGGATTGAACTTGGAGAGACCTTTATCCTGCAGTTTATTGATAATGGTTGATGATGATGATATGTGAAGAATATGAAGAAAACCCAAAAAGCTAATACACATATTTGTAATATACATTATATATATATATATAGTATTATAATGTTTGATGATGGTTACCAATGCATGTTTTTCGTTATTTTATTTCACCTTATACTTTATATATATATATAATATGAAAATAGAATATGCATAAATAGAGTATAATGTAGGAAATAGAAATTAAAAATAATGTATTTAACAAAAATACATTTATATATTTATTAACGTCATAAGATTTAATTTTTATTAGTTTGTGATAAAGAATTCTTGTATTTTTTAGCATAAAGATACATCAATATATTACACATTAACAAGTTTTTCTTTAAAATTTATTTAATAGCTTTTTTAATACATAGTTGTCAAATAAATACTAGTAATCATTATTGTATTTATCTGAGATGGATGGTGTCAAAGTTGTGAGTGGAGTGAGTTTGAGAATGGTAAATAAAAATGTAACAATTTACTATAGATAAATACTCTTCATATATTAGAGATATATATGGGAGATAGTGACCTGAGCCAACTGACGAGTGCTGGTTCAGTGCGAAATGCATCTTGGGGGTCATTTGTCTTTTATTGTCTCTTTATATGAATTTAAAAAGAATGGGGAAGTATGGAGGTTGTTTATTATATCTAAAAAAAAGTTGAATCTTTTGATCTCAATAATAGACACTGCTGAAAATATATCACAAGTCACGTGCTTATAAAGAACATTATTTTAAAATAATCACGTGACAAACATTATCCATTTATGACGAGAAGCTAATTGATTCAGATTGTTTGGTACATTTTACCTGAATTTTTTTGGTGAATCTATAGTTACCTCAAAATAATTATCAGTTCAACTCTAGATTTGAACTCAAAGTTCATGGGCATGGAGACTTTTTAAAGTCAACGTGGTGTGCTTTCTAGTACCCATGCACTTATACAAGTACATGTATGAGTTAATAAAGTTTAAAGACCTCTCATTGTATATTATTGCTTGCAAAACGTTTTTTGTTAGACCTCACCGGCTGATATCTGAATAAAAGTAATAGTTTAGACTGATGATTGCAAGTGAGTTATGGTTCAAATCCTAGTATTATAACATATATATAAACCCAAACTTTTGATATAGACCTCTCATCTGTAAAAATCTTTATTTCAGCAAATATCCGTGTAAATATATAAATAGGTAATGCACATATTTCAATGTATAACTCAGAGTAAGTGGATAGAGAAAATGTAGTGAAGGGACACAAATTACGAGATTAAAATGTAACTAACAATTGTCACTATAAATTGCAAAAGAACTTAATATTTGGAATATGTAGCATTACTTTATTATTTTATTTTAAATTAAATTAATGAATGTATTGTTAACTCTTACTATTTGTTAAATAATTAATTGAACAACATGACGTGTGTGGCATTATATTAATATAAGTGCATTTATTTGCAAGGTTCATTTTATTATTATATAAATATCTGTGTGATTATATTTTAATTCCATTATGAAATCATATTGCGCCACACACATACCTTGTTATAATCATATAAAAAAGTAAATTTAACAACACAAATATCTATTCCTTTTCCCCCTAGTAATTTGTGAAACAGAATATATGGGTGAAGATTTTGAGTTACTAATAATGATATATTTATTTAACTTCTTTTGTGGAAGTCATATTTCTATGTTTTATAGCACAAAACTTTTATTAAATTAAAGTTTCATGATAAATATAATCTTCATGGTCTAAAATATATTCTATAGTGGATCACATTTTTTGTATATAACATGTCTACCTAGTACATTATAGCTAAAGAGTTATGCTGAAAAGGACTGGATTAGAGTAATATGGAATGAGATCTATAGATGGTGTTAAAGAATACAAGGAGTAATAAAACCAACCATTCCTAAAAAAAGATAATGGTGTTTTTATAGTGGTTAAAGATATATTTAAAAGAAATAAAAGCTGTACTTCAACATATAATTCTTTTGTGTATATATATATATATCTGATACTCTGGAGTATCAGAATTGTATCTCAAGAAAGTATGGAGGTTTTGGTTTATAATTTTTTAAATGTTATATATAGAGTAAGTTAAAAACAAACTCTTATGAAGCTTCAAAAATACCCTCAACCTCAGACCGCGGTTTCTGCCTCTAGCGTCATCAGTGAGGTGCTAGGGAATAAAAATACTAGAACTAGTCCAGCATTTTATCAATGCCTAACTATTGAGAAGAAAATCTGAAACTTTCAGACATTTAAATGTCCAAAAATCCAGCTATCTAACTCAAATAGCCGTATGGGACTGAACTAAGTTCAGATACACCATATATTAATAGCTCTAGCAATTGATAAAATGCTGGACTAGTTCTAGTATTTTTATTCCCTAGCACCTCACTGATGACGCTAGAGGCAGAAACCGCGGTCTGAGGTTGAGGGTATTTTTGAAGCTTCATAAGAGTTTGTTTTTAACTTACTCTATATATAACATTTGTAAATAGGAGCTTTATTAAAATTAGGTCATCTGACTTGATTTTTTATCAATTTAATTTTAGTTTTTTGCTATTAATGCTTTGGCGATTTTATATTGCTAGAGCTATTAATATATGGTGTATCTGAACTTAGTTCAGTCCCATACGGCTATTTGAGTTAGATAGCTGGATTTTTGGACATTTAAATGTCTGAAAGTTTCAGATTTTCTTCTCAATAGTTAGGCATTGATAAAATGCTGGACTAGTTCTAGTATTTTTATTCCCTAGCACCTCACTGATGACGCTAGAGGCAGAAACCGCGGTCTGAGGTTGAGGGTATTTTTGAAGCTTCATAAGAGTTTGTTTTTAACTTACTCTATATATAACATTTGTAAATAGGAGCTTTATTAAAATTAGGTCATCTGACTTGATTTTTTATCAATTTAATTTTTTAAATATGAGCTCAACTTTGTACCATCTCATAAATTGACATATTAAAAAAAAGTATATGTTCAATAATCTTTTCAATCAAAAATATAATTTTTACATTAAAATAAAATTAGAATAAGTAGGTTTTAAATCTCTTACACTTATTGTATAATTAAAATCAACTTTATCTAGATTTTAATCAAAGATATACACATAAATAAATATAATTATTTCTTTAATATCTATTAGTCCTATTGGCCATGAATTTTCTGTTATTTGTATGTTTGATTGGATTTTTCTTAATTATTCTTGCATTCATGGAGTTTCTTACATTAATTTTTCTCTTATCTGGAAAAATATCTTTGAAACTTTATCCATTTGGTATCCAGGCGCAGACCACTTTATCAATATAACATATATTCACAATAAAGATGCTCTATAGGGTCTAAATCATTTCATATCAAGATATCAGGTTGCAATTAAGCCATATATTCTGAAAGTAGCTATAAAGCTCAAGTGGGAGAATTAGCAAAGCATTCAGGAAAAATCACTACCAATGCAGTAACAAACTCTCCATATAGTAATGCCACCTGGTGTAAGCCTTAGTAGTCAGTGGACACAAAAAAGTTTGTGCATAAAATCCCTATCTACTGCCTACTCATCCAATATCCTCAGATTATTTCAAACCTAGTCTGGGGATATTGGATGAGTAGGCACTAGATAGGTATTTTTATGCATAAGCCTTCTTGCATCCATTGATTACTAAGGCTTGTACAAGGTGGCACTACTGTAGGAAGAGTTTGCTGCTTTATTAACACCTTATATAAGTATAAGAAATGGTGATCATGTGAAAAATCATTATCATTAAAAATTGAAGTAATAATATGCAAAAAAAAAAAATCATATTATACTACTTACATTAATTTTTAGTTTCTTTCTTCTCCAGATTTTGTTAATCCTAAGCTGCTAATAATGTTTTTTTTCTCACTCCTAGATAATTTTACTTCAATACCACTTGTATGTTATATCTAATGTGGACGATTTTAGAATAATTACTCAAACTGCTACATATTAATTTTAGTTTATAAAGATTTATAAAGAATTTAATCCAAACTTCATCGTTTCTACTTATTATATGCGATTTGCCTTTTAATCTTCCATTAATCTGTAAACAGATTAAGTATTCCTAAGCTTTTTACTCCTTATCGAATCTAATTTTCTAATTAACAAAATTCTTATGCAAAATTATCTTGTTTGTTTTTTTACCTTTAATTTAAGGTTTTTTTTTTTCATGTGTCATAGCATCGGCTGAGAAGCGAACCCACTAACCCGGGACAACTGCTTGTAAGGCAGCTGCGCTGACCTCTCGACCACCAACGCTTGAAAAAATTAAAATGTATATATTTCAGCTAGGCAACATATTTATTTATGATTTACCTTTTATATTACAAAATTTGGAGATATATTTTAAATCATTAACACGATTAATTCTAAACTGATTCAAGTTACTAATTCCTGTTTCAACTTGATAATTTCAGCTGTTTTTTCCTGAATTGTTACATAAGTATTATTCAATATTATTTGAATATTTATTTCCCCCCCCCACCCCAAAGTCATGAAATAACTTCATTTGTTTATTTAAAATCATCTCTGTTCTTGTTTACTTTATTTAAATAAGTCTGCATATACTTTACCTCTTTATTATTGTGAGACATTTAAAATTGGAACACCATTCTGCCAGAACAAAGTAAACATACATTTTTTATTTATCAATAGATAAAATATATAAATTATAACCTTTTAGTCATATTGCCAGCTTATACGTTTGGTCAAACTAAAGACCTCGTTTACAGTTAGAACTACTATTTTTAAATAGTCTGCATTAAATCCATGAGATTTGTATAATTGTTAAATAATATAGCATTATAATATTAATTTAAATGGAAGAAAACTACCTTTCCACCCATGGGCTATGGATAGACAGCCCTCCACAAAAATAAGTTTTTAAAAAGGCTAATGACTTTATTACACAGGAGTTCATAACAAGTTTGAACACCAGATGTACAAGGCCCAGAACCAATTCTGGAACCTCCCTGACCCCAAATCAGATGTTTTACCAATTATGTCAAACTGCACAGGGCCATCAATAAATGTTTTAATAGAATAGTCAGCTGTTGCAATCATGGGGCAGTTGATATAAAAAACACACATGCAAAAAACAAAAAATATTAATCCCAAAATTGAAAAATAAAATCACATTGAAACAGTTTTGTATAATTATTGTCCATAGATGTTAACTACATTATCTTTTTTTAAAAAATTCTTTTCATTTATTATGTAGGTAATATATAATTATTATTTTTTATATCACTTGTTTGCATCTAATTGTGAATTTTTTTTTATTCCAACAATCGTTGTCTGGTACTTTAGTATTTATCTTGCTATTACCCCAAAGATGTACTACTCTAATCTTCCGATCTTTAAGATAAAGTCTCCTAGTGATTTGTGGACAAAGTTAATCGCTAAAATTTGTCCGCAGATCACATGGAGGCGTTACGTTAAAGATCGAAAGATTAGAGTAGTACGTCTTCAGGATAATACATCATAGCAAGAAAAATACTAAACAAGATAGCAAGAAAAATAATAAAGAAGCCATACTATATGCTGAAATGTTAGTTTGCTCAGACTAGCGCATGTATTCTGATCCTTCGAATCTGCAAACCATCAGATCCCTCCCCCGCACATTCCAGCACTACGTGCTGAAAGCTCGGTTTACTCATATGAGTGCATGTATGGTCTGATTATTCAGATCTGCAAACCATCAGATCCCCCCTGCTTTAGCCAGTGTTCTGCACTAAAATGTCTAATGTAATTATAAATTGTAATTTAAAAAATATTATTGGTTCGTAAATTTTGCGGTACGTGCTGAAATGTATAAATTAAAAATGTAATTTATAAAATAATGTTGCTTCGTAAATTTTTTAAAAATATTTGTAAAAATTGTCGGAGAACGGAAAGCAAAAAGATATCGGCCTGGTAATGTTACATTTAATGGTTTTTTTTTTGTAGTGAAAATAAGGATAATTTATAAGTAAAATGTAAAAAAAGCAAGCAATAAATGTATATGGAAATGTGCACAATTTTTTTTAAAATAATACCACAAATATCATTACAAAATAAAAAATAACCTGTAATGGTGACGTATAAAAATGTATTATATTTAATTATTGAGAAACAAAATGAAAATTACTTACAAATAGCAGGGCGGTGGAAAATTACTATAATATCATCAAATCGACAGTTAAAAATTCACTCAATATAGTAATATAATGCCAATATTAAATATGAAATATATGAAAATATTCTCAATATGATCAAAAAAGTCACTGTGTGCATGCCGATAGCAAAACCACAAAAGACAGAGAAATGACAAAATTTCACATAGGTCTCTTGACTTTTTAAATCTTGCGGGTCACCACAATCAAAAAATCACTTCTCATGGATTAGTCATGCCAGTACCTTTATTGCCATGACATTGTTTATCTAATCTTTGATGAAGGCTTACCAGCAGAAAACATGTTAAGCATAATACATCATAGCTTAAAAAATATTAAAGAACTATTTGTCCTTTAATTTCTATTCTTCTTAGCTTCATTCACATCACCTTTCCAGATTCATCAAGAGGGTTTATTTTTTTTCAGATGGGAAATGCTTTGGTTCTTTCTACAGAAGTCTTTTTTCTTCCATTCTCCAGACTTCCAAACTATAAAAAATGCTTTTTGAATCCATCATTTATTTCCTCTCTTATCATTTTCATTTCTGCTCAAATCATCCTGTTTCATACTTTATCAAATTTGCATTCATTTATATTCCTTTTCAAAAAAAAAATCAATTGGGTACCAAATTCTTTGTCAATTCCTTCCCTATAATATTACATTCCATTTCAGATATGGGCACAATTATTTGTTTCTCTTTTTCATAAAACTGAGTTGGGAGTTTTTATATTATTTCCTTTATGCCTTCTTTAAAATCTTTTATTTCTGTTTATCTCTTCAATCTCTTTTCTTTACAATATTAGAATCTTATTTTACTTTTTCTGTCACAGTTTCCTATATTCATTTCCCTGCTATTCACTAATCATAAAGTTTTAGGTCATTCTAATATTTTGTCTTTACATTGTAAACATCTGCATAAAAATGTAAAGATCTCATCATTCCTCATTATGGGGTCCAAGCTAATGGAATCTTTTATCAATCTTACATTTTTCTGTAATTTTTATTCTGGTTGTACTATTATTATTTAATTAGAGGGGATTTGAACCCAAACTTCCAAACTCCCTTCAGTTATCCACTCCATCTTATACAACCAATACACATGACCACATACATGTGAAAAAGATAAATGATCTTCAATATATATATTTCATGCTTGGAAGTCTGGGTTCAGTCCATTCTAATTACATTTAGATTAAAAGTATATATAATATACATCCGGGTCTCATTTTATGCAAATTTTTTAAATGTGATTTTGAAGTTATGCGATTCACATTTCTTCTTAATATCTTTGTATCGGTTTTCTTTTATACAATAAAAATTATTAGATCAGAAGTCGAACTCTGATAATGCGCTATTACATGTCATGTTTAAAGTAATAGCGCATTATCGGAGTTCGACCTCCATCTAATAATTTCAATATTTTCAGCACTTTATAACAGCACTGTAATAGATTTTATGCAATAAAGAAGTTCATAATTCACTTAAAATCAGAATTTTCCCATTTTATATACACACATTAAATTTTATAAGATTATAATGTAAATCTGTTCAAACATTATAGATAACTATACTATGCATATTGATGTTTTTGCATTTTAAACCACATTCTATTTTTGCTTTTTAAAAAAAAGACTATGTAATCAATTAATCATTTAGTGTCTGCAAGTTTACTTTTAAAAGGTGAGTAACAACAGTGGGTACAATTAAATTTGACAGTTAAAAGTTAAAATCTGATTTTTTATTGTAATTAAAAATTAAAATCTAATTTTTAATTGTAATTAACAATTTAAAAATTACGTAATGTGATCTGAAATTAATGTGATGTGAAACAATGAAATTTGATTTTTAAATGGAATTGAAAATTAAAAAATTAAAGACAAAAATAAGAATTTAATTTTTAATTGTTAGTTTTAATTAAATTTTCCCCAACAGTAGTGAGTAGGTGTCTTTTTATTATCGTAAGTCTAAGTTCTTATTTTTATTTTAAACTTTTAGTTTACCCTAATGAAGAGGAAAAACACCCAAGAAAATGAATTTCTTTGGAAACAAAAATTTCAATTTTAGATCGCTTAGCAAAATGGGAAGAATCAACAGCAGTTGGAAAACATTTTATTTGGGCAAGTTCACTATAAGAGCAATTAAAAAAATAAAGTTGGCGCTAGTTGTATTTCCTCTTGTGACAAATCTGATGTCTTACTAATTCACAAATGAATCTGCATATTGTCAAATAGCTATAATGATTAAAATACTGTACATGTATGAAAATATGTAAAATACTGTAAATTACACATAAAAATATATTGTTTTGAATAAAATTAAATACTGTAGTTAATAAAAAAAAGTAAAAAAAGTTTGTCTTGTATCAATTTTTTTCAAATTTGAAATCTTTTATTAGTCATATTTTATTTCTTTATTTTTTTTTTTTGTGTGAATTTTAAAGTAATTTTTGCTTTGCTTTTATGTGATTTTTGAAAATTACAGTATCCCCCATTTTTCAATGTAAGTTAAGTCTATTTTTGTGTGATTTCTTTTGTGCGCATTTTCTGAGGAACCTATCTACCGCATAAAACAAGACCCAAGTGTACTTGTATTTAAATATTATATATTCTCATTTAAGTAAATGTCAGCTTTAATTTTATATAAGAGTGTTTTTGTTTACTGTTTCCCTAAATGCCTAACAGAAACATTACCAAATTTCTCTAAATTTGTAATATCATAATATCCACTATTGATCTTTTCAAAAATTCTGTCTGACCTTCTTATCCATCATCATCTTTTTATTACATAATTAAAAACTTAAGTATAAGATTCTAAGATCAAAGTCTCTTACATTAATAAAAAGTCACTGATTTTTATTGTGACTTTACATTTTTTCTTAAGTGCTTTGCTTACATTCAAATATCAGCCTTTCAAGCTAATTGTGCATACGCTTTTGCGAGTGTTAATAATAATAAATGAATACTTTCCCCTCCAATACAAGATATAGTATTTATGCAGAAATAAAAAGAATCCACTTATTCCTACGACTCAAATGCTTATATATGAGCAAATCTGAAGTATATATTCTTTTGTTATTTCTTTTTCATTTATACATCCTTCAAATCAGCATCTTAGTAACACTTCCACAGATGAAACAGACCTAATATACCAATTCTGAATACACAATTTGATATCCAGAAGGTTTTCTCATTTTATTTAATTTCTCTTCATCAATCAAATTCAAACTCAGATCTCTACTTTTGAAGTGGTTTTATTATTTTCTGTTTTTTCTTGCCAATATTATACCGATCTATAATGGGTCTGACCAACGGACACACTAATTTAAATATCGTTTAACTTCAGCTTGTTTGCTTCCAATAATATTTTCTATACATCCGAATCTTTTTTTTATTTACCTTCTTCTTATTTCTCTTTTAACTTCTCTGTTCTAATCATTAACTGTATTCTTCTATTAATGAGATAAATATTTAAATTAGTAACAATTAAAATGTATGCTTACATCTTGTAATATCAGATGCTAGAATAAATTTTGTGAGGGTCAAGTTTTTTTTAAGTTTATTTGATCAATAGACCCACTTTTCAAATATATCACTTAAAAATAAAATTAGATGAATTAGAATTTGTGTTCAAATAATATAAATATATAATCAAAAATTAATAATTAACAAAAAATTGTGTATATTAAAATGACTGATTATGTTATAGATACTTTTAACAATATTGTAATTAATTTAGTTTTGTTATTTTAAAGATTTTATATCTATTACAAATAATATAAATTGTCTGATATTGAAATTTTCTTTTAAAATAATATCAAGAGGTGGCGCTGTATTTAAAACCTAAATCCTGCACTTGATAAGCTTTTTTTTTTCTATTAGTAAATGAATGACTTAATTCGTGATAAAATAGTTAGAATGATGGAATCTAAATAAAACAAAGTAATAGATAATTCTTCTTTTTAAAAAGTAAGTACAACAGCTGAAATGTTAATAGGAACAGGGAGATATGTCAAGGAAAAGATCATAGGTTTCTTTATCTGTACGAATAGCTTATATAGAATATTTATATATTAATGAAATGGATTAGAATTAAATTATCCTATAAAGATAAAGGAAAAGATTTTAGATTTCTACATCTGCAAAAACGACCTGTAAGTTGTAGGACGTTTACGTATATATTAACGAGAAGAGTTATGTTATGGATGAAACATATAAAAACTTGGGAGAGATTCAGAATAGATTTCATTCAAAAAGACGGATAAGGGATTTTACTCAGTTGAATGAAATGTTTTATAGGAAATATATACAGAATATATATATTATCATTTTTATATATATAGAAATTTTATAATAAAGTAGGCAGGAATAGATATTATGGAGAAATCTTGAAAATATATAAAAAAGTTTTGAACTTTAAAGGATTTTCACAAAGATGATTGTATATATGCGTGGGAAGATAATGATCTGCCCAACTGATGAGAGATGGATCTTCACGAATTACGTATACTGGGGATAATGTATCATTTTCGCATGAGTGTTGTCATGGATATCAGTTTCTTGAGATACAGTCGAGGATGAATAGACTGAAAAAACCCCGAGTTCAAACCCCTCTATTTACATATAAAAATACTCTTTGTTCATAATAAATGTGTAATAAAAGTTAAATATAAAACTGAATTGAAACTGGGATTTTTTTTTTATTTTATTACTTATAATATGAAGGTTGTTTAATATATCTAAAAGATATTACCTGGGGAAAGAGAACTGTGAATAACCCTGCATGTGTATATTTAATTTTAAAAAATCAGATATATTAATCTTTAACTGGGATTTAAAGTTTATATCTATACTAGAGACAATATCCGATTTAGTAAATGATTAATGATAATCATTATTGCATTTATCTGAAGAGGACGGTGTCAAAAATGTTGGTGGAGTGAAATTGACACTTGTAAATTAAAATTTAACAATTTAATATTAATAAATATTCTTCATATATATATATATGTGAGATATAGTGATCTGGCTAGCTAATGAGTGCTGGCTCAGCACAAAAAGCATATTAGGGATCAATTGTCTTTTATTATTCTAAAAAAATTAACTAATAGATGTATTAGGATAGAAGTGAGAATTCCTATCACTGGAAGCACATAATCATAGTTCTTTTGCGAATAATATAGCATTTTTTTGCAAGTAATGACAAAAGGTGGAGTTGTTATTAGGAAGTATTCTATGAAAATTCAAGTTCAGTAAAAAAAAAAGTCTTAGATATTATATTAGTGATTAACGGTAAGGGCAAAAGTAAAAAAAAACGGAAACACATTTGTCTTGAAGAAATGGAAGAATACAAATACTTCGCATGTGGACAGATGAGAATTAAAATTTAGACAAAAAACATAAAACTGATTGTTCTCATATAATATATGAGATAGAATAATTTGAAAAAGAAAAAAGAGAATATCTGCTTTAACATTGGAATAAAGCACTTCAGGTAATAATTTAGATAGAATCAAAAAAAAAAGAAAGAAAGAAATAGATCTGATGATTGGTAAATTGTTGATAGAAAAAAGAGTTATTCAAAGAAAGGGAGTGATCTTTTTTAAATGAGGGAAGAGAAACAAATTAAAAACATTTGTCAGATCACAACATATAAATGATGGCACGAATAAAAGTAGTGTTTAAAAAGATTAAGTGAAGATTGTGAAAAACATGATGGGCAAGAAAGATGTTAACATAAGCAAAGTTAATACAAAACAAATTTTATTATATAAGAAGTGGGAGAGGACAGACATGTTGGTTAGGAAGAGGGGGGTGCAGAATAATGAAAAATGAATATGAATTTTAAAAATAAAAATTTTGCAAATATAAAAAAATTGTAAAATATGAACAATAGAGGGTCTTAGTATTATTTGGACAAAAGCAGAAGCTATAGATATCAAAAGGGGGTTGGGGATAAGGGAGGGCGAAGGATTGAGCTGTAGATATGGTTTATGTGAAGATAAAGGAGAGAATATTGTTACATTTTGATTTACAAATGTCAAACCCACTCCACTTTGATACCATCCTCTTCAGATAAATACAGTAAGGATTATCATTATCTTTAGTCAGATATAAACTTTAAACCTCTCTTAAAGATTAATATATGTGATTTTTTAAATTAAGCACACACACCCACGAAGTTATGCACATTTCTCTTTCTCATGTGTAATATCTTTATAAATATATTAAACAACCTCCACACGTACACTCATTCTTTTAAAATCATATAAATAAAGATACAATTAAAAAAAAAAAATGCTTTTAGTACTGAACCAGCACTCATTAGTTGGCTAAAAAGAGAGAGAGAGAGAGAGAGAGAATAATAAACATTTATTTTTGAAATGTAAATTGTAAATGAGGATGAATAAAAATTGTACTGAGAATGAGAAAAATACAAATTAAATGGAATGAAAAAGATAAATATTTTTTTTTTACAATTAAATATTGCAATTAACCAAACAGTTTTTTTTTATTAAAATGGTGGCCGAGTGGTCAGCACAACTGCCTTACAAGCAGTTGTCCGCGGGTAGCGGGTTCGCTTCCCAGCCGATGCTATGCCACTTGAAAAAAAAAGTATTACTGTTAGAAGAATGATATCTTAAAATGAAACGTGCTAATAAGAGAAGAAAAAAATAGTCGTGTTTGCCGTGATGTATAACAAATTTCAAAAGAATTTAGCTAAAAGGTCTCTGAACATATGGTCTATTCTCACAAACCAAGATTTTATTTGAAGGAAAATCAGTTTCTATTGACAATAATCTATATAAATTTTACAGAATTATTTGTAATGTTTATTAGCATTTAACAATATATTACATCTCGGTAATATAAAAGAAAGAGGGGCTTTATTGTTTCATGACATAGCTTTGAATCTGAGATATTAAAATAAATTGTGCTAAGAAAATGGCAAGACGACACCTGAATGGCCTGATTATCTCAACCTTCTTCTAGGCAGAGAACAAACTATCATTCTTTAAAACATGATTAGAAAATTATTTTATACACATAAATGCTCAAAAAAAAAAAATTTTTTTTTTTTCTTCAACTTTCGTAGATAAAAGCATAAAGTGTATTCATAAATAAAAATTATTTATCTTTTTTCATATACATAATAGCAAAACGATGATGGACATTCATTACAAATGTTAAAGGTAGAACTCATGTTTAGAAACAGTATTATTTCCACTTAATGAATAATATTTCTATAATGCAACTTTCACTACACCATCTTCATGCAAGGTAGGACTGATAAACATCAGATGATCACCATTTCTTATGCTTGCTTATAACTGTTGTTAAAACAGGCAAAACTCACTATACGTATTGCCACACACAGCAAGCTAGTGTAATCAATGGAAGCCAGAAGGCTTGTGCATAAAATCCCCATCTAATGCCTACTCATTTAATATCCCCAGACTAGTTTCTGGCTTGTGGCCTTCATCAGTGAGGAGTCTTGGATCTGAGAGCACTGCACCTAGATCTTAGGATCTAATGCAACCCTCCAGCAGCCACCTTTTGTCTCCACTTAACTACAAAACCATGAGTCTTAAACTATGACAATGAAATTGAAAACACAATAATATTTTCAATCTAAGCTCAATAGCTTATATAGTCATATGGGTCTGAACTCAATTCAGCACCCATACATTTTGGTGTCTTTTGCTCTTTAACAACCATAGCCACCACTATCCTATTAGTGCTCTCAGATCCAAAGCTCATCACTGACGAAGGCCACAAGCCAGAAACTAGTCTGGGGATATTGGATGAGTAGGCACAAGATAGGGATTTTATGCACAAGTCTTCTGGCATCCATTGATTACTCTGATTGGCACAGGGTGGCACTACTGTATGGAGAGTTTACTACTGTTTGAACAAATCTAAAGTGATTCATTTTTATAATCAAGTTTTGTCCATCAAAGATCTGAAAATTTATGACAAATTTATAAAAATGATTGGATGACATTAGAAAAGTAAAATAAAGAGAGACTATGAAAATATAAAATTTTACAAAATCAAGTCAAAAGCTTCGATCACTTTTATTGAGTTTGATAACTGTAAAAGCATCTCTAAAATAATTACTATTCTTATTGCTAATCAGATTGACTGTTTTATATATCTGATTTCTAAATTCAAGATTGGAAGAACAAGAGAAAAGCAGCATTAGAGCAGAACGGTTTGCGCAGTGTCTCTTTTAATAATAATAATCTAATAAACCAGTAGATATTGGTGAACACAAACGTGACTGTAATTATTTTAAACCAGGAATTGTCCTAAGAGCAGACAGGATACTTTCAGAGTTTCTAAGAATTTAAGACTTTGAGACAAAGTGAGATCTGTAAAACTATTCAGCGACATTATTCATATAAAAATTATTCCAAAACTATGTCATTGAAGCAAAACCATGGAAGTTTTAAAATTAAATAAACCTAGAAATGATTTCAAAAATCATCAATATCATTTTGAAAAAATCATATCATGACTTTTATCAGTAATTGAGATTCATCTATCTATAGAGGAATATAGAAAAGGTGATAATAGATGGACAATTAAACTGGATTCCAAGAGATTGTAAAAGACCTAGAAAAAACCCACATGTGAGTCAAACAAGAAAATGTATTGGTATGATGTGCAGAAAAGAAGCGAAAGATTGAAGAAGGAGGATAGCCAAGAAAGAGCTTCTGTGAGAAAGTTACCTTCAACAACTTATACTAAAAATGGAATTCAAAATAAATTATAAACTGGTGTTATTCTTACGGATCAAATCTCAGCTAAAAATTCTATTTGGAAAATTCTTAATAGATTAATTTAATTGTTAAAATGCTATCGATATAAAAATCAAATGACTCTAAATGATAATCACAATAAATACACAATTTCACTGAACAATTTATCATAAATTTCAGTTCTTCATTATTTAATTAATTCATCAACGATCTTCTAGAAACAGAATGCAGGAAATTCCTTTATGGCATTTCTTTGATTTCACACACAAAAAAGATTTTTTTTCAGACATCTCTTAAAAAGGATAAAAAGATTAGAAAGATTTTTCAAAGACTAACATTTTATTCATTCCTAATTCTACCCAGTGCTATTTAGAAATAATGTTAAACAAATGTTAGGAATAACCTCCTTGAAAGCTGATTGGCACAGCTAGGGTGTGACATCAGACTTTACAGACAGATTTTTTTTAACAAGAACATATTATGCTGGTGAATATTGTGCCTTTGATTAGAAGAAATATTTCAACCAAATTAAATTTCTGAATATTTAAGTAAATATTAATATAAAATTACTACTGACTTATCCAAGTCTACTCCTTTCTGGTAGCTTTCTGTTCCTTCACATCTTCCTCTATCAGATATTAAAAGAAAAGTTGCTTAACAGAAAATGTATAAAAGATTGTTAAATAAATCAGATATGTCAATAATCCAAGATATAGTTTTGCCATTTAAAACTCAACTCAAATGAAGATTCTCTTTTTGTACATTTAACCAAGAATCTATAACTGAAGAATTATGGCATAAAAACTACTTCTTACGAGAATCCAAATAAATTTCTTTTTCTAGGTCCAACAGTAAAGCCAGCTAGATTTCATTTTCTTTGATGTTACTGGAATCTTATCAAAAGATTCAGGACAAGTCATGGTTATTGTAACCACTTATTTCATAAATGGAATTTAATAGTCACTGACCTGCATAGATGTGGACAAATACAAATTATCAAATATATGAATAGTGATTGTCAAATATAAGGTTACAGCGGGTTAATAAAGCCACTAATTCTTGGTTGGAATCAATAGAAATCCTTTTATAACATTTTATTAATAGCATAATTTATTTTTTTTAAAATTTCGACGAATGAAATATTTGAATAGTTCAATATAACATTAAACAATGGGCAGACTGACATATGAACTAGATAATTAAAGGATTATATATATATATATTATACCGGACAAAAGCTTTAGACTCGCATAAACTGACCGCCAGGGCGCCACTAGTCCGAAATTTGGAACTAGACATTTATTTTTAAGGGGTTACAGGATATGCGAATCGAATGCGCCAGACTAGCTCAATCAAGCAAATGAGATCTATGTTTTGTTCAGTGAGTTGGAAAGGTAGCAACAGAAAACAAAATCAACTAAGTAAAGGAATAAATAAATAATTTTATTAAAAGTATAATTAAATGAACATAAATCTAAATAATAAACTTTAAAGCACACTTAAAATATGTACTACACATACATTCGCAAAATTAAACTAAAATATTTATATGGCTTTGAGAGCGATTTCCTGTGTGTGAAAGAGTGCAAAATACTGGCAGTAGCAGAAGTATTAATAAGTATACAGTGATCTCACGTCAGACAAGGGAGGTTAGCTTCCTGCTTATAACCCATAGTTAGGAAAAGAGATTTATGTCAAAACAGAAGAAATGTGAAGGTAGCTTCCAAAACATTAATAATAATAAAAAGAGTGTTGAAAGTTATTACTTTCAATCGATTGACCTCCCTCTGAGTGAGACAGGCTAGGAGCTCACGATCTACCTATTGAAAGGGTTAAAACGATCATACGTGCCCCTAATAAATGAATTGGAAGCTTTAAGAAATAAAACTGAAGACTATTATATTTTATAATCGTCTATTACTAATAATTAAGATCGCGACATAAGTATGGCTAACAAAAATGGGTCACAAGCCAAAAGCCAATTAAATTAGTCTGTAATATCCAGACTGCGCTCTGTAACGACAAGGAATGTGAGATTAAAATAAGGTACTATCTTACTTACTAAGACTTAAATAGGATGGACAGTAATAGGTTTGAAACTAGCACTCGTTAAAAGAGGGAAAAAAAATTATCAAGCACACAGAAAACGAATTACATAATATACAATTTGAAAAACATTTATATTTGAAAAAAAAAAAAAAATCTAAAACAACAAAATTATTTAAATTGTGGAGCATAAGGTACCTTAATAATTTAGTTAAACGCTAGTGCACTAGACTTCTTAATTATAGTCCGTTACTCGGGATTCACTGATGGTAGGCTTGGGTGAGTTGGTTAGTGGTTTCTTTGGAGCTGGTTCTTATGGCATTATAGGCAGTTCATGGAAACACAGGATGTCCGAACCTGTCCTGGCGAGAAGCTTAGCACATCATGGTAAAGAAAATATTCTTGCTGTAGGTTTAATGTTCATTCTAGGTAGAATAATTACTGGATCAGCTTTCAGAATATGCAGGAATCATTCTTTCCAAGTATTTTGGCAGGAATCGTGCAATTCTCCTGTCAGAGTTGGTGTCTGTCTCTTTGAGCTGCTGCAAGTATACTAGCTGATGCAAGTATTGAAAGCTAGTCAAAGATAATCCAATGGCCTGATTCAGCCTGTTATATCTGAATCATATCTCTTAAACCAATTACCAAACTTTTTCTTTTTAATTAAAATTTAAAAATTCTAGATCTAGATAACAATAGTTATCTAATTAACGAAATAAATTGCCCTTTACAGATCTAGGAATTAACTAATGAAAAATTCTTTTCTTTTTGTTTTCTTTCTTTTTAATTAGCCTTATCAATCTAAATCCCCAAATCTGAAAAGCAATCTATTTGTACACTTTACTTTTACATAAATTTAACAAAAAAAAAAAATCTTAGTTTTCTTTTTTTTTTCAAAATTAAAATTAAAAACCAAATATAACTGTGGTATTAAAATATAATTCCCACGCACATACATATATATTTGTACAAGCATTTAAAAAAAACTTTTAATCAAGTTTTACAAACGAAACCTTATATAAAAATTTATTTTATTTTCTTCACCTCTATAAAACTATAATTTTTGTAATGGTGTCTTAAACATCCATTACAATATATATATATATGATAAACAAAACAAGTCATAAATTTCATAAACTTGCTTATAGCTTGCATTTAATGATCACTAGATGGAGCTTTACCAATATCTCCATACAAGCTTTGTTTACATAAACACTGAGAGAGACAGAATTCAATATCTCTTTCGTTGATCTGAAGGTGGAGACAATGAAAGAGATATTGAATTCTGTCTCTCTCAGAGTTTATGTAAACAAAGCTTGTCTGAAGGTGGAGACAATGAAAGGGATATTGAATTCTGTCTCTCTCAGTGTTTATGTAAACAAAGCTTGTACGAAGATATTGGTAAAGATCCATCTAGTGATCATATATATATATCATAACTCAACAAAATCTAGATTTTATGAATAAATCATAGCTTAATCATGTGTCTTAAAAATTTATCACAGGAATGGAATAAAGATACAGAAATCAGTTGATTCATATGTATAAAAAAGACATATGGCTTTATTGGTGAGGAGTTCATAAAAAGTTTGAAAGCCAGAATTGTGAGTGCCAGAATCAATCCTGGGACCTCCCGATCCCAGGTTGGACCCTACCAACTATGCCTAACCGGCGGGGTTTTTACATATGATCATAAATATGCATGTTTAAATGCTACAAATATCAGTAAAAATATGGTTAGTAATTGTCAAACTCTATCTTTCATCTAGATTCTACCTTTGGCAACTAGAACATAATAGACTATATTCTAATGTTTCATTCATTTTGAAATGTTGATAATCATATGATATAATTATACATCATTCAATATGCACACACACACATATATATATATAATAAGGCTGCAAATAGCCCTTAACAAGCTTTTCAGAATATCCCAACCTCAGACCAGTTTCTGCTACTGGCTTTCTCAGTGAGGTGCTAGAATATTCAAGCATTAGATTTAAAATACCAGGCCAAGCCCAGCACTTTATCTAATGAATAACTATTAAGTAGAAAAAGTCTGACATTTTCAGACATTCATATATGTCTTCCAATCTAGCTACTTAACTTAAGTAGCCATATGGGACTGAACTAAATTCAGATACATTATATATTAATAGCTTTAGTAATATAAAATTACCAAAGCCTTAATAGCAAAAAATAAAATTACAAAGAAATCAAGTCAGATGTCACATGACCTAATTTAATAAGCTTGTATTACAAATGTTATATAATGAGCTTGCAAATAGTTCTTAACAAGATTTTCAAAATATCCCCAACCTCAGACCAATATGGCTATTTAAGTTAGATAGCTGGATTGGAAGACATATAAATGTCTGAAAATTTCTGATTTTCTACTTAATAGTTATCTATTAGATAAGGCTTGGCCTGATATTTTAAATCTAATGCTTGAATATCCTAGCACCTCACTGAGAAAGCCAGTAGCAGGTTGGGATATTCTGAAAAGCTTGTTAAGATCTATTTGCAAGCTCATTATATAACATTTGTAATACAAGCTTGTTAAATTAGGTTATGTGATATATGACTTGATTTCCTTGTAATTTTATTTTTTGCTATTAATGTTTTGTGACTTTATATTACTAAAGCTATTAATATACAGAGTATCTGAACTTAGTTCAGTCCCATATGGCTGTGTAAGTTAGATAGCTGGATTGGAAGACATATGAATGTCTGAAAATTTCAGATTTTCTACTTAATAGTTATCCATTAGATAAAGTGCTGGGCTTGAACTGGTATTTTAAATCTAATGCTTGAATATCTTAGCACCTCACTGAGGAAGCCAGTTGCAGAAATCGACCTGAGGTTGGGGATATTCTGAAAAGCTCGTCAAGAGCTATTTGCAAGCTCATTATATAACATTTGTAATATAATCCTGTTAAATTAGGTCATGTGATATATGACTTGATTTCTTTGATATATATATATATATACACACACACATACAAAGATTTATATGGAGTGCAATGATAAAAAAAGAATTATCATGATTTATTGCTAAACATAGAAATATAATAAATAAAAAAGAAAGCAGCATACAATTATCTAATAAATGGAATATTTAAATGAACTAATTTAAATAAAAATGCATGCATAATTACATTATAGCATAAATAAAGTAGCAACAATAATTAATTTAAGAGATCTATGCTTGTGGTGAACTTCAATGAAGTGCACTCTTCTTTAGGTTATAATCATAGCTATGATTATAGTAAACTTCACCAAAAATGCACTCAACTTTAGGTTATAATCATAGATATGATTATGGTGAACCTCACCGAAAGTGCACCTAACATTAGGTTATAAAGAAGAAAGAAATTACTTCATTATGCAAGTGAACAAATGCATGCAAATTAATACATGCATAGATGTATCTATAAAAACATCTTTTGGGAGCTACAATTTGTTGCAATCTAGCATTTTTCAGTGACAATTCTATATTATAGGTCATCTAAATCTAAAATTTCTGTAAACTGAAGTTTTGTGATAAAATATAGAGAATACTTGAAAACTTTTTATATAATACGATAAGTATGAGTTTTTGTTTACAAACAAATAGTTTTTCTTTACAAACAAATACCATTAGAAATGCATTAAAAAGTACTGCTAATCCAAGAATTGTACATTTTTAGAATTATTATTTATGAATAGCAAAAAGAGTTAGAGACAATGTTTTTTTTTTTTTTTTAAAAAAAAACTGATTTTTGAAAAATACCATGATCTTAAATCCCTCCAAATATTTAATGCATAATAAGTCAATATACATGTATGATAGTGATTGATTAACAAAAATTGCAAAATGTCTAAATGCCATGTTCAAAAAGATTTTCTGGATTGCAGCATACATACATGTGAGACTTTTCATAAAAATATTCTTTCACTACGAGTTGCTTTTAATTTCAAATACTCAATGACAAAAAATGAGACAGTAGATTAAAGCCAAAATAATTCTCAGAGATGCCTCAAATGCTTTGTAGATGAAATGTAAAGTTCATGCTTTAAGTAACATCTTAGTTTTACTTTTAAACATCACATGATCACCATCTTTATACTAGCACATAATTGTTGTAAACAAAGGCAAAACTCTCCATACAGTAGTGCGACCCTGTGCCAAACAGAGTAATCAATGGATCCCAGAAGGCATATGATTATATAAGCTATTGAGCTTAGATTGAAGATATTAACAATGTTTTCAATTTCATTCTCATAGTTTTATAGTAGAGTTAAAAGGTGGCTGCTGGAGGGTTGCATTAGATCCTAAGATCTAGGTGCAGTGCTCTCAGATCCAAGGCTCCTCACTGATGATGGCCACAAGCCAGAAACTAGTCTGGGGATATTGGATGAGTAGGCACTAGATAGAGATTTTATGCACAAGCCTTCTGGAATCCATTGATTACTCTGTTTGGCACAGGATGGCACTACTGTAAGGTGAGTTTTGCCTTAGTTTTACTTTTAACAGAATCTTTACTGGTGCAAAGTGTATTTATATATTGTAAATCCGAATATAGTTTAACAACCTTCACACCACAATAATTATAATTTATTCACAGACCAGTTCCAAGTCCACACTCATGACACTACAATTGGAAAAAAACCTACTTTGAACTGCCCATTTTTAAGTCCCAGAATTTATCTCCATCATTATATTGTCACTGTAATAGGCCTTGAACTTTTAGCCCTCCACTAGTATCAACATTGCTATTATATTGGGGTTTAAAGCTTGATTAGGCTCTATGTGGCCTCAATTATGTTTGGAGGGGTAATTGCTTGGTCTCTATTTTTAATTTTTCCAATTTTATTGTAAAAATATTGAATCCAATCTGTCAGACAACTGATTGAGATACAGGTGACATCTTATACCCCAAAGGATGAATGTTAAAAAGATTGATATTGTAATTAATGGGAATAGACGTTTTCCCAATCCTTCAGATAAAGCAGCAAAAGAGGAAAGTTTGAAGTTTGTGCTTCTTTCAATGATGTATCTATAAATATCAAGTACAGGACGATGTAGTAAAGTATGTAGGATAGTTTTGTCCTCCCTATGACAAAGGGGGCAGATTGGGTCAATATTTGTAAAAATCTATTTTGTGCGAGAAAATTATAAGTAGGGAGAGTTGCCAAATTGATCTTTACTATGAAGACAGGGTATTTAGGTTCCAAGTACCAGTGTTTGAATTTCTTTATTATTTGTTTATTATTAATCTTGTTTTTGGTGAAAATTATCATGAGAAAGACAATTGCTAAAGGAAGGTATAAAAAGATATGTTTAATAAATATATAACATTACTCACCCACTGTACAATTACATCGTACGTCAATCTTTTTTTTTTTCTTTTATGATCAGCACATCAGCTTGGATCAGTATGTTGGAGGATATATAAAAATAATAACTGAAGCCAACTAAAAGAAAACCCATCAAATTTGATTGGAAAGTTAGCAGAAAAAATCTCTACCATTTGAGAATGCAAATTAATATACGAATCCTAATAGATCTTTAGTAGTTAATAAGTTTTTAATAATAATAAAACGAATTTTGTTTTACATTTGGATTTAAATTTGGTATTAAAAAAGATCGAAAGTGGTCAAGCGTTGATGGTCTAATGGTTAGCATATCTGCCTTCCAAGCAGCTGGCCCGGGTTCGCTTCCCGGTCAACGCATTTGATATATAAAAAAAAAAAATCGAAAGTTCTTTTATATAGTGAACTTGTTGGTGTAGAATTGAATACTTTTTTTCCTATGTGTCATAGCATCAGCTGGGAAGCGAACCCGCTAACCCGGGACAACTGCTTTAAAGCAGCTGTCGCTGTCCTCTCGACCACCAATTGAATACTTTTGAGAAACGCTTTATATATAATAGATGAACTAGAAGCAGTAAAATATTTTTTTAAAAAGGTGAAATATCTACATGTGTACAATCAAAAACATAAATATTAATGCATCGAACATACCCCCCCCCTTCCAGGACTTCAGGGTGGTGCATCTTTCACTGCTAGAGAAGACAGATATCATGCAACTACGATAAGCCCTCATGGTTTAAAGTTTATTTTTAAATAAATAAAAGCAACTGTCTGAGTGCTTAAGAATTTATATTTATATGTTTAAATATATTGTTTATTTCAGAGAATAACGGCTACTTAGAATAAAGCTGAGTGTCATTGAAACATTAGGGTATGCAACTTATTAAAAAATGAATGAATTCTACAAGAAATAATAATTTAACATTATTTATTTTTTATAAAAATATTAGAAGAAAATGGCTTCTGACTGCTCCAAGAAAGTTCTTGCTGAGTTGTTTATCTTTTCCCAACACCTTCCATAAATCTTTTGAAAATTTCACGAGCTATTCATTAATCAAAACAACTGGGATTATGTCTGACTGAGATGAATGTAAATCAACATTTAGAGACTGAATCATGCAGAGAAGGTGGAAAAGGTAATTTTCAAAAGGAAAACAAAATGTGCCGAGACTTAAAAGAAATAGAGCAGATAGAAATAATTTTCTCTCGAGTTAATAATTATTTTTATCCCCTAGATCTTTTTCAGATTGTTTGCATTTTGAATTCTTTTGTTTACAATTAATTAAGATTGTATTTGTTTAATGTATTGTAAAACCTAAAACGAATAGAATTTTATATATTTTTACGTAAAAATGTACGCAATTTACTTTTATATAAACAATATTTTCAATGAAAATAACATTTATTGCCTCTTAAAAATATTTAAGTAAATATATTATGATTTAAGCCAAAACAAAAAAAAAGTGCGATGTGATACCTCGTTTTCTTTGGAGACACCCCCCCCCCTCAGAAAAACAAAGCAGGAATTCCTAATAAATCTTTTTTTTTAATAACTCCAATTTCACTTATTTAATCCACAATTACTTATCTTTAACAAATCGTATTAATATTTTCTGCATCCATTCTCTACCACAACTTTCCTGGTTTCTAGTATTTTATCTCTCCCTTGTATACAATACGCATAGACTATACCTGATCTTATAGGTACCATTTAATAAAAAACCAATGGCAATCCATTAACTTACAGGGTTCAATCTCCATCAGTCTGTTGAGAATTAAAATATTGTAGTCACTACTGAAAGTTACAATTGAAATGTATTTATTCATCATAATCAACCATTATCAATCCACTGCATGATGAAGGCCTCTCCAAGTTCAATCCATCTTCTCCAATCTTTAGCTTCTCTTCTCCACATCATCTCTGCACACTTTCTTATTTCATCAATCCATCTCATATGTGGTTTCTTTCTGGGTCTTTTACAATCTCTTGGAATCCAGTTTAAGATTTCAATTATCCATCTATTATCATCTCTTCTAGTAATATTACAATTCCTTTTATCAAACTAATTTGCCAAGAGCTCATCCAACAGATAAGTTGCTTTATTATTTTAAACAAAACTGGATACTGTACAATTAAAGAAAAGATTTAGCCAATAGTAATAAATCGATTCTATACCTACTGACATTTTCAGACAAATAGATATTACAATACCTAGATTAATTTTGTATCTTCTCACTAACTTCCTATTAAATTGCGAGATTCACGATACACTAAATGGAAAAAAATCTCAACCATTTATCCTTTATTAACTGGTGGCACAAGACTCGCCATTTAATGCATTACAACTTATATCACTTCACTGTTAAAATAAAAAAAAAACACCAAATTTTAGGTGTATATATACCAAACATGACTACATCATGTATGGTTTATATGGACATTCTTAACAGTCAAAAAAATCAAAACAGTGCCTGTACTGCTAAACATTCTTCAAGAATATACAAATCTATGTGCACTGACTTTTTGCCTGAAGACTTGTGGTGATGGCCTTTTAGTTGTATTTATATTTTGGACTATTCCCATTATATAATATTAAATATTGAATTTCTTTAGAAAAATTAACTGTATTTAAAATTTCAATTACATCAACCATTAGTAATATTACATAGGTTAGTATATACAGAATGGTTCAAGTGGTATTATTATTCTCTCTTCTTCAGGTATTGGGTATCCTGACTAGTGACAGTACTAGCATGGGAATCAAACCTGAATCTTCTGTCCCTCAATATTAAATTTTAAGACAACCCTCTAACCAACTGAGCCATCCTGCTAAAGGCAACAGTCCATAGAAATTTTATGTAACTAACTATGAGGTATCTCCTGATTTCTCCACATTTCCCTAAGAGCAAAGTGGTTGCCAGACATCGTGAAGAGTCACACTAGGTTGACTTACAGGGTTATTTGTCATGGTCATGTGAGCGACTTCATTGAATTTTCTTTATATCTTTTTCTTTCTAACCAATATTTTGGAATCCCCAATCGAACATATGCTCATTGGCACATATATAAATTTCAATGATTATGTGAAACATAAGCCTCTTTTTGTAATTTTTTTTATAAACTTTGCATGAATCATTGTTTCTAAGGTGTCAATTGTATTATTCTCATTATTGAATACAGTTTTAAGGAAAATCATCATTATAATAGTATTATGCCTACTACTACTAATAATAACAACAATAACAAATATTAGTATTATTTTTATCTATTCAAAAGTACAGAAACCCAAAAACTTATAAAGGAGGTCTGATGTTTTATCCACTATTCATTGATTTTATTTCTGAAGATAGATGTCGCTATTTTCAAATAATACAAGCTGAGAATCAGAAAAGCTTAGCTAATAGTAGTTATCGCAGTCTAGTCACCAGAGGTAAAATGATGTTTGAAATGTGTTTTGTTTACTCTGGAATCATCGCCTTCATATATATATACTTATCAATTAGTATTGAATGTTTAGATATGAGTTGATTATCTAAAAAAATAATGATGTTACTTTTAAAAATATATCTTTAAAAGTCTATGCTAACTTTGAAAATCTGGTCACAGACATGTCAGGCTAAGGCTCTACAAAAATGTAATTAATCATTAAATTTTATAAATCACATTTTTCAAAATAAAGTAAATTGCATTATATAAACTAAAAAAGGTTGTTGAGAATAAGACTCTGTCGCTGTTGATAGAAATTTGAATAATTTTAATGACAATAAATTGATGTGATAAGTGAAGAAAATGATGCGCATGTCTGAAACAGAGTTTAATATTTTAAATTCTGTAATTCTGTTGTTTCTTAAGCTGAGGGATTTGAGAAAATAGCTAAGATTAAAAAAACTTCCACATCATTATTTCTTCTGCCTCCCACTAGGGACTCATAGGCAACTTTAAAAGGCTTAACTTTACAGGGTTACATTAGGCAACGATCCATTCAGCTGCTAACTACATGGAAATACACTTAACTTTTAGAAACTTTATTAATACTTTTTATTACTACGTGTATACTCTTGTTTAATTAATAGCCTTTTTTGAAAAGAAAAAAAAGATGTAAATAGAGGAATATCTATCCTATTGGGAAGAATAATAAATTCGCTTTGTTTGTCGCATTAATAACGCATCTAACAATAAATCTTAATTCAGTATCAAGACATTAACTTTTAATATCTTTTTATTATGGCAACATTTTATAAATGCTAATTAGAAATAAACTCATTTTAATACTTTTGATGATCAAAAATGAGATATAAAGTTTATTAAATATATCTTTTTAATAATCATATAAATTATTTTTAATATTTGAATACAAGTATAATTTATATTCTTGGAGTGTAGATGTAATTATAGGAAGTTTGAACATAGATTTTCCAGCCCCCTTCAGCTATCCATCTCTATCTCATACAAGCGTTTCACATGATCATACACCTGTGAAAAAGATAAATGATCTCCAATACACGTATTCCGTGCTGAACCAGAACTCATGAGTTGGTCCGGATCATTATCTACCACACACATATATAATCAGTGCTTAGAGTATATTAAGATAGCAAATCTTCAAACTTTAATGGACAGGCTTCAATGTACTCCAACTCTTCAGCCATTAATATCATTAAAAATCTGATGATGGAATGCCAAATCGGGCATAACAATAACATTGACACTAACAAGGGATTTGGCATTCCATCACCAGATTTTCGATGGTATGGATGTCTGAACAGTTTGAGTAGATTGAAGTCTGTCTATTAAAGTTTAAAGATTTGCTAACTTTCTGAGCACTGATTATCTATAAGTGTGGGAAATGATCTGCACCAACTGATGAGTGCTAGTTCAGCAAGAAATACATATATTGGAGAGCATTTATATTTTTCACGCGTGTGGTCGCGTATATCGGCTGTAGGAGATAGAGTAAATGGATATAGCTGAAGGGAGCTTGAAAATCTACGTTCAAATCTCTTATAAATTATTTTATATATATATACTAGCAATCTATAGATGTAATCATATGGAAAGAAACCAAAGTTCAGACCTGTACTATTAATACTCACTAATCAATAAGTGTATGAAAAACACAGACGAATCACCTATGCTTAGAACTTATATAAATCAACACTTATAGACTGTGTTGACTCAGGATTTGATCTTATTATGAGCCTGATATGTTAAAAATAAGATACTGCTTCTTCCCTGCAATATATATAGTAAATTTGTGCAAATAATCTGTAATTGAATTATCAGGCTCATACCAGGATCAAGTCTTAATTTAATCGTGGTCAACAAGTGTTGCTTTATATATAAAAAAGCTCCTAAATTTAGTGCACATCTGAAGTTTTGTTTCTTTCCATATGATTATATATATCTATACCTAAATTTGGATAAAACTCTGGGAATACATATCACATTAAAATGTGCTATCTTTTTTGATATCAGGTTAACATATATTAACAGCTAGAAACTGGTCTGAGGATAGGAATATTTGACATTGCGTATTATTGTTATCCCTACTACAATATGGAATAAGGTAAGACTTTATTTGATATTATTCCATATTAAGAACGGTCTGGAGATAGGGATATTTGGAAAAGCTTGTTAAAAGCTATCAATGCTCATTATATAACATTTGTAATACAAGCTTATTAAATTAAGTCATGTGACGAAAGAATAGATATGTTAATATTTTTTTAACAAATAGAATCTTAAGAAAGTTGTAAGAATCTGATAAAAAATTGAGATAGTTTCATAAGGGTATATGAAAAAAAAAAAAACAATTCCACACTTGGTTGAGTTTAAAAAGAGCAGATTTTGACACATTCTTTTCTGGAACATTGGTAATGGATCCTGATAAACTATTTTTAATTTAAAAATCAATAGTTTCAAAGAGTACTGTTGTTTTTCCTAAAGAGGAAAAAATAAAACCAAATGTGGTCAGACATTAAAGCTTACTAACAGGCATCATAGACCTTATGTGGGGTTAAATAATATAAACGCAGTAAAACAAATCACTACAAAACATCATTTGTTTCATAAGCAGAAATAGGATTTTATTCTAGAGCTACTGATTTCTGACAGAATATTATGCAAAAACAAAAAAACATCACATTGTTGGACAAGTCATTACACCAGGGGTGGGCAAATGGTCGATCACGATCAAACGGTCAATCACACACAGCTTGACAGTCGATTGCAAATGTTTCTGCCATCAGATTACTGTTGTGTGAATTCCAATTTTTTTTATTTTAACATTTACATTTATAAATTCTATAACTGAGTTGACTGATGGTTAGACACTGCTCTTTCTGTATGTGTGCACACTTCTCATACAGAATCTCTTGCTTGGATTAAATTATGTTTAATATTTATAAATTAAAAACACATATATTAAATTTTATGCTTGAACATATAAACATCATAATATTTGGAATTTTGCATCGTGGGCCAGAAAATAGATGCAATTAATAAAAATTCATAACTGATATCTAAATATGCCCATAAGTGCTGTAGTTAATAGAAAGGTTGTAATAAAAAAAAAAACACCAACAGAAGTTACATGTTAATGAAGGTATATACTATAGGAAAGTATGCCAAAAATAAAATATAAAACAAATGAAAAAACATTCAGTTTATTAAGTTTTGAAAAAACAAAAACCCTATAAAAAATTAGAAACATTAAATATTATTCTAATACATAATTATCATATGGATAGAAATAATGGTGACTTAATTATCATATAAAAACAAATTTGAACAAAACTAAAATTACAATATGCTTATGCGTAAATAAAAAAATTTGAATATTCATTTAAGTAAACAATATATAGACAAAATTGAACATTTTTGCTAAACTGCACAAATAAAAAAATTAATTGTTGAGTAGGAAAATGAATCATTCAATAGAATAATGGATTTAATGAACAAAAGGACGCTATGAAAAAAATACTTCAATGACATAATAAAGCGGAACATATGAAAAAAGAATTTGCCTGAAGATTTGTGATAGTGATATATTAAATGTGATAATATGATGGTCTATTTCCATCATCTATCAATACATGTTGAATGTATAGAAAATTTTATTTAATCTTTTCAAATACAAACAACTTATTAGTAATTACATATAAATAGACAATAGAGGTTAGTAATTACACAATGTTTCATAGTAGTATTATTTTCCTTTTTTCTTTAGGTGTTGCTGGCCTGACCAGTGACAATCTTAGCATAGGAGTTGAACTTACACCTTTAGATTCTTGAATATGACAATGATCAAATAATCCTATAAGTCAACTTAGTGTGGCAATACATCATGTATGGAAGCCTCTAATTAACCTCACTCTTAAATAATAATAATAAAAATAAATTAAAGCAATCTTGAGAATTTGAACCAATCCTCATAGATAAATATGTGAAATTTATACTACAAGTTGACTTTGACAGAATAGTTGTTGGTTAGATCATTGTCTTAAACTTTGATATTCACGAGTCTAAACTTTGGTGTAAGTTCAACTCATATGCTAATATTGTCACTGGTCAGGCCAGTAACACATCAAGAAGAATGGAGAATAATATTACTCAAAATGTTGTGTAATTACTAACCTGTGTTATATATTTTGTGTTATCACTAAGAAGTTTTTTGTATTTGAAAAGTTTAAATAAATTTTAAAATTTTCTATACATTCAACATTTAATGATAGATGATGGGAATCTGGATTATGTTAATGAGGACCATATTTTGTTAATTATTCAGGCAAATATTTTAAATAAAACACAATATTTATTTATTTATTGAGCATACATTTTTCTAATTTTACTAGAAAATTTTTTCCAACTGATATAAATGTGTGACCATAATAAGAAAGCAGAAACAGTATTACAACTTAAACCATTAAGCATCACATGATCACCATCTCTTATACTAGCACATAATTGTTTATAAACAAGGCAAACTCTCCATACAGTAGTGCCACCCTGTGCCAACCAGAGTAATCAATGCATGCCAGAAGGCTTGTGCATAAAATCCCTATCTAATGCCTACTCATCCAATATCCCAGATTAGTTTCTGGCTTGTGGCCTTCATCAGTGACGAGCTTTGGATCTGAGAGCACTGCATCTAGATCTTAGGATCTAGAAAGTATTACAACTTTCTGCATTCTAAAAGATTAAATCAATGGCTATAGCACTACTTTTTAGCATTTTATTTTAATTCCCACTATGAATGAGTTTTTAGCTTATATCAAAGTTTTCATTCTCATTTAATATCTATTTACTGATTTTGTTTGCTGCTTCTACTGTAGTTTTTAGAATTGAGGCAAATTCGAATGCATATTTGGTTTAAATATTATTTACTAATATTTTCTAAAATCATATTTATATTTACAGTTTTGTAAAAGTTAATTGTGAGTTTTAAATAGTTTAAAGACCTATTGGAATATAGTGGAAGCTGATAAAAAAACCAGTATTTCTTGATAATGATAACATGGTGCTAATTTATGAAGGTTTATTGACTGGTTATAATTATAATAAACATTAATAGTGATAGCATGACTATTGTAACTGTTAGTGAGTTAGCAATTTGCCAAATATATACTGTATTAAGATTATTGAAGATTCAGTGAAAATCATATTGGTAGAGTGGCGATTTACAAACATATAAAAGCAGAATATTAATAATTTTATTAGTCATTCATTAGACTAGAGATTATCCTTTTAATGAATATTTCCATAGTGTAATTTTCACCACTCTCATGCAAAGTAGGAATTGTTTTCTATCTGCTTTTAACATGTGGAGGGGTGGAATCATAAACATATGATAAAAGTGTGTAAGAGAATGTAATCTGGCCTAACTGATGAGTGCTGGTTCAGCATGAAATGTGCAGCTTGGGGATCATTCATCTTTTTCACATGTCTTTGGCCATTTATTTACGATAGCACCTTTCCACAAGACGTTAAAAGCAGATAGAAATCAGTTCCTACCTTGCATAAGAGTAGTGAAATGAAAATATACTGCAGAAATATGATCAATTTTAATCCAGTGACGAATGGTAGAGTCACTTTGGTTAAATGAATGAAAATGATATGCCAATCTGGCCATTTCGATGCTTGAACATAATATAATCATTGGTATAACTAACCATAATTATTTATTTTGATAAGCTTCAAGGATTATTTTAAATTAGACAACTATAGAATTTCAAACTATAAGTATATATAATTAAGAATAACTTTTCGAAATAAATACATAATTATAAATCTACAATACTGAAAACAAAAAAGCCAAGCTACTTTTATCCAATTTTTAAAATATTTTTACTCCTTTAATATAATAATACAATGTTACTTTCAACTTTATATATAATTTCTAGTCTCAACCGGCGACCCGAAAGCTGTTGGTGAACTTTTTACTAACAATGTTTGGTTCGTTGTTTCAAGACCGGATGTTATATATAAAACTGAAAATAACGCCATATTTATTATATTACAAATATTATACTTAAAATTCTTCACTTAAATGAACTTTTAAAATTAGTCAATAATGACTCTCATAAAAGTCTGAATTAGGTCTTATATAAATGAAGCCGTGTTTCCATCCAAATTGTAATAGTTTTATCCTTGTTTGAAAAAGCGACTAGGTTTTCCTAATCCTTATATACATTCAATGGTCATTTTGCGTTGGCTGAGCAATTTAATAAAGTCGGGGTTGCTGACGTTCTTCTGCTTCAAATATTTGAAAATCATGAAAATATATATATTTAAAAGTTTTTTTTTGTAAAATAGTTATACTATTCACCTAAAACAACTTTATTTAGTTAATTAATAATCCCTTTGCTATTTTAAGCCTCACTTCTGACTATCTTCTCGTCTTTTTCCCCAGCCTGTGAGAAAGAAACTCTGATGTAACAGATGTCTCAAGAAATGGCTTTCTTTAAGTTTAAGCATTGATTATTGAGCTGAGCATATGCCAAAGAAAAATGAGATTCACAAAGAGAAGAAACGATGTCGATATTTATGATGGAATTTGTCATACAGCCTGATATGTAATTTACTAATTGGTAGAGAATTTGCAATCTTTAAACAATCCTTTCTAGTCGAAGAATAGTTCTAAATCAAAGACTATAAATAAAACATTTTTTTACATTTATATTTCAAAAGCTGAAAATACTCGTGTATTTTTTTTTTTAAAAAAGAAATCAAATATATTGTAATAATAAAATATAATGCAAGTTAATATTTATTTTATTCTATTTTTTTTTTACCTTAAAAATAAAAATACATTTTAAAAATATTTTTATAGCTATCACTACTACAGTAATCTCCTCAAAACAATAAATAAAAATATCCGTAGGAAATTTATTCTTTATTTCTGGAAGTTTTTTTTTTTTTAATATCCTAAATTATTTTCATAAACATGTAACGCAAGAATTATAAAAACAAATACGTCACAATGACGTCAAAATATGCTCAAACTGCTTACTATTAATATCAAAATTATTGCACATAAACTCGGAGTGCAAAAAGAAGTCGCCCAACTGCAATAATTTACTATATAATGCATAATCACTTGTTAATGTAAATATAAAAAATTAACATTTAATACTATTATATAAATATATTACAAAAAATACCCTTGAGAACTAAACATTTAGCAATGCGTATAAGTATGCATTGATTTATGTAAAGTTCTGAATGCGTAGGGAAGGATATTTGCGTACACGTCTGTGCGTTATAATTAGATATTTCATTCATTAACAGGTGAATGTATATATCACATATAAAGATGAAATAATACGGCTATAATAATATAAATGGAATGTTAAACCTCGAAATATTTAACTACATTAATAAATTAAATTCACTTTCATTTGCCATCCATGCTATTACATAGATAATAGAAACAACAACAACATTTATTAAATTAAATATTACATTAGTAGAGATATCTTCCCAGCCTCATTCTAATTGGTTTATAATTTAAATTCATAAGATAAAACAAATTCCTAGTCACATTAATAACCTTACACACAACTAAATATCAAATATGTAAAGATCATGTTGTAAAATGCTAATAATATGTAATAACTGGATTGATAAACGTCCAAACTAAAGTTTTCTTAATACAATGCCTTCTAATACCAAAGTAATTCACATTTCTGAAAAAAATGAATCCCCTTTTATTTGTTAGCCATAATCTTATAAGTATGGTAGATTAGACAGTGATATTTATGAGAGAGAACACAAAATTCTTCTGTAAACTTAAATTACGAGCTAGTTCATATAAAACTAGGTGAAAATCTACACAGATTTGATGTTCACCCTAATAAATAAAATCGTCTAATTTGCTATCCATGTAAGATTGTAGATAGCAGATGAAAGTGGATTTTTATTTGCAATGAAGATCACCTTGATATGGCAAAACATTGCTTAGTTATAATTAGAAATTAGAAGTTTATTTCTCTAAATGTTGTATATATGTATGATTATAAAGAAAAGATATATATATACAAATAAATATTAATGGTAAATAATAATATAAAGAAAAACATTATTATTATTTTTTGTTTGTAAGCGCATAATATAACTTTAATATCAGCTGTATTTTGTTTTAACCCTTTCTCGTGTACATTAAACATTGCATATGAAAGCTCATATTTTACTGATAAACTTTGATTACAGTTGAGTATGTATTGCTTACTGAACTGCAAATATACAGTACTCTTCAATATGCATGTATATATAACACATGCTTTTTTATAAGTATAGTATGCATATATAAATTAAGATTATAGTATAAACAAAATTAAAAAAAAAGTAGTTATTATGCAATCATGTGGGGGGGCATTCAGACATGCACTAATGAATTAACTGGCTTGTACTTACTCATCAATAGATGTGACCATGCTTAATTTGGGACACGATTCTATTATGAATCTGATAATTCAAATGACAAAGTATTTATATAATAATAAGCTCTAAGCATAGGGGATTTACCTGGAATTTTAATACTTCTATTGATGACAGAGTGTAAGACAATTAATAGCCATAGCACATGCCTGAATGTTTTGGTTCCTCCACCCACATGATTACATGTACAGTTAGTTATTAATAAAAATTGAAGAAGTCCATTTACATATATATTTACTTTATGTTTGTTTACTCACTCAAAAAATAAAATAATAATAAACTTACTGTACATATCTTTATTTTTTTTAAATAAAATAAATAGCAAAATGTCAGATCTTCATTATTACTAAACATACTCTAGAAAATACCTTTTACTTCAATAACTTTTTCTCTATGGAAACATAATAGAACTTTTGTTATTAGCAAACTATAGCCTTTATAGCTGTTTTTTAAGTGTGCATTGACTTTAGAATCACTACAGTCACTTCTAACTACTTGTATTCCTTTTAGACTCTCAGTCAAATTCTGCAAACGTTTAGCTTTCTGATGCAATACAAGAATGCTTTACAATTGGTTTTTTTCTGCCAGTAATAAATCAATAACTTTCATTTTATAATTTAAAAAAGATACTTTAAAAATTTTTTAAATTTCATAAAACCTTTAGCTTTCTACTTAAACAGCATTTTATTAACTGAATGTTGTTAGCCATAAAAAATTTTTTAAAATAAAAATTTTGAAGAATAAATAGAAAAAACAGTAATAATAAATGTGATAGTATATGATGCTCTAGGATAAAAATGTGACTGCTGTCATATTGTCAAATTTATTAAATTTACAAATTTTAGTGTCTTTGTTTTTTAATTAATCACAGTTTTTCATTTATCTAAATATTTTCCTGGATAGCTTATAATGAAAGCAGCATATATTGTGATTTCACCATATATATATATTATAATGATCCGGAGAAAGACACTTAACATAATCTGCACTACAGGGCGCCATCTAGGCATTTGAACCTAGAAAAATTTATAAAGTAGGCAGATACGTAAGTCAAAAAAAAAATTTTTTTTTATTTTTTTTATTTTATATTTTGATTCCAGTCGTTAGCCCATTGTCACTAGCTCAGGGAGTAGCAGAGATTTATATTTATAATAAATTCTTATCTAAAAATATATAAAAAAAATAAAATAAGCCACTGCCAGTAATTAACACACAAACATTTATTTACGCACATATATAAAATTTAGTATTATTTTAGAATAACTTTTACTTTGGATTTTAACTTAATTTTAGAATTTAAATTTACATTTTAATTTTTATAATATTATAAGTTTACAATTTTAATTTTTTTATAAGTTCGCACAGATGGGTTTATAAAATGTGTTTTTAATGTTGAGTATAGATCAGTTACATAGATTATATGGTCAAAAAACATTTCAAAATAAACATAAATGATCAAAATACAAAGTCATTGATACCGTCAATTGCATAGGGAATACAAGAAACCCAATAGTGTTCATCATAAGACACCGCATTGACACCAAAAACTTAAAAGACATCCGACATAAATACATCTTAGATACTCACCGTAAGGTATCAGTATTTACCGAATGTCTATATATTTTGATCAAATATGAAAACCAAAAACATAATCAACCGGTAACGAACTCATGCAAGCGTCTATACCCAACTTAAATTTAATGCATTTTTATTTAGAGTGTCAAGTATGAATATACTACATAGATTTGCATTTGAAAAGAAAATATTCAATCCTTGTTTAACCTTAGGCCAAAGGTTCGCAGTCAAACCAAACTTCAATCCATCTGATATATCGATGTGTTCAATGTAATACGAATACGGCAGCACAATTAGGTTAAGAGAAGAAACTGCTTCTCGTCAGATAGGAATATTACATCTATCTGACGATGAGAGCAATAAAAAAAAACTCCATAGGAAGGAACTGTGGTCTCCATCTTATAATTCCTCCCATAGGCAAAATGAGTGTGTGCGGTGTATAATAGCAATTCTGCCTGTAGCGAATCTCGTACTACATCTACTAATTACACCAATATATCCAATCCATTGACCTAATTCAACTACGAAATGCATAACCTAAGATTACCCCCCCCTAATATAACTTTACAAATATATATAGCCATTCACACCCAACTTAAGTTTAATATTTATATAGTTTAATTTATCGAAAAACAGAAATCATAATAAAAACTTAAAAAACAAAAAAAATAAATAAATGGAAATGATTTTACAAAAGAAATATATCAAATAAAATTATACCTAATTAATAAATAATTTAGTTTGGTCAGATAGGAATCTATTTCTATTTTTTTTTTTTTAAATACGGAACAAGTTTAGAAGTAAAGTTCTTATTGTTTAGAAATGTTCATTAATTATATATATTTAAAGCTGAGAGTTCAAAAAGTTCTTACGATTTCAAAACGTTCCTTTTATCTGTTGCTTGCCATTTGAACGTGAATTCCCACGCCGTCCTAAAAAGATTGGTATTCTGTTGGCCGATTTATTTATTCATCTGGAGGTCTTTTGCTTTGGCTGGTCCTCAATGGAGAAAACAATGTCATTTCTTTTTTTTTAAACAAAACTGAAGGGATTGAAGAGTGCGTCTTTTCAATCCCTTCTCCTTCAACTCCGCACTAACACATATAGTCCACTCGTAATAACTTCTCACTAATAATTTCCAAACTTATCCTTTTATATTTCCTTTAGGATCCAATGGACATTACATCATCGTTGATGATGATCCTTCCATTGAGGTCCGATTTCCCTATGGATTTCTCTCATTCACTATTAGTTTCTATTGTTTTCCTATCTGACCATTGCTTATACATTTAAATACCCAAAGGCTAGTTCACTTTGACTAATTAAAATAATCATTTCCATTTCTGATTAATTAATGTGTTTTCCAAACTTAAAGATATTTTTATTTCTAAATCTTTTTGTTGAAAGATTTAGTTTTTCTATTTTTAATAAAGTTTTATTTTAATAATTTTTTTTTTATCTGTGCGATTTTATATATATACGAGTTTAAGATGATTTTTTAATTTTCAATTTTTAATTCTTAAAAATGAAATTTTTATTTGCGAACTTTTATTTTTTTCATGTTTAATAATAAAAAAAACAATGTAATGTCGTCTGTGCCCATTACAATATATATATATATATATATATTGTGAGAGTACCATATGAGCCTCATCTAAAACAATTTGTGTTTCTTTGTGAATTTAACTTTGCCTATATCGAATCAACAGATATAAATAACATACACCTATCTTAAGCTTTTCATATATCAGTTATATAAATAAATAATTAATATTAAAAGAATAATTTTAAAAATGAATTATACTAATTTGTTTATACACACACATAAATAAATGTTTCTAACTAATAGTATTTTTTTACTAACCAAAATTGACACTGACAGAGCCTTAAGTCAACATTGCATTTTATCACTTAAAACAAAGGAAATAAACATTTGGAGTTCATTGCAAATTGTATATTTAAACAATAGAGAGTATGGGCATTATTATGTGATATGCTGTCAGAAATTGATCCAAGTATAAAAATGAACTAATATTGTTATATAATAATCTTCTATTTAGTTATCAAGGCAATAACTATGTCTGTAAATTTAAATGTGTTCGAATTTAGAACACATTTAAGAAAAAAGGAAGATTCACTATTTTAAAACTGTCTTCAAGTAATTAATTTACTTACTTTTAATATTATAAAGAACTATAAAAGAATAGTCATTGAAATTGACAAGGTTATAAGAGTTATCAATGTCTTCAAAATGAGTTTTCAAAATATATGTTTAAGAAGACAAAAATTTATAAAGATGTTCTTTGGCTAGACAATTTATGCCAAGGATTTCTGCTGATGTTTTAAAACTGAACATGTAAATTTATTCATACTTAATGCCTAAAGTATAATCATCATAATTTCCACTAAAAAAGTTGCCTTAATAATGGAGTATTATATTGAAGAAGATTTTAAATATTTTACTACGCAAATATTTAAAAGAATAAATATTTGGATTATCTCTTCGAAGGATGATCAAGGAACTTTACCTTTCAACATTCATCGTCATTTTATTTCATCTAAGGAGGAATATGAAACCATTATTTCACATCTTGGAATACTTTGTTGTGCACTTTAATAACTCTTAAACTTTATTTCCTTTGGGGATAATTATATTTACGTGGGAAAATTGCTTCGTATATTAAATTGGAGAACTGATAAGATGAACATTTTATTTTTATTTATTTAATAAAATTTAGATGTTGATATTTTGATATATGCTCTGGTGAAAGTGATGGCTGTCTAAGGTAAAAGTTGTTAAATTATTTCAATTTGGAAATAAGTTTTATTATATTCCAAATTGAATCTTACCTGACAATTATCATAATTTCTTTTTAAAAAATAACATAATTAATATCAGAATACATTCTATTGTTAATCTAGTGTTAATGGATGTTATCCGGTACAAACATATAACACACATTGAATCATTTTAATGACCCAATACATAGATTTATAATGTATGGTGGTATTATTTATTGTACACATGATTTTAAATTATATATATGTAAATAATTACATTATGTTTTTTGCTGAATGTTAAATAGTTTATTATTGTATATATATATAAGCACAGATTATAATTCTAAATTATAATATTTTTATTATTTATGTGATAATATTTTTGTTTCTATTACGGATTAAAATGTGTTAAACTTGATTTTAAAATTAAACAGGTCTCGTTTGTTTATTTTATTTAGTCATTTTATAAAACCAATAATTATAAATATACATACTCATGCATATATATATTGAATCAACTTAGTGATTTAATATTTATAAAAAAGTTATATATAGCTTATACTAAATTTGTCATTACTATGGGATATTTGTGGAAATGCCTGAAGAGAGTCAATTGTGATTTCTACTCTGAGCTCGAATTCCAAGAGTAACAAGGTTATTAATAGAGGAGTGGATTATATTTTAAATCACATCATCCATGGCATTCTATAAGAAGACTCAAAGTCCGACTATAGGTAGATGGAACTTCCTCGAGTCCTGAAAAGGATCGTCCCATTATAATATATATATATTAAGCAATTAAATCACCACATGGTTAAGAAATCCAGTACTGCCCTCTGTGAAAAAATATATAAATACATTAGAGTTCGTATTTCAAAATAGCCATGTGGGGTGATTTAATTGCTTAATATTTGTATATTTATTTCAGTATAGCATTATGCACTGTGATTATATATATATGACATATTTTGCAGGTTCATCCATATATTGCAACCAATTGGTTATATAGCTGCATGATTAGATAATTGGCAGCATGTTCCTCAGGTTTAGTTTAGGGTTATATAGTTAGTGGAGAAATTAATATTTAATTTTCCCATGTATATTTTTTATAATAAACTGGGTCTTCAATTAACTAAATATTTTAAGTCCCAATATGATAGTATGAAAATTCTGAAATAATAAATTTGTTAAATAGTATGATTTTAATATGTGAATATTGTAATGAGTTATAAATGTTTGGAGAGAGAGGAGAGAAATTTATAAAATAATGTAAACAAGTTGTTTTTTCTCTATCTGTTCAGAAAATAATAGTTTTAATTTAAACTGTAAAATGTACTAAGAGAATATAATTTTTTGAAAATTATTTAATAAATATTAATAGCAACATTAAAAGAGATAAAGTTTTATTTTAATAGTATTTTTAAAAAGGAAAAATAAAATGAAAAAATAATAAGATTTTAATACTTTTGTTAAATTTTATTTTTTACTTACAGTTGTTGTTGTTCTTTTCACTTTATCTCTTTTCATTACAGAAAATCAAATCAGTATGATTAATTGATTATCTTGTTTTTCTTTTTATAAAAAAATATTTTTTAATTAGAAAGCAATGTCAATAATTTTATGATGTTAATTTAAGTTCTTGACTTATTTTTCAATGTTTATGATTAAGGAGAGAAATATCTGAGTAATTATATTAGTAAAAATTTACCAAATTGGTTGTTATAAAAATTATCAGGTTAAAGATAGATTGTGATTAGTCAAGATTAGTCTAGAAAAAAATAATGAGGTGTGAATAAGTTTGAAGACCCAAGATGTCTAGTAAGAAGAAAGATTCATAGCAGTTGTTGAAGAGAGAGCAATCAAGTCTTAATCCAGTTGATAAAGAAGCAGAAGTCTTATCCAAGCTATTGCATAAAATCACAGAAGTTTTAAGCAAGCTTTTAGCACAATATGAGTTTAGTCATAAAATGGTTTCTACAAAGAAAACTATGTGTGAAAGTCAGCTAAAAGATAGTTATCATTTTACTCCATGTAACCTGCCTTCAGTGGAATAAAATGTAGAGAAAAAGATACTTTCCTAAAGTAATGTGGAACTTTGTCTTCAACCAAGAGCACGACTCTGTCTATATTAGTTTCATCTGGAAGATACAGTGGAAAGAAATGGAAAAGATTTGCTATTTTTTAGCCTGGAATTACTGCAAATAAAAAAAAGACAAATTAATCATGTTCATCTATAGAAGCCTTCAAAAAAAAAGTCAACTGAAAAGCTGGAAATTAATAATTGGGAAGAACTTTACAGAAAAAAAACATGGTTAAAGGTATTTTTTGTATGTGCACACTGTATTTTTATTAATAATAAAAAGTCTTTTTAAATATAAAAATAATATTTATTTTTTTTGTAAAAATTGATAATTCTAAATATTTTCATTTAGTTAATATTTCCAAATTGTAATATATATATAATCCATTCAATTTTTTTTTAAAAATTATGTTGTTTTTTTTAATTTAATTTTTTTAAAACTTAAAATATTTTTTGTGTGAAATATTATTTTTCCTTCCCAAAAACTTAACAATAGGTTAATTAAGCTAAATCAAAGATTGTTATCTTTGATTTTGCAAATGTTTTTTCAGCTTAGTTATTTTAAAAAAATAACTTAATTAAATAAAAGTTACTTACTTATGAATAAAAATCAACTGATTGATTATAATTTGTATGAAGATATACTTTTTGATGAAATGAATGTTTAAAATGTCATACTATCATGTCATTTTTTTGCTTATTGTTAATCAATCAGTTATTAAATGATTGTTTTAAAATATTTTTTGTCTTAATTTAATTATTCTATTCAATTCCTGTATCATACATTGCAGTGTGAGAGACTTTATTTCATGATAGCTTCATATTCTAATATTTAAATGATCTCAATAAAACTATTTACTTATAATAGGATCAATCAGTGGTCTTCAACCTTTTCACACCTGCAGACCAACAAAAATAAGAATAAGATTTCATGAAGGGCAGAAGTCTATAGATAAATTTTCTTAAAGATGTAAACTGCTTAGCCTTAGATGAGCATAATTGTGATAATTTATCAAAATGACAATGTTAAATATACAAGATGAAGTTATATATATATATATGGAGTTTGTATAAAAAAAATTTGTTTACTTTTTAATTTTTTTAGAAAAGTAATAAAAAATTTAATTCTACCCCCTCCCCACCATAAACAGCTGTGATAACTAAAAAAACAAATTAATTTACATATGGTTGATTAGATTTTGTTTTCGTTCTGTTTCTTTTTTTTAACTGGGCACAAATGAGATGAAAAAATAAATAAAAATTGTTTATATTAATTAAAAGAAAAGTTGAAACTCTTATTATTTTGTTATTACAAACTTTCCTACCAATCTACCGTGGACTGGCACAAAACTTCTGCAGCCTGACACCGGTCCATGGACCAAGGGTTGAAGATCACTGGGATAAATCTAAAAATTATTTGAAATGATTTATAATAAGCTGCTTTATTTTTTTATCTCTTGCCCACAGTAATAGTTTATAGAGTTCTTACTTCCTGAGCTAGATTTGTGCATAACATTCATATGGAGTAGGAGTTTATGTTTAGTTTTATGGACATCCAGATGGTGATGATTCTGGTTGGTGCAAAAGGAATATCCTTTAAAGTCCACATACTATATATTATTATTTCTTTTGAAATTTAGTTTATAGTTGGCTAGGACATTAATGATACTAAATGATCAAACTGTTGATAATAACAAGGATGTTTTAGTATCTCAGCAATATTTGATTTATTATTTCATTTTGATGGAGTACATATAAGTATGTGCATTGAGATCATTATTGTTGGTATTCCTGCCCTAGATTTGACAATTTCTAAATAATTAGCATGGTCTATAGTGGTCACTTTCAAATACAGTCACAAGATTGACCATGATTTATTTTTATTGCTTATCATCCATGATGATGAATGATTATTACTTCTATGTAATGCTGGTGAACTTATAGTTCATTCTGTGTTCATTATATTCATTATCATTCCTTTTATATTTAATTTTGTACTTGTTTATTTGGAGGTGATGATGGTTTCCCATCTCCTCATAATTCTGTAATAATGTGGTGTACTGTTATAAATGGCTACCCAATTGTGGAACATTGTAACTTCAGATTCTCTATTATTAATCTTTGGATTGATTGTCATGAATTATTTAGTTTCTTGACCAATTTGCTCCCCTGGTGAATTTTTTCATAAGTATTATACATGAAAATGCGTGTAAAATGGTATATTTTATTATAACATCAAACCCCCACTCTTTTACACTTTTAGCAAAATATATTTATTAATTTGATAACAGTTTCGACTGTTTTCAGCAGTTTTTGTCAGATCTACAAATTTAAACATTACATAAATACAATCATATTTTATAAATTTATACATATAGTTTTACAATTTAACTATTTTTACATTATATTATATTCAATAATTTAATCCTTTTAACCTTAATATTATTTTATTTTTATTTTACTATTATTTTTACTTCTTATTATTTATTATTATAACTAGTATAAACCCTTTCTATTATATTTTATTATATTAATAAATTACTTTTCACCCTTTACTATTATATTAACTCCTATCCGATATATATTTTTATTTTATAATCTTACAATTTAATCCACTAATAATATTTTACCTTACCCAACCCATTAAATTTTTCTTTTCTACATAATCTAATTGTAACATTTTTTAACTTTTATAAATCAAAACATAATTAAATACATAATTACTTTCATATTACTATCAAATCTCTTATATCATAAATTATTTCAATTCTTCCATTTCTTATTTTATTTTAAAATTTTTTTTTATTACTATAAATATCTCCAACCTTCATTAACTTTTATCGAATTATAATATCTTATTTTGTATCTAATTTTATCTCTATCTTCTCCTTCACTCCTTATTTATATATCTTTTAAAACTATTTTTATCCTATTTTTTATCTAACCCTATCTATTTATAATTTTAATTTAATTTCTTACCTTATTTCTCACTCCTTTACTTCCTCCATGTTTATATCCCATAATCCTTTCTACTTCCTTACTCTTTTTTTATAATAATATAGCTCTCTCTATTATACATCAAACACACTAACTATCCATAACTTTATACTTTACTATTTCTCTTCATCTTTATACTAAAATTGTCCTTAAACCATTTTCTCTATTAATATTTGGCTTTATCTCTTTTATTAAAATTGCCTTCCTTATCTCTATCTCTTCTACTTTTTGCAAAACTTATTATTCTAACAACCTCTCTAACTCATGACCTGTCTCCAAAGAATGAAAATATACTGGTGATCCTCTATCATAACTATGTTGTTTTAATCTTGTATATATTGAATTCTTTGTTTCACCTACATACTTACTTACAATTCTTTTATCTTTACATTTCCTACAATAAACAAAGGAAAGAAGGTAATAAAAAGCAATACTAACAAAGAGGAGCAGATAAACAAAGAAAAGAAGGTACTAAAATGAGAAATTGTTACATTTTCATTTACCATTGTCAAACCCCTCCACTCACAACTTTGATGCTATCCATTTCAGATAAATACAATAATGATTATTACTAATCATTATCAAAGCTAGAGATTATTTCTAGCACAGATATACTCAGTTAAAGATTAATATATCAGACTTTTTAATTTTACACATGCAGAGTTATTCACCTTTCTCTTTCCCATGTGTAACATCTTTATAGATATAATAAACACTTCCATACTTCCCCATTCTTTTTAAATTCATACAAATAAAGATACAATAAAACCCATATGACCCCCAAGATGCATTTTGTGCTAAACTAGCACTCATCAGTTGGCCCAGGTCACCATCTCTCATATATATCTCTATTATATGAAGAATATTTATCTAGAGTAAATGGTTACATTTTCATTTACCATTGTCAAAACTCTCCACTCACAACTTTGACACCATCCATTTCAGATAAATACAATAATGATTATTACTAATCATTATCAAAGGTAGAGATTAGAATGGGGAAATATGGAAGTGTTTATTATAAGTATAAAGATATTACACATGGAAAAGAGAAGGGTAAATAAGTCCATGTGTGTAAAATTAAAACATCAGATATATTAATCTTTAACTGAGGTTTAAAGTTTATATCTGTGCTAGAGATAATCTCTAGTTTCAATAATGATTAGTAATAATCATTATTGTATTTATCTTAAATGGATGGCATCAAAGTTGTGAGTGGAGGGGTTTGACAATGGTAAATGAAAATGTAACAATTTACTATACATAAGTACTCTTAATATTATATATATATATATATATATATATATATATCACTATCTCCCATATATATATATATATATATATATATGGGAGATAGTGACCTGGGCCAAATGATGAGTGCTGGTTCAACATGAAATGCATCTTGTGGGTCATTTGTCTTTTATTGTATCTTTATTTATATGAATTTAAAAAGACTAGGGAAGTATGGAGGTGTTTATTATATCTGTAAAATGAGAAACCAACAAGAGAAGAAGATAATAAGCATAAAGAAGATAATAAAAAGAGAGACCAACAAAGAAAAGAAGATAATAAACAAAGACAAGAGGATAATAAAAAGAATCAACAAAGAGAAAAGAAAAGTAGAAATATAACAGAAGAAATGTTGAAAGAAATAAAAGTAGATATGCTACAGAAAATGGATCAAAACAGTAAAGAGATGGCTAATGAAATATCAGACCAATCAAACAAATTAAAGAAGTGCTGAATTAAGTGAGACAAAACAAAGAATAAGATGTAAAAATAAAAGAGATACAAGAGGTAATGGATAATAAAATAAGCCAAGTGCATGAGGCAATAGAATCAGTGCATAATGAAAGTGAAAAAAGTGTGGAATCTGTACAAAAGCAAGTAGGTAACCTGGCTAATTAAATTAAATTCCTGCAAGTCAGAGATGATAGAATCAGAGAAAAGAGTAAGAAAATTGGAGGATGACAATAGACAAGATGGTCAAACTGAAAAAATAGCCATGTCTGCATTAAAAAGAGAATTGAGGCAAATATAGATAGTTAATATATAAACCAAATGCCTGGACTTATAAACCAATTCTTTATAATACAGACTTTTTCAGGAAAGCCGATAATGCACCCATTGAATTTGTTCAGTTTGAAGCTATTTCAGCATTAATGCCATGACTGAGGAGGCAAAGCTATCAATAGATTAAACCACTAAACATCACATGATCACTATCTCATACTAGCACAATAATTGTTATTAAACAATTCAAAATACAGCAAAACTCTCCATATAGTAGTGCCATCTTGTGCTAACAAGAGCAATCAATGGATGCCAGAAGGCTTGTGCATAAAATCCCTATCTAGTGTCTACTCATCCAATATCCCCAGACTAGTTTCTGGCTTGTGGCCTTCATCAGTGAGGAGCCTTGGATCTGAGAGCACTGCACCTAGATCTTAGGTTCTAATGCAACCCTCCAGCACCCACCTTTTAACTCTATTTAACTACAAAACTATGAGAATGAAATTGAAAACACTGTTAATATTTTCAACCCAAGCTCAATAGCTTATATAGTCATATGGGTCTGAACTCAATTCAGTACCCATACATTTGGGTGTCTTTAGCTCTTTAAAAACCATAGCCACCACTATCCTATTAGGCAGAATTGGTGTTAAACCACTAAACATCACATGATCACTATCTCATACTAGCACAATAATTGTTATAAACAATTCAAAATACAGCAAAACTCTCCATATAGTAGTGCCATCTTGTGCTAACAAGAGCAATCAATGGATGCCAGAAGGCATAATTTTAATGAGTTTAAGCAAGCATTCATGAAATTCTACTGGAGTGAGGATTACTAGAAAGGGATTAAGCAAAGCATCCCAAGAGAAATAATCTCCTCATGATCCCTACATTCTATTTATCATTAAAGCATATGGCAAAATTGACAGCATTCACTGCAGATCCTCAATAATAAATATGTTAAGATACAGCTTCCCAAGCCATATTGAAAGGATGTTAATTGGCACAAACAGGCATATACAATTGAGCAGATGGCTAAATTGTAAAGTGCATTTAACAGTATCAAACCTGAATATGCTCTAAAAAGGGTGATTTAAATCTTCAATTAAATCTGCATACAAAGGAGAATAATCCTTGTATGCAATATGGGAAGCGAAAAATCAAGCCACCACCATAGTATCTGACAGAAAGATGAAGTGCCACCATGAAAGAGAAAGCAAAAAAGATCAACTGATAGCATGAAAAGTCCTACCAAAATATGAATAATGGCAAGATCTGGAAGTGGAACAAATCTTCATCCAAGAAATGCTCATCAGGAATATGGTCCTCCATTCCCTGCCAGAAGAAAAATAATTAGATAAACCAGAAGTAGATTACTTCTCAACACAGAGTTGTAAGAGATCTGATCAAGATCCCTGTCTCCCAAAGCAGAGTGCAATTATGCTTCTGACCCAGAAACAAAAAAAAATCCAAGATGATGAAATAGAAACTGAGAAAAAAAAAGATACTTTACAGAAACTGATGGTAAATATTATGAAGTATGATAGCTTTTTTTCAGTTGCTGATGATGAATAAGTGATGTTCTTATAGATATAGGGATATGGTTTGTTCATGATGTTAGAAAGTTTTATTTTGGCACTGCACCTATCTAAGGTTTAAACATTTTCCAAATAAACCCCTCAGAGGAAGAAGGCTTTCTATCAGTAGAATACTGTGTTGTCTACCAGTAACAGAACTGTTCTATAGGAAAGGAGCATCTAATACTTATAAAGTAAATGAGCAAAATATTTCACTTGGCAAAACATTCCTTTGGTCATTTTTTTCAATGTGCCCTCTGATTGTAAGTTACATTGTGCTTAAACTGAAATAGTTATTTATCATGCTTATGTTGCACACTTGTGTCATGTGATGAAGTTTTCTGTCCATGATGGTGCTGGAAGCAGGCATGCATATATTATGCTAATAATCACCTTATTTCCAGAAATAAAAAAATATATCAAAAAAATAAGACAATTAATTTTGACCCAATAACCAATGTAGCTGGAAGTCTGTGCATGACGAACATAAATTTTTGTTGTAGTGAAATGAAATTGGCCGAATCAAACTAAAATATCAGGAATGTTCAACTCAATTTCATTTCCAATATAAGATGGAAGTAAGGTCTCTAGTTGTCTACATAGCTGCATTAAAATAATTAAATAGGTTTTTTTTTCATATGTCATAGCATCAGCCGGGATGTGAACCCACACCCATCTGCAACCTACTACTTGCTTGCAAGGCGTGTGCGATGACCTCTCGGCTGGCAGTATTTTCCTCATATTTACTTTAAGATTATTTAATTAATGGGGGAAATAATATTTAATTTTCACATGCATATATTTTTTATAATAAGAATAAGTTTCCAATTTACTAAACACTTTAAATCCCAGCATGATAGTATGAGAATTCTCAAACATTAAATTTATTAAATAATAATATGATTTTAATATGTGCATATTTGAATGAGTTATAAATGACTGTAGAGGAAAGAGAAATTTATAACATAATATAAACAAGTTGTTTTTTTTCCTTCTCTCTTTTTAGTAATTATAATTAATTAGTAGTTTTAATTTAAACTATAAAATGTACTAAGGGAAAGTAATTTTCTTTTTAATATAAATTATTTAATATATACCCGGGTTTCGTTTTACGCGATAGATAGGTTCCTCAGAAAACACGCGTAAATGAAATCACGCAAAAATAGACGTAACTTACCTTGAAAAAGGGGGGATACGAACTGTGATTTTTCAAAAGTTGCATAAAAGCAAAGCACCAATGTAAAATTACTTTAAAATTTGCACACACACACACAAAAATAAGAAAATAAAATATGACTAATAAAAAATTTCAAATTTGAAAAAAATTGCTACTAGACAAACTTTTTTTAACTATAATATTTAATTTTATTCAAAATAATATATTTTTATGCATAATTTACAGTACAGTAATTTACATTTTTTAATTATTATCGATAAACAGGTTCATTTGCAAACTGGTAAAAAATCAGATTCTTCACAAAAGGAAATACAACTAGCGCCAACTTCACTCTCATGTTGTGTTAATGATTTTCTGGTGATAATGTAATTAGTAATTAATCTTTGAGATGATGATTTTATTAATTGTTTATGAAGCTTGCGATATCCAGATATACAAACATTTAGCTCTCGTTGGAATTTAAGAGCACGTTAATGATTAGTGTCATTAATAAGAAAATAATAATTGATTACATTCTTTTTTAAAAAGCAAAAACAGAATGTGATTTAAAATGCAAAATTAACACGCACAATGTTTGAACAAATTTACATTATAATCTTGTAAAATTTAATGTGTGTATACATAAAATGTGGAAATCATGATTTTAATTTCATTATTGCATAAAATCTTACTATTATAAAGCACTGAAAATATTGAAATTACTAAGATGAAAGTCGAATTCCAATAATGTGCTATTACTTTCAATATGACATAAGTGCACAAAATTTATTATTTAAAGTAATAGCGCATTATCGGAGTTCGACTTCCAAGGAAACATGAATCGCGTAACTTCAAAATCGTGTTAAAAAAGTCCACGTAAAAAGAGACCCAGGTGCATATTAATTGTAACCTTAAAAGGGAGATAAATTTTTATTTTTAACTTAGTAATATTTTTAATAGTATTATATTATTATAAGAAAAAAATAGTAAAAAGGGGAAGGATAATAGAAACAGTCTGTTTAACTTTTTAATAGTGAATGACCATAATGAAGAGGATACATTATAGTTGGGAAGTTAAATGAATTTATTCACATGTATTTAAATATTACAAGATTAATAAGTAAAAGGAAAGTGAAGAAATAAATGAAGTAAACTTATTGATGAATTAATTAAAGCTATTTTAAAGTTTTGTAATGTGGAAAAAATGTGAAAATGTATTGAGAAAATTTGTTAGACTCTTTCATTAATGTATTTTTCAAGAGTATAATTATGCACATGTAACTTGAAACTGGTTAAGAAGAAAGGATGCATCCAATTCAGAACTTTTGTCCAGTTAATGTTTCACTCATTTGTCAAATGTTTTATTTAAATATACATGTGTTCTAGCAGAAAGAAAATATGAAAAGCACCTGACTCACGAGGAATAGGAACATCTATTGGGTTACCATGGTAGTATTAAATTAAAAATTGAAATGGATTTTAAAAAAAAAACAAATAGAAAAGGATTCTAATTTTAAATCTATTATTAATATTTTTTTGGTTTGATATGAAATATAAATGCTAGGTATTATTGTTAGCAATAATTGAAACAATTTTTTTATGCAATCTGGTATATAAGGTTACAAGGTATTAACCTTTTTATTATTCATTCTTGTTTAAAAAAAGAGAGAGAGAAAGGAATGAAGAGTATGCTTAAAGATATAAAGAGAGTATGAATGAGTTATAACATGAAAGGGTATGTGGGGTATAATATTTTAACTTTATATTTTAGCCGGTATATATTAAAAAAAATTGAGTGTGGTAAAATGTATTGTAGAGGTAGTTCAAATTTATTATCATAAAGTATTTTTGACAAAGGGGAATAAACTAGTTAGTGGTGATAAATAAAAATTTATAGAATTCTATGGAAATAAAAATAAATATATTATAAAACGTAATGTTATTTATGAGAGTAAGAAAAGAGTGAATGTTAATGTAAAAAAATAATAATCATGATCTTATTTGTTATATAAATAAGAAAAAAGTATCATATTGATGATGATGAAGGTAGAATATTTGTTTTGTAACATGATTTCAAATGTGGACAGAAAAATATTTAATGGGAAAATTGGATTATATTATTGGTCCTGAGGTAGTATGTTAAAAGATGCTGAAGACACAGTAGGGAAAAATGAGTTGAAATTCCAGGATAGGATATAAAAATATCATCCTGAAGAATTGATTGAATAATTGAATGAGATTAATCTTTGTGATGCCCATATAGTTTATTAGAAAGAGATGGGAGGATTTTCTGCAAAGACATGAGTGTTGTATATACCCATCAGTGCTTGCTGTATAAGCCAGTGTAAAATTGGGGTAAGATCATAAGGAAAATAATTTATTGTCAACATATGCCACCTCATAACTAAAGGAAAGCTCCATCCTTCTATTATGATCTAGTATTTTTGATAAAATCAGTTTCTTATCTATGAAGCTTTCGGGTAAATAAAAATATAGCAGGCATCAAAAGTTGCCTAAATATTTTAAGAATTTTATAATTTTTTTTTTAAGTTTTGACAGATTAGCTGAAAAGTAGTAAGACCATATACAGAACAAATACTTTATATTTGAATACATTCTGAATAAATTATTATATAAATAATGATACCTAAGATCAATGACAAACAGAAAATATAAGTGAGAGATAGAGAATGAATGTATAAAATGAATTACGTTATATGAAAAAGAATCCTTAATTTGACTATTCATTTTGAATACATTATAAATATTGTTTTTTTTTTTTGTAACATGACCACAGCAGCAGTAATTTTTGTTGATAAGATTATAGTGCAATATTTTTATACAAATTTTGAATATGAAGTATAATTTAAATATTATAATTTTATTAAACTATCTGGAGTTACAAAATATAAGGTAAATAGGGAAAGATGATTAAGAAGATAACCACAAGAAGATAACTCAAGAATTGTAAAACTATATAAAAACAGTATGAAAGCATACAGGATAGTAAGAAGAACAAACTTATTATTTTAAAGAAGTAGATAATGAATATAGAGTGAAAGTTAAAATGTATAGAATAATTATTATGTCTATTTGGAAGAATGTAAATAATTTTATTGTAAATTTATAAAGAATTAAATGATTATTTTGTTAGTGAGTTATTTAACACAAGTTGTATAGCTGTTTATTGTTCGTTAGTATTGTTATTTTAATTTAAATTTTGTATTAGTAATTTCATGGCATTTGAGAGTCATTTCCATCGCGAGATCATATCAACAAAGTTCCCTTTGCACATAGAATTATACATAGTATATATTAATTACATGATTTATCTGAAGAGTTATATTTAAGAACTTATAATTGACATATTAATTATCAATTGGTTTTAAATTATAACTATATTAAAGGGAATTTGTAGTTCTTCCTATTTTATTAGATTTAAAAGAATCTTGAAGATTTATTTAAAAAGTATTATTAAGTATTACAAAATGGAGAGCATATAATAGAAATTAATAGTATGTTTTAAGAGTTACATTCTGATTTTGTAATCTAATTTTGAAGTGTATTTTATATCATAAATTTAGAAGTATTATATTATTTCAGAGTAAAAGTCACTGACCAAATATATTTTAAGGTTTGTAATTCTGAAGAATCAAATTACAATGGATGAATGCTAAGTAACTAAGAAATGTATTTAATTGAGTTAGATTTTGTAGATAATAATTGTATAATAAAGCTCTTGATTATAATAAAATGAGTATTTGATAGTGACTGTTAATAGTATAAGTATGAAAATAAATCTTAGGAAAGTAAATTAAAGTATTTAAATGAAGGTAATGAGTAGATAGTGAACCAAGGCCACTATTCATAATAGAGCTGCTCAACACATTTATACGTATAGAAGAGCAAAAAAGAATAATGATAACTTCTCAATATTTTTCGAACATGAGAAGCAGGCTGGCCATGTGTTTGAACCCTGAAACCCCAAGATAGTATGTTCCAAAGCCAATGATTGTAAAAGAAAAATCAAGGAGGCATATTTTATTATCAGTGATAACAAGGCCATCAATAGACACAACATGTGTTTTTCTATTTCAAAAAAATGGACAAATTAATTTGCATCCACATATTTTATTATTTGGTAACATTACAGCAATGTTTATAACTTATTTTGGCCATGAATATGAGGGAAAACCTCGAAAGTACTAGGCCTAAATTAATTTGATTTAATTGTTTTGGTTACTACTTACAGCTTCTCATCAGCGAGTAAATCACTTTTATATGCTATTATGTCTTATTATTATAATTGGATTAATTTTCAAATAGGAGGTTGATCAAGTTTGTAATAGTAAGGGTGATTTTATTTAAATGGTTGGATCCCAGTAAAATCTCTCATGCGATTCAATTATTTAATTAGCAATCTCATTATAATATTTTATAATGGAATAATTATGATCCCCAAGATAACCACAGGATAGCATTAATTCTTTTAATTTAATATAATGCTTGTTTTAATGTTATTATTTTGAGATTCTTAAATTATAGAAGAATAGTTAACACATTATTTAAATAAAATATTGTTAGTCATTGTTTGTTGTGGGGATTTTTCTAACAATTCTAATATAATAGTAGTTGGAGAATTTTTACAATAGCAATGCCATTGTGGAGTGTATTTTATATACTTCTCAATGTTAAAACCACTACATTGTAACTGTTCCTAAAGTCTATCTTATGTTTTGATGTATCACAAGTTTCAAGCCCATAGAGAGTCTTAGGCTTTATTGTTGTTATATTTGATTGTTTATTATTGAGCTAGTACCATAGAGAGTAAAAAAGGTATGGTAGAGATATTGAAGAACCGAAAGAGGTTACAATAAATATATGAAAATATTTAATGTGTGAAGTTATCCACTTATAATTCCTTAATTAGAAAGTATTTTACCTAGAACAGTAGCTAATGAAAGTCAATTGCTCCAAACTAAGAGTTAAAGTAAAATGGTCAGACTGATTGCATTAAAAAGAAGATACAATGAATGCAATTAGCCTGACAGTTTTACTTTAACTCTTTCTCTGGGGCAGTTTTTCTAATTAAATAATTATAAATGGATAACTTCACATATTAAACATTTCCATCTAAAACAACCATTAAAAATATTATATATATAAATGTGTTTTACCAGTTCTTATTTATGGATCTGAGAGTTGGACACTTAATAGAGCAATATAGTCTTCAGACCAATCAAAGTAGTTTGGAGAGATACATGTTAGGAGTAACAGAAAGAGATCGAAAACACAATATATGGGTAAGAGAACAAACAGGTGTTAATGACATCATGGAAAGATTTGAACTGGACATATTTCTAGCAGAGATGATAACAGATGAATAACTGAAATCTTAAACTGGATTCCAAGAGATTGTAAAAGACCCAGAAAGAGACTACATGTGGGATGGATATATGAATAAGAAAGTATGCTGGGGTGATGTAGAGAAGAGAGGTTAGAGATAGAAGATGGATTGAACTTAGAGAGGCCTTTATCCTGCAGTGGATTGATAATGATTGACAATGATATATATATGTGTATTTTGTGTCTAGTTGATTTTCATTCTGTTTGTTAATAACTGAAATCATGGCTGTGGAAGAATTTTAGTGTATAGTTTTTTTAGCTAGTATTAAATGTTATATGCTTTTCTATTGTATTTATTAAAAGTAATATAGAATCAGGAAGTATTTGATTTTATAAGTCATTGAAAATAATAATTCATTTCATTTATTTATATGCAAAAGAACAGCTTGTAACGAATTACTTTTGTCATTTAGCAATCTGAAAAGGTCTTGAATTCAGTAAGCTAATAATTGCAAAACCAATTCCGAGATAAATAAATCTAAAACAAAAATGACAAACTCAGTTTATCAATTGAATGGAACTGTTGTGCTTAACTTGTTGCTTGGATACAAAGCATCAATCACGTGACTTTTCGAGTAAGTATTCATAAGATCATTTTTTGTATTAACGAATGATTTGCGCAGATATGTATATATATTAATGGCAACTTTAAATTACAATTACATAAAAATATAGTTTAAATAACCAATGCTACAGCAATGAAAATGATTTTCATTAAAATTTCAATATATAATACACTGGATGTAAATATGTTTAAAATTTTCCTTTCACTACATCCTATGAATAAAGACGTCTGGAAAATGACCACATAGTCTGGTAGTTAAATACTTGGTTGAGTCAGTTAGGGCCTACTCTTAGAAACCAAAGTGCGCGGAAAGCGCATTCTAAACTAGTACCAATTCTTTTCATTAGCAAACGTATAGATAGCACAGCTAGACGTACAATTAATCACTGACCAGTAATTGGATCTCTAGCTATATTCAGCAGGAGCGTAAAAAGTAGAGAAAAAAACATCGCTTTCAGGCAATTTAGTAGCTGGGTGAACAGTTTTTTTTTTTCATTGTAGCCAGTTAAATTTTCTTTTTACTAATTTTTTTAAGCTCTTAAAAATAATTTATTTTATTCACTTCTAAAATTTTTAATCGTATTAGAATAAAATAAGAAGCTATTTTGATAGACAAATTTAAACAATTTCAAAGATGTGAATACTATTATAATTACTTTGAGGATTATACGATGTTAGAGCTAACTTTCGCCTCAAATTAAATTCTTTGTTTATTTAGTTTATAATTAGTTTACAGAAAAGGTTTACCAGGAGAGCAGCGTTTTAAGTCATTCAACCAAAAGATTTCATTGATTTCTAGTAAAAAAAAACCCACTTCATACTCATACTCACAGACAAGTTAAACTGACACAGTTTCCATTTAGATTATTATAATCGGATCACATGCAAAACAGATTCTCCAAAGAGAAAAGATTATAGCTGAGACAGAAAGCCTTTTTTTTTCCACCTTAAAACTGAACAACACTAAAAGCTACAGCGAAGCAAATCACAGTCAAATATTAAGACTTAAAGTGAAGGACACACAAAATATCAAAATTTAATCCTCTTAATCATGTTAGTAGCTCATAGCTATTATAGAGTTTAAAATAGTTATAGAATAGGCTTTGAACTTGACATGTAACGGCGAAAACAAGTACGTATTCAGTTAAAATTAATAATTATTTTTTCCCCCGTGATTTTGCTTTTTATATCTTATAAAACTCGAATTAAATTCCATTTGTTAGACTCCAAAAAGTATACTAATGGAAAACTAAGTTAGCAATGGATTTTTTTGTTTGTTTATATGTATGTGTATATGCCCGTATATTAAAACGAATATTTTAATAGAAAAAAAACATGCAAATGTAATTTCTGGGTTCTTCCATATGTGTGATTGATTGTTATTATTATTACTGTAGCACTAATCTTTTGGATGAGCGGTTTGGTAGTTGTTAAATTTACTGATAATGGTAACTATAAATACGTTGATAGTATAATAAATGCAAATTATATTCTCATCCAGTTATTTAACTATCTACCTCCGTTCACTCACATAACCACCTACACTCATTATATATATATATTAAAAACCAGTCAACACGTAAGACAATCCCAATATCAATAATAACCAACAATTTCAAACTGTTGTCAAGGCAACCTCCTTTTAACAATAAAGGAGGTTAGACAAACCAATATCAATAACAATCTACAATTTCAAATTGTTGATTGTTATCGATATTGGGATTGTCTAAGTGTTGACTGGTTTTTAATGATTACTGCAAACCCATTTAGCCTAGAGCATTATTACACTTAATATATATATATGTTTTCTGTCTGAAAGGAGGTTTCAAAGATATGCTCTTGATCATTTTAAAATTTTCCAGTGCTTCCTTATCCACAAAATAATAAAGCTTCTTACATTACTAAAATTATTTTTTCTCTTTCTTTTTATTTCCTTTATTTTCATTTATGGCAGGCCTTTTTTGTTTTTCTATGAATGTTAAAGAGGAATGTAAACTGAATGTGCTCACAATTCTTTGAAATGGAACTTTGACCTTATATTTCTTACAGAAACTTGGTTAAGTCAGCAATTTTCTGATTGTTCTTTCCTTGATAATAGATTTAATATTTTACACACTGATACATCTATGGAAAATATTACTTAAGGAGGTGATACTCTTATTGCTATTCATAAAGATCTTCATTTTAGTTGATCTTCATGAATCTACATGGCTCTCTTGTACATTAATTCAAGAATATAAGAAAAAAACTGGAGTTGTGAGAGTTATTGTTAAAACGACAGAGAAGACATTAAAATTTGTTTCAGAATCTTGAAAAATTATTTATTGAGTAAAATAAGCTATTGAATACATTTAAAAATGTGAATAAAGAAAAAAATTTAAAGAAGGAATATTGTATATCTTAATTTTTGTTTAGTATTGTTAAATAAATATTGATTTAATAATGATGGAATAAATATTTGTAGTAGAAGGATTAAGTGAATCAGATTTATTAACGATATGGCAATATTTTATAGTAAGAACCGAGTTAAACAAATTGTTATGCATTAATAGAATTTGTAGAAAGTTGGAAAAAAATAAAAAAATAAATGTAAACTAATAAAAATAGATAATGAAAAATAAGCATTGGAAAAATAATGAGGAACTGCTTAAGATTTTAAATGTTTAAGAAATTGTGTAAACAATGGAAGCAATGAATAAAAAAAAACTAAAGATAAAATACAATAGATAAATAAATTGTCAATATGGATGTTAATATAAATATAAGATTATTTTTAGTCCATTGGAAAGGAAATTTAAAGAATAAATTTGCTTTATATGCAGCAGAGATCTAAGCAGTTAGAAAAAGAAAAACAAGACATTTAAAAAGCATTAGAAATGTTGTATTAGAAGGAGAATAGAACATGATTAGAAGAATAAAATTAGTACTTCAGATTTATTTTTTTAAAAAAGTAACATATATATATATTATAACGGTGTGGACCTGTGGATCTTTTCAGTCTTACCGTATCTGCACTACAAGAGCACCATTTAGGCATTTGACCCTAGAAAATTTATATAGTAGGCAGATATGTAAGTTAAAAAAAAATTGTATATATTTTATTCCAACCGTTAGCCCAATGTCACTAGCTCAGTGGAACAGCAGAGATTTATATTTTATAAATTCTTATCTAAGAATATTTCAATATTAAAATAAAATAAAATAAGCCATTGCCAGTAATTAATTATACACACAAACATTTATTAACGCACATCTAAATTTTGAATCATTTTTAGCATTATTATTTTAGTATGTTTACTTTAGCATTTAACTATATTTTTAAATTTTATTTTGAAGTTCACACAGATGAATTTAATAGTTTATTTAAGTGTTGAGTATGAATAAACTACATAGACTGCATTTGAAAAGAAAAATATTTTATCCCTAATTTAACCTTAGGCCAAAAGTTCGCAGCCAAACCAAGGTCAATCCATCTGATATATCAATGTATTCAATGCAGTATGAATATGACAGCATAAATACCACACTGTCAGGAATGCACATCTAAACAGCATGGTTAAGAAGACATTGCTTCTTGTCCAGTATATGAATGTCACATCTGTCTGACAAGAAGAACAGTAAAAAAAAAAAAGAAAACTCCATAGGAAGGGATTGCAGTCCTTTTGCCGACTTACGATCCCATTCCATAGGCAAAAAGAGAGTGTGCGGCATAATATGCGATCCTGCAAGTAGCGAATCTCATACTACATCTAGTAATTGCACCAATATATCCAATCCATTGACCAATTTAACTACGAAACAAATAACCTAAGGTTACCCTCCCTTAAACTAACATATATAATTTTACAAATCTATGCAGACATTCACGCCCAACTTAAATTTAACATTTATTTAAAAGTTAAACAAAAAAAAAATCATAATAAAAACTTAAAAGAACAAAAAAAAAATTAAATGAAAATGATTTTAAAAAATACATCAAATGACATTATTAATATTAATTTATGTTGATCAGATAGGATTCTATTGCTATCATTTAAATACTGGGAAAGTTTATATTTTAGAGTTCTTATTGTTTTCAAATTAATTAATATTCATTAGATTTCATAAAGTTCTTACAATTTTAGCAAGTCTGTAGTTTTTAATTTCTTGCAGTTGTTTGTCATTTGGAGCCAGCGTTAATTCCCTAATGTCCTGTGGTCCTCAATATAGCAAAAACTATGTTATTTCTCTTTCCTTTTAGCAAAACTGAAGGGATTGAAGAGTGCATCTTTTCAATCCCTTCTCCTTTAACTCTGCACTAACACATATCACCACTGCTATCACACATTTCTCCCTCAAATTAATTTTCATTCACTTTTTATGGTAGACTTTTGGATCCAGAGGACATTACGTCATGACGATGGTGATGGTCTTTTCGCTGAGGTCCGATTCCCTGATGGATTTCTTTCATTGGCCATTCTGTTCCTATTGTTTTTCCTCTCCTATCTGACCTTTGCTTATGCATTTTGAAATGCCCAAGGGCTAGTTTACTTTTACTAATTAAAATAATCATTTCCATTTTATACAATGGAATTAATTAAATTATTTTGCAAACTTAAAGATATATTTTTATCTCTAAATCTTTTTACGTTTTTGCTTTTAAAATACTTTTTCTCTTTTTAATAAAATTTTATTTTAATAATTTTTTTTCATCTGTGTGATTTTATATATATATCTACAAGTTTTTTTATGTCTTAAAAAAAAGAAGTTTTTAAATGCGAACTTTTCAATGTCTCAATTTTTTTTAAAAAATAATGTAACGGTGTAGGTTCCCATTACAATATATATATTGAAAGAAATGTGAGGGGGGAAAAAGGAATTGGATTAAAAATAAACTTTAAGGCAAAAAAATTACAAAAATGCACACACACACACACAAAGATAAATGAACAGCATTCATTCGTACATGACTTTAAGAAGAGGAGTTTGAATATTTAAACAGTATAAAAAAAGACAAATAATGCTTGGAGAATCCATTTTACTATTTAGGGAAAGAGATGACGATTTATTAAAAAATGTACCAATAAGGCTAATGATATTCTGGAAATAAAAAAGTAATTTGAATTTATGTAAAATTTTATCATGAATATGTATAATTGTTCTAAGATATAACTCATTTGCCCCAATCTCAATAATGTCTGATTATGCTGTGTATTATAACTGTCTAACTTTTGCAACCTTCTATTATATAAATCATTTCAAAACATTCTTGACTATTGCTATAGATGTTTTTTTCCGTTAAAAAACTATTAGATTGCTTTTGATTTTTTTTCTATTAATAACTATCTTTATAATAATAATATTAATGAATATTTAAAAAGAGAGTTCTATTTTACAATCAACCATTAAATAGAAATTCAACTCTGTGAATTAAGGATTTATTGAACCATGTGCTTTATTTGACTTTTAAATGTGGTAATTATCATGGAATATCATTACTATCCATTGCAGCAAAAGTACTTCAAGAATTTTGCTGAATAGTTTGCTTTTAGTTATGGATAAATGGTTGCCAGAGATTCAAATCAAGAAATATTATAGATATGATTTTTATCACTAATCAAATGCAAGAAAGAAAGAAATGAATTATATATTACTTATAATGATTTGGTCAAGGCATTTGATTCAGTTAATATGACAGGTTTATGACATTGTTTGAAATTAGTTGAAGGTCCACCAAAATTTATTCCTATTATACAACCTCTACATGAAAAATTGAGAAGTGTTATTACTACATGCAGAAAATCTGAGGCATTGGAAATGAAAAATGGTATTAAATAAGGATGTGTACTTGCTCCAACTTTGTTTTCAACTTTTATAAGAATAGTCTTTAGAATTGTTTGTAGGTGGCTTAATAAGGCAGATATCAAGACATGACATGGGTTTGATAGTGGAATTTTTTATTTGAATTGGTTAAAAGAAAAAAAAACAAGAACTTCATCTTCTTGGATTCTGGATTTACAGAAATATTCATGGTTGTACTATTTTTGCCAGTTCAAAAGCAGATTTACAAAGGGTTAGCATTTTAAATGCAATCTATAAAAATCTCAGTTATTAATGTTCAAAAAACTCAAGCTGCTTTATTAGCCAGTGACAGAAAAGTCCTCAGTAACTTTCACCCTAGACAGCTACCAACTTGAGAATGTAATTTAGTTTAAATACCTTGATAGTTTTATAAGTATAAAGTGAACTTAGATGTTGAGATCCACCATAAACTCTAATTAGCTACTGCTGCTTTTAAAAAGTTAAAAGACAGAGTATTTAATCATAGGGAAAGAACTATTGCAACTAATTTATCTGTATATAAAAATGTTATTTTATCTAACTTATTGTATGGATGGAAAACCTGGACACCCTATTGATGCAATATAAAAGAATTATAAAATTTCATTCCTGTGAATTTTTGAAAATATGATGGCAAGATTATAAAACCAATCAATATTTTTTTCAGCTTGCAGGATGTGGGTACTATTGTAAAACCACACCATTGTTGGATTGGACATTAAAGAGGCTTTATGGTGAACTTGAAAATGGATTTCATAGGAGAGGCTGATCCATCTATATTATGAGGATTATCTCAAAGACATTCTAAAAAAGTGCAATGACAATTATTTCAATTGAAAAAATATTGTTTTCACTTTGGACTCAATGCTTTATAGTTAGCTAATGGCTGTTGGAGGATTGCATTACATTCTAAGATCTAGGTACATTGCTCTCAGATCCAAGACTCCTCATTGATAGAAGCCACAAGCTAGAAACTAGTCTGGGGATATTGGATGAGTAGGCACTACATAGGGATTTTATGCAAAAATCTTCCTGCATCCATTGATTGATTACTCTGTCTCCCACTGGTGGTGCTACTGTATAGAGAGTTTAGCCTCTATGTAAACAGCTTGTGTAAGCATAAGAAATGGTGATCATGTGATGTTTAGTGGTTTGAAAAAATATGGTGGAGAATAGACTAAATTGGAGATCTACAATTAGTCATGCTGTTTTAGTAGTTCAAAAATAAAAGTTTTCTAAAATTTGTTTATTTAAGAGTTTTGATGCTTAATATTATCATCCACTGAACAAGGAAAAAATAAGATTTTAAGTTTGCATCTTAGTTATGTATTGCAAGTTGGATATTTCCTTTATTATTTTAAAAGACTATTTACTTATTGCTATTATTTAATCTAAAAAGTCAAAAAACAGTTGAAATTATAAGAATCTCATTGGAAAATGCCCCAGAAATAAAATTTGACTCAAACACCTTTTTATCTGCTCAGCAAAGCTTGAAGGATGATTTATAGCATCTTTATTAAATATTTTGTAACCACTTTGTATCTATACAGTCTTATAATATTGAGTTCTCAAACTATGCTTTATCATGTCAAAAATTTTAATATGTAGCTGCTTTCAGCCTGTGGTAAATATTAGCTCTATTAGAGATGAAAGCAATTTTGACAACAATTTCTTAAAGTTTTATTTAAGTTCTCTTATTCAGTCCAAATCTTGAACTTAGTTTGATCTTCTTTCACATTGTTTCTGGCTTCTATTAGTACCATAAGATCATAAATTTTTTTTTAAAGCTCTGTGCACAAAATGTGAAAGTGTTTTTTGATATTCTATCTAATAATGAAGAACATTTTATAAAGGTTAGTGCATTTATATGCCATGCTCTTGACATGGGATTGAAGTCATGACTAGATAATGGAAATATTTTCAGGTCATAAGAAAGTCTAGGACTTTTTTTGGTAATCATTCCATAACAAATATAGCTAGTTTATTCACTAACTGGGCTAATAAATATATATTAGCTACAACTATAAAAACAAAAAAAGTGTAACTGAAATAAGAGTGTGTTGTCATATAATTATCTGCCCAAGAAGGAAAGTAACATTCAGGAGATCAAAAGACAGATTGAGCACAGCTGTTCTTTATCTATTATTACTTTAAAATCACCACAAATTATAGCCACTGAGTTTGAGCACTATGAATTTAACCAACTTGACTGAAAGCATTCTCAGACAGATATTGAAACTTGAAAGGATCTTTTTTTTTTACAGGTGGAAAAAAACTTGAAAGAATTACTCCTTTGTTTTGATTTAGTGAGATTTGATCCCGGAACCTTTAATTTCTTAGATCATTATCATTAGTATCATCGAAATAAACTTCTTAAAAAATTAACTGCAATTTGAAACTATTTTTACACTGAATGAGATTCCTTGATGTCTTATATTTAAAATAAGATATATATATATAAAACTGAACAAGAAATAACTGTAGCTTCCAATGATTTATATAATGGAAATAAATTATCTAAAACACCATTGACACTACATGTCTCTTAGCATTAGTATTTGTTGTTATATATGCTTAGTTTATTTATGTAATTTTATATGAGGGAGTGAATTCATTGGAAGCTTCAGTTACTTCCCACTAAGTGACATATCATCATTATCATCAACCATTATCAATCCACTGCAGGATGTAAGTGTCTCCAAGTTCAAGCCACCTTCTCCAATCTTTAGCTTCTTTTCTCCACATCACTCTGCACACTTTTTTATTTCATCCATTCATCTCACATGTGGGCTCTTTCTGTGTATTCTACAATTTCTTGGAATCCAGTTTAAGATTTCATTGTCCATCTATTATCATCTCTTCTAGCAATATGTCCAACCTCAACTTCACTTCAGTCTTTTGTTTCAATGAGGTCAGTAACACCTGTTTTCTCTCTTACCTATACATTGCGGTTTCGATCTCTTCTTGTTACTCCCAACATGCATCTCTCCATACTTCTTTGAATGGTCTGAAGTGGCAAAACACATTTATTAAAAACCTTCCTTTTCAAACAAACATATTTATTTTTAGTATCAACTTATTTCTATCAAACACACTCCAACCAAGTTTAATTCTATGAGTTACATATAATCTGAGTTATTTATTATTTACATATATATATCCATGCGATTAGTATTCCTTTATTTATTAAGTAATAATTTACTTATGAGACAAACATTTAAACATCAAAGTAATAAAAGTTCCAGATAAATTCGTAAGTCTTTTTTTTATGGTCAGTCGTTCATCCTAGGATCTTTCTGCTCTACATCCAATTATTATTGCAGCTGGGCTAAATAAATAACGGATTGATTTCGCAAATTCGTGATTACAAGTAGTTTATTTTTACATTCAAATCTGACTAGCCTGAGTTGAGTAGTAAAGATTTTTTCTCAAATATTTTATAGATTACACGTCCTAATAATACGTTACTTCTATAAAATAAATTATAGAAATGTAAGGGTTAACAAATAAATGACGCATTTTCATGGAGGCATATTATATCGAAAGTAATTTTTAATGAAGAAAAAAAGTTTGTTATTTCAGGTTGTTTATTTTCACAAACTTTTTTTTTTACAACATGGGGAGGTAAGTTCAATTCGCTATTAAATAAGTCAAGTCTCATTACCTCCCAGGTAATAAGTTTTTCTTAAAGAAGAAAAAAGAAATGAGTGTTGAATTCTATTGAGATCAAGCTAATAGAAATGCAACACATGGCTTCAGTAAAGATTAATGACTGGAGATTTATGTCAAGGAGTGGATCAGGCTAGTGGATCAATAATGTTGGGGCTTATTCCATATTTCAAATTAATGGCTGTTCTAAAACTCGCTTCTACCTCATTGAACAATTAATCTCGAATACGTAGCTTACTTTTCAAATGCAATAACAACTATGTCTTAGATTACTAAACATAAATAAAAAGAGTCGCTGCTGTTGCATATATATATAAGAGAAACATTTCTCTTAAAAGCCAAAGCAACATATTTATTTATAATTATTAAAAAAGTTATTGATTGTAATATTGTAAGGATAAAAAAAGCGTAGACTTTCCAGTTAAACAAGTAATATGACTAAATGCGCTAAAACGCAGGCAATGGCGAAGGTAACTACAAACGATAATATTAATTGGCTGAGCAACTTTCAAGAAGTTTTATCTTCTCATAATCATAACAAGTGGGTTGTGTTAGCATGATAGAAAATGTATAGGACAAATATTTAAATATATGCAAAGTGGATTAGAAAGTTCTCTTTTTGGAGAGAGAGACGCATGCTTCCTTCCGGGTTATGGCATAAGTGTTGTTAGCATAAAATGCTATGACTCTAAACGTAACAACATCTATGCCATAAACCGGAAGGAATCATGCTTCTCTCTCTCGCTCCAAAAAGTGGAGTTTCTAATCCATTTTGCATATATTTAAATATTTGTCACATATATTTTCTATCGTGCTCACACAATCCACTTGCTATGGTTATGAGAAGATAAAACTTCTCGAAAATATTCAGACAGTTAATATTACCATTTGTACTTAGCATCATTGCCTGCATCTTAGCACATTTAGACATACTGATTGTAATATTGTATATATATATTGTCATATCTAACCTTGCCTTTAGAAGTGGACTATTCCAGAATCCTTGTCTGATTGGCTAGCACCTGGTCACTATCCAATGGGGATAAATCCTTCATTGGGATTTGCACACATAATCTGAGTATTGCCAGTAAAATAGGGGATCTGCCATTAAATAGTCAGTCTTCTAGAGGCAAGGCAGAGAAAGACAGAGAGCAATTACATCTGTCAACCTGAGCAACTGAAAGGGCTCTCCAATAAGGTATTTTCTCTAGTCATTATCGCAACATCCACGCAGTGAGGCAAGTTCACATATGGAGTGGAAACGGCTATGTCTGCAACCAACTCAAGGCAAGTTGTCTAAGTGCATCTGGAAGAGTCTTACTTAAGCTCACGAGGCAGGCTACTTATATAGCTGAAAGTGAGTTCCATTCTTTGGCATGACTACCTCAGCATTAATTTGTATAAACCATATTTATATGTTTGATTAACTAATGTACATGTATATTTTTGTAACTAACAAATTATACATATTAATTGTTGAATAGTTTGCCATCATTTGTCTGTTGATTTGAAACCGAACCTGTAAGCCAAGCCAAATGTAACAGATCTAGTGTAGTTGACAGGATAGATCTGTTGTGTTTGGCTTGGCTTACAGGTTCAGTTCCAAACCAACAGACAAATGATAACAAACTATTCAACAATTAATATGTATAATTTATTAGTTACAAAAATATACATACATGTTAGTTAATCAAACATATAAATATGGTTTATACAAGTTAAGGCTGAGATAGTAATGCTGAGTAATAGAACTCACTTCCAGCTATATAAGTATCCTGCCCCATGAGCTCAAGTAAGACTATTCTGGCTGTGCCAGACAGCTTACTTCAAGTTGTCTCTACTTCAGGCTCTTCCAGCTGCACTTAGACAGCTTGCCTCAAGTCAGTTGCAGATGTAACACTTTCCAGTCCATATGTGGACTTGCCTCACTGTGTAGATGTCATGATAATGACTAGAAAAAATACCTTTGCTGATGGCAGAGGGTTTATTGGAGAGCACTTTCACTCATTCAGGTTGACAAAAGTAATTGCTCTCTCTTTGCCTTGCCTACAAAAGGCTGACTATTTAATGGCAGATCCCTTACCTTACTGGCAACACTCGGATTATGGGTGCAAACACGAATGAAGGATTTATCGCTATTGGACAGAGACCGGGTGCTAGCTAATCAGGCAAGGAATCTGGAATAGTCCACTTCTAAAGGCAAGGTTAGATATGACATACATAAAAAACTCATGTATTTAAATAGTTAATTCAAATTTTCAAACACTTTGTTCATTTAAGTATCAAAGTGGTTTCTTTCTTCTTTATAACCTAATACTAAGTGTACTTTCAGTGAAGTTCACAATAATCATAGCTCTCTTAAATTAATTATTATTGCTGCTTTATTTATATTGTAATTATGCATGCATTTTTATTTAAATTAGGTCATTTAAATATTCCATCTATTAAATAATTATTCAAATAAATGACATTTATACAGAAAAGGTAGTCTGTATATTTGAAATATAGTTTTATTCACGCTTTCAATATATAATAATATAATTATAACACTTTAACTTCGAGACTATACATATAAACTTTGAACCCTAAAGAAGTGAAAATGCAAAATTATGATATGTTATATGTCAAAAGCATGCTAAGCAAAAATAAAAACTAAATTTAAAATATATAAACTACCTTTTCTGTATAAATATCCAGAACATCTATTACAATTACCCAGAAAAGAGAGAAAAATCTTTGGTATATTGAGTTATTAGATAATTGCACGCTGGTCTTGCTTTTGTTTGTTATGTTTATATAGTTGGCAATAAACCATGCCTCCTTGACCTTACTTTTGCTATCATATTTAAGAGATCAAATCCATGCCTTCTTGACCTTTCTTTTGCTATCATATTTAAGAAATCTATGATTATGGTGAACTTCACCAAAAGTGCACTAGCATTAGGTTATATAAAAAAATAAACCACTTTGATATGCAGATGAATAAATATTTACAAATTTGAATTAAAAATACACATGAAGGGGAAAATGAATATTAATAATAGTTAAGTAACGTAACTGTAATTTATGGTATCTGATAAGGAATAATCTAAAAACATATGTGAGATCAATTTTCATTCTTTAAATTACATAATATTTCCTAATATATGAGTCTAATTAAACAAATGTAGAAGTTGGGGTATCCTAAATTTATTTTATGTCAGGTTGTTTTTCACTTTTTAAAATATTTATTTTAAGACATGTGCAGAAATTAGTAAAAATAGTTGAGAATTTCTCAAGCAAGTTTATTATTTCTTCCAACAGCCATTTGATAACCAGTCTAGACAGCCCTCCAATTGTTACAATTTGAATTATAAGTGTCAAACTAACTCCGCCCACAACTTTGACATCATCCACTCTGGATAAATACAATAATATCATCACTAATCATTTATTAAATTAGAGATTATCTTTTGCTCTGTTTATCAACAATTAATGTGCTAGTATAGGAAATGTGATCATGTGATGCTTAATGGTTTAACACCAATCCTGCCTAATAGGATAGTGGTGGCTATGGTTGTAAAAGACCCAAAGATACCAAAATGTATGGGTGCTGAACTGAGTTCAGACCCATATGACTATATAAGCTATTGAGCTTAGATTGAAAATATTTTTTGTGTTTTCAATTTCATTCTCATAGTTTTATAGTTAAGTAGAGATAAAAGGTGGTTGCTAGAGGGTTGCATTAGATCCTAAGATCTAGATGCAGTGCTCTCAGATCCAAAGCTCCTCACTGACGAAGGCCACAAGCCAGAAACTAGTCTGGGAATATTGGATGAGTAGGCATTAGATAGGGATTTTATGCACAAGCCTTCTGGCATCCATTGATTACTCTGTTTAGCACAGGTGGCAATACTGTATGGAGAGTTTTGCTCTGTTTAGATTATCTTTATTCCAGATCTAAATTTTAAATCTCAGCTTAAAGATAAATGTCCCAGACAAATGTAAATTGGTTAGGTCAGTGTGAATGAGGTATCTAACAATTTTTAGCTAGAGGATGATCATTTCAGACTAAGTAAAATTGATCAGATAAGTTTATATACTTAAAATGGGATGCAGAATTTCTTTCTAATGAGTAAGGATCACATCCTATAAATATAGAGCAGGTATAATAAATTAAAAATTGCAAAAATATAAGTAAATCTATTTTTTAGAAAAAGTTTGCAAATAAGCTCTTAACAAGCTTTGCAGAATATCCTCAACCCCAGACTGGAGCTCTTAACATGCTTTGCAGAATATCCTCAACCCCAGACTGGAGCTCTTAACAAGCTTTGCAGAGTATGCTCAACCCCAGACTGGTTTCTGCTACTGGCTTCGTCAGTGTGGTGCCAGGAATCATTTCAGACTGGCACTACACTGATGAAGCCAGTAGCAGAAACCAGTATGGGATTGAGGATATTCTGCAAAGCTTGTTAAGAGCTTATTTGTGAGCTCTTTATAAAACATTTGTAATGCAAGCTTGTTTGAATTAGGTCATGCGACATCTGACTTAATTTATTTGTAAATAAATCTATATACAATATTTGATATATAAAAGAATATATATCATGGATGGTTTCAGAAAATAGATTGCTATTAGATGAAAGGACATTCCTCTTTGAGATCTTAAAGGAACCAAGCAGGATAAATTTGTAATGTCCACTCCATATATTCTTGTAATTGTTGCTGTTATTATGTAATTATTCATATAGTGAACAAACATGGATGGCATGCTTATCACTATGCATTAAGCCAATGTAATAAGTTTATTGGCTTTTTACCTATGATTTTAACAACTTGTGGTCTTCTCAATTGCCGACCAGTTCTTAATTAAAATTATCAGTTGAATTTTCTAGAAAGAAGGATCAATGATGTGTATGTGAATGATTTTTTTTAAAATAAATATTTAGAATCATGTTAGACAAACTAAATAATGGTCCTTATTTCAAAAAGGCATCAAAATGGGAGCAGTTGGCAACCAAAGGAAGATCATGCTAAGAATCCCCTGATTGTGAACTCGGATTGCAATTTGGAGCTGATCTTTTATTTGGCTATCTAAAATTGCAGATCTTTTTCAAGTGAAGGAAGATTAAATGAAATGAAAAAATTGTCTAATACTGAATGGAACATCATTGGCCTTTACAAAATTAAAAGAAATGGTGAAGAGGAAGGCACAAATATTGAGAGCAAAATGAAAAAACAATAACACGGAGATTGATGATATATCAGACAGAGTGGCAAGATTAGTTATTCAAATTAATGAAAAAAAATCAAATACAGATAATTCAAATTCATGCTTAGCAAGTTTTCACTTGAAGAAGAAATAAATGATTTTTATATAGATGTGCTTTTGATTATACTAAACAACATTTGTAATTGCCATAGAATACTGACAGCAATAAAGTGGGAAAATGATCGAAAGATAAAAGGTGTGGATAAATTTGGCTATGATAACAGAAATGAGAGTGCATATACCTGTGGAGTTTAAAAAAAACACTATATTATGAATTATTTTTGTTAAAAAAAACTAAACGAAACTGAGCAAGTGAAAACTCCCAATGAAGGTACAGCAGAATGTTTTTAACAGATTCAACACATGAGTGATCATCAATTAGTAAGATGTAATATACACATTAATGCAATACTAGAGAGACAAAAATGATTTAAAAAAGGCAGTATTAAACAACTGATATTACTAATGTTCAGAAATATTCCAAAGAACAAATCAAAATTTGCTCATCATTTTCAAATGTTAACAGACTTTGAAAATGGTTCAAAACATAGTTCACCAAGATCAGCAAAAAAGACAGCATATACAATAAAATTCCCAGAAAATTACCAGAAAAAGTTTAACTGAGACAAAGCAATGCATGACGAAAAGAAGGAATATGAAAGAATTTAAAGGTGATTCATTAAAATGAAAAAGGTTCTATAAAATGATACAAAAAAAAAGAAAGAATAATGATATATAAAAATATAATTATGAATTAGCAAGGAAAGTTGTAGAAGAAAATACAACTTTCAAAAATATAAAACATCTTGATAATAAAAAGAGGTTATCCTAGCAATAAAAAGAGAAGATGAAATTATTACTACAAAACAAAGATGACATTATAAAATATGTAGAAGAATTGTATAAAGAATTATATAATACTAAAGAATAAGAATACATATTAATTGTTACAGTTACTACCTATTCTAAATTGTCAAGCAAGCTAAATAAAGAAGTGAGACATACAATAAAATCTATGAAAAAAAAGTTCCAGCATATGTTGGAATTATTATTATTTTAAAAGAAGTATATGAAGGAATACAAAAATAGTTAGCAAAACTATATACTAAATATTTTAAATGATGAAGATGTTAGATGATTAAAGACTGCATTGATATTTATAAAAGGTAATATAAATAAATAAATTAAAAATTGCAGATCTATTAGTTTGATCAATTCTATATAAACCCGAAATGAAAAAGGCTGGATTTAAAAGTGGTTTTAGCACAATAGGTAATATTCAAGTATTGAGAGAGAAGTTACAGAAAAAACCAATGAATATGAATTGCCATATTGCTCTAAACTTATAGACTATGAATGGGTATTTGATTCTATAAGCATTTCAATAGTAATTAAAGCTTCGAATCATCAAGATATAGACCTAAGATATCATCATATTCAAACAAATTACCAATGAATATGAATTGCCATATTGCTCTAAACTTATAGACTATGAATGGGTATTTGATTCTATAAGCATTTCAATAGTAATTAAAGCTTCGAATCATCAAGATATAGACCTAAGATATCATCATATTCAAACAAATTACCAATGAATATGAATTGCCATATTGCTTTAAACTTATAGACTATGAATGGGTATTTGATTCTATAAGCATTTCAATAGTAATTAAAGCTTCGAATCATCAAGATATAGACCTAAGATATCATCATATTCAAACAAATATTGTCCAATTACAACAACAGTGATTAAACTTATGTTTATACTAAGAAGATTGACATTGATAAGAGTATATGATTGTGGGATTTCATATTACCAAAACGTTTTCAGCAATTATATAAAAAAGTATTGTGTGGATTAAATCGGAAGCTAAAGAAATAAAAGTAAATGGAAATTATTTAAGTCATCTAGATTTTTGAAGTTATAAGTGTGGTTATTTTTTTCAATTAAGCTTCAGAGATTTTTTATTAAGAAATAAATTTATTTTAAAAAACTACATGAATTATGGTACATCAATTAGGTGTCCGCTATGAAAGTAAGAAAGTAGGATTAAAAATTAATACTAAAATGACTAAAATAAAGATGAATGATTTTTCAAAAAAGAAAGGAAAGCATCATAATCAAGAGTTAGAGAAACTTAAAAATTATAAATCTTGCTTAGATTATTAATTCAGTTGGAAATATAATACATGAAATTAATCATAGAATTAAACTAGGAATCAATAGGCTTTTAGCAGAAATAACATTATTAAAAGAAAATATGCATATATTTTTGAAAAGGAAGATTTTTAATAGATATGTGTTACCAATAATTATTTATGGATTTGAGACTTGAGTAATTAACAGGAACGGAATTGGAAGTCAATAGACACGCACTGAAGTGTGGAGGGGTGTATGTTATAAAAAACAAGAAGTGACCAAAATGAGGTATATGGGTGAAACAGCAAAGAACATTAAATGAATTAAGAGACTGAAATGGAACTGGGGTGGATATATTACTAAATTATATTAAATAAAGTTTTAAATCAGATCCCAATAAATTATAAAAGATCTGAAAAGAAACCACATATGAGATGGATGAAATAAAAAAGTTTGCTGGTGTAAAACAAGTAAGAGGATATATGGATTGGACAGACTGGATTAAACTCGGAAAGATCTTTATTTTGCAGTGGATAAGTAATAAACTGAAAATGATGATATTGATATTTAATTAATAAAATAATTTCATGAAAAAGGTATCAATAACTTTTCTCATCGTATATATCTTTCACGGACAACCTCTATTCCTCAGGTGATCTAGGAGTTTAAACATCCAAATATTCTCACTAGATATGGTAGTCAGATTTTTTTTTGTAAATACAGTGATTGTGTACCACTTTAAAGTTTGTCAGGGTAAGAGAATTTTTAATGATCGCAATCAATCGAGCATACAAAAAAAAAAAAAAAACAACAGAACAGAGATTAGAAACTTTTATGGCAATCATCAACTAGGACAATGGAGTTCAAGGGTGGTGGCTTAGTTGGACTATTACCTTGATGTAAGCTGGACAGTATATGATGCAATTTGTGAATAATGTTAGCCGAGAGGTCATCGCAGCCGCCTTGCAAGCAAGTAGTTGGTTGCTTGTGGGTTCGCGTCCCGGCCGATGCTATGACATATGAAGAAAAAAAAGAATGTTCTGCCTTTTTTAATTCATAATTCTTGTAGTAAGTTACGCTATTTGTTTATTAAACATGTCCAGGATAAACACAATGGCTTTACTGAAGTGACCAAAGAGAGATTTTTCTTTTACTTCTTATTTGGCAATCAGTACAGGCTTATTTTTAGTCCTTGAATCTGACATTTCTGGAAAAATTTTATCTATTTGTTTTTTGTAATAATTCTATATAAATAATTGTGCTTCATACAGAATGTGTATGCGTGTACATAAATCTATGCTGTATATATAGATTATTCAAATGTATGATATATATATATATTCGTAAATTATTTTAAATGATGAATAAATTAAAATGACAATTTTTGAAAACAGATATAAAATACATAATCCAATAGTTTACTGTCCGGAAGTTCATATGTAGGTTGAATAACGGAAGTGACGGAATGGGGCATGATCCCAAGGACTATGAGCTCAAGGAACTATCCTTCATCATAGTATCAAACAACAACGGAGCGTAGATGTAAATATTACTAGTTGATTTTTTTTTAAATAACAGAGATAACAAATAATACAGATAAAATAAATATATACATATTTTCTTTACGAAAAACACTGTTATCATCATATAATTATTTGATAACGACCCCCCCCTCCCCAGAAAATTCACTCAAGTTGTTTTTATTACTAAAAAAGAAATTTATTTGGTCAGAATTTCTAATAAGCAGGAAAACCGCGCAGACATCAAAACAGGCAATAAAATTTATGACTGCATTATTTAATGTTATTAAAAACACCGAAGGAAAAAATACTTTAACCTTATAATAATATTGATATTGAAAAAATGTGATTTTATTTATTGTCACGCATATATATATATATTTGCATGTGTCAAATGCGTTGAAAGGGAAGCGAACCCGGGCCAGGGAAGACAGCTATGCTAATCACCAGGTCACTAACGATTTGCAAGAATATACAAAGATTAGTCATATTTTTATAATACTCTAATAGTTACTGACGTAGCCTATCTTGTTCACTTTAAGCATAATTACCAGCAAAGTCTTATGGGAATTAGTTCAGTATCTGCCATGCTCATAATCTTAGGTTCAAATCTAGATAGAACTTCACATATTTTCCAGATAACTGAGAATTTTCAAATAATCTTGAAATTTATTTTTGAAGTGCCTTAAATAGCTATCATATAATTATTGATACCCAGTTATAACTAATTAAAAAATAAAACAGAAAATAGAAATTATATCAAAATCATAAATCGGCCATTCAATATCTAAGTGACTAATGTTTTTTCTATGACAGTTCCTCTGTGAAAAGATTACAGAGAGATCTTTCTCCTGAAGGAGATTATTTAAAAATTAGATCTGACAGAAGGACTATTTTTAATGGCTTATATTTACATAATATTAACTTTGATATATTACCAGACTTGATTAAAATAAAACGTGGCTTTATTTGACAGCAATAATTAAAAAATATCAAATATAGAACTGCACAAGCAATATAGGATTTAATAGCTTAAAAGTTCAATGATTTACAAGAAAATTTAAGAATGACCATAGTTTGATAACATTTTGAACAACAATGCAAATAAATGTAGATACTGATAAAACATAAAAAAAGGATATGGTTTTATTTCTCAGGAGTTCATAAGAAGTTCGAGCACTTGACCTACAAATGTCAAAATCGATCCTGGGACTTCCTGATCCCTCATCCAATGCTCTACTAACTGCATCAAACACACACAGGGTACTGTTAGAGACAATACATTTTTATGATATTAAAACAACTCTTTGTAACCTTAAAAATATAAATGCTGTTGATCTTGTTAAAGTAAACGGAGAAGTTTTAAAATAAAAAAGTATTAGTTTCAAAATTGTCCTTTTTTTAAGTATACAAACTTATGACAATGAGCTTTCAGATTTTAAAAACCCTTTTATTGTTCCAATATATACAAATCATAAAATAAAAAGTACTACAGCAATTATTATAGATTATTATATAAGGGGAAAGTGGGAAAAATAACCCAAATTTTGTAATAAAAAATTGTATATTTATTTTTTTACATATTGCAAATTGAATTGTTTTCTAAGTATAGCCTATTTAATGCACTGAAGCAGTGTAAACACATTTTTCACTTTTTAAAGTAGTCTGTAAACTCTTGCAAAGAAATGCATTTTAATGTTTCTGTCATTTTTTTTCTTCGCCACTTCTAAGTCAGTGGGAAAAAAGACATTTTTTTTCATTTGAGAGATTAAAAAAAGTCTTACAGAGTGAGATTGAGTGAAGGTGGCCAATTGATAAGCTGGCTCATGTTGAATTTAATTATAAACTGTATCCACTCAAACTTTATGCACTAGCTGTGCTGCCATGACGGAATATGCACTCCTCACTTTGCCACAAAATGGAATGCTTACATTTTACATCACAAAAGTTTTCAGAACATGTACATTTTAAATGATTGATCACTAAAAACATTGAGCGACCAATCACTGTCTGCATTCCAAAAAAAAAAAATTGGCACAATCTTGTCATTTGATTTCACTCACCATGTTTTTTTTGGGATGCGGTAAATTTAACACTTTTATCAAACCACACGTAAACTTGTGTTTTTCCAAAGCAACTTGCTTGTAAACACTTTCAAGCATTACACCTGTTTTTTTCTAAAAGAAAACAGAATTTCACATTGTTCCAACTTATTAGACTTTACAAAAATCGAAAAATATGCTAAACATACGTTACATAAAATGTGCTACATGTGACAATAATTTCACAATGATGTCATTTGGAAGAGTGATGCAGAAGGATCCCTGCAAAAGATATCTAGAAGTTGTGCCTACCAGAGAATGATTCTGTATATTTTTAGGTCCATCCCTCATATTTATACATTGTAGAAAAAGGACATTGAAAATTTTCATTGAATAGATTGCCAACATCAGTGCAGCTTTAGAGAATCAAAAAGTGCTACAAATATGGTTATTGTTACCAGAAAAATGTTGAAAAAGTACTGTGAGCAAAGACAGTGTTTATATATTGCTTTGATTTGAATTAATCAAGGCATGTAATCAAGTTAATTGAAAAAGTGTGAATTTTCTGACTGTCTGTAAAATTTATTTCTAGTTGAACAGGTCAGATTATTACTGCTTGTGGAAAATCAAATATGTTTTCCTTTTTTTTTTTGTTATTAGACATTTTGGGATAATTTATAAGTGATTTTATAAAAGCATTACAATGAAATATATTCAACTGTAGAATTTCTAATTTGGATTAATAAGAACTTTATCTTCTTGACTTCTGACTTTACATCATGATAAGGAGTATACTATTCTTGTCAATTCAAAGAAAAAACTAATGAATGACCTTAATATTTCAAATGCAACTGGTCTTTGATTTAATAATTTGGATACTCAAATTGTAACGGGGAAAAAAATTTGAGAATGTGATTCAATTTAAAATATTTTGATAGATATATAGACAAAAAGTCGAAGTGGAATGTTGATGCAAAAAGATACAAGTGTGTTGATGCACTTAAAACGTTAAAAGAATATTTTATCATTAATGATAAATAAATAATAATATTATAAAAGTGAGACTGAAACATCCCATTATCATAACATAAAAACAATGTACAATTTGGAATGTTTGTTTGCAAGATTAAAAAAACAACAATATGCAATTCTAAGACAGTATATAATTTGCTTATACTGAATGTTTCTGGTATATGTAAATAGAGGGATTTGAACTCAGGATTTTTTGGTCTATTTATCCTCCAATCCATCTCAAGCAACTGATATATATGACTACACACATGCAAAAAAGATACATGATCCCCAATACAAACCAAGTACTGATTGTATATATACATGAAAAACAAAAACAAGTTATAAATCACATAACTTGCTATCGCTTGCATTTATGATCAATAGATGGAGCTTTACCAAAACCTCTGAACAAGCGTATTTTTGTTTACATAAATGTCAAAAGAGTCAGAATTCACTATCTCTTTCATTAGCTCCACCTTCAGATCAGCTAATTTCAAGCTAATTTGCTATCATCAGTGAAGGGTAGGGGCCAGAAACTAGATCTAAACACTGACTCCAAGCATTTATACAACAAGTTCCTATCAGTTTGCAAGCATGAATTTTTTAGACACGTAATGTATATATATATATATGTGGAAGATTTGATCTGGTCCAACTGATGAGTGCTGGTTTTGCATGAAATATGTATATTGGGAATCATCCATCTTATTTCCATGTGTGTGGTTATATGCATTGGTTACTTGAGATGGATTGAAGGATGAATAGACTGAAAAATCTTTGAGTTCAATTCCATCTATTACATAATGCCTGCTGAGTGTGATGATATTAAATCTACTATTTTTTGATGAATTTAATATGTGAGGTATATGACTAGTAATAATATTCATAAAAAAAATATTTTATGATGAATTTGAGAGTGATTTTTATGGGTGATATAGACTTCATTCATTTTATAAAGATTGTGTCTAATTCATTCTGAAAAAAAATATAATATTAATATTTCTTTTAATGGAAGAATGGAGATAAAGGCAAAATAAATGCAAAACTAAAACTATATAAGATATTGAAAGCTTTAAAAAAGAAAAAAAATGTTGAAGAAGTTACAAAATAGCATGTGGTATATAGGGTATATGAGCAGAGACCTTCACATGACCCACCCCTCTCCACACCATCTCATAACACTGATACACTTGAACACATATATGTTGAAAAGATAAATAATCACCAATATGTGTATTTCATGCTAAACCAGCAAACATCAGTTGGTCCAGATTACCATCTCTACACATATATGCTATAAGTGCTCAGATATATATTAAGATAGCCAAATCCCATACTTTAATGGACAGGCTTCAATCCACTCCACATTCCAACTCTTCAACCATCCATCCAATTGAAAATCTGATGACGGAATACTCAAAGGCCACCCTGAGGCTGAGATTCTTGACACACCCATGTTGACCTAAGGTCAATCTGACCCCACATATACAGGACATAATCCATTTAATACATATACAAGGGATGGGCAGACATCTCTACTATGTAATAACTGAAACACACAGGCTTATTATATACCTGTGTCTATATATGTAATATATAGGGTATGTGGTATATGTTGACATATTTATATTTCACAGTTTGACTTTATACTCAGCACAAAACTCATCTTAAACATTTTATGATTAATGAATCTTTTTTTTTTTTTTTTGAGTTAGTGTAGCCAAACTCATTTATGAGTGGCAGTTAATAATGATATTATCAGATAATTTGAGTACCAAACAAATGAGTCATAGAAGCTAGAAAATTGAGTTATCATCACTTATTGAATTTTCTTACATCATGAATATAGAAACAGAGCTTCATCCATAATTCTCTTTTGAAATCTGGTTATTTTTTGTATAAGTAAAATTAAATTAATATATTTAGAATCAGACAGTGTTCTATGGTTCCAGGGTTATATATTTCTTTGCATAAATTTATATTGAAGTCCTCTGCCACATGATCTATGGAGTAACTGTGCAATAAAATACTATAATCAAAACATTACCTCTGTTTCAGAGTGATATACTGTTTACCACCTATTTACACCAATTCATTTTTTGCATTTTAAGATTTAGAACCAGAACATAAACTTTAATGATCTATTTGCAGAATTGATAAGCATAAATATTCTTGAACTGATCAATGTTGGATTAATAGTGACTTAGTTAGAGGACAGTTGTTTAAAAAAGTTCCAGTTTAACAGGTTTTAAAAAAACTATTTTGGCTTTATAAATGACTTAAACCTAAGACTAATGAATGGCTTAGTACTGTGTTAGTGAGAATTGAATTCCAGAGCTGAAGATCCATTATTATGGCCCCACCCATCATTCTTAGTGCTCGTACTTCATATAAACTCATGAGAAATAAATCGTTTGTTTTATTTTTATGATTATATATCCATGTGTGCATATATATTATAATAAAATAAAGATTTAAAATATATTCTAAAAAATCAAAATAATATAAAAATGGATTTTGAATCCATGGTAGATAAAGTTATAATTTTTTTTTCAAATTATAATTATACTTAGTACTTTCTTTCAGGTATTGGAATTATAATCATATTATATTAGATGTAATGCTATCTGTTTTACAAATATACTTTTTAAAATGTTCAAATCGTAGTAATAAGGCATCTCATATAATTGCTATTTATATGAAGAATAAAACGAAAGAGAAAGCATGGAGATTATTAAAATAATCGATAAGATAATACGCATACGAGAAGGGAGGTGAAAAGCCATGTACGTGTTTGCGTAAAAAATCAGATATAATAATCTTTAACTTGGCTTAAGTTTATATCTGTGCTAGAGAAAAATTCTAGTTTAATAAATAATTAATGATAAACGTAGTTAGATTTATCAAAAATGTACGAAGTCGAGATTGTGAGTGGAGCAAATTTGGCGGTTGTAAATAAAGATGTGACAATTCGTCATAACTCTTCATGTAATAAATATATATACAAGAGCTGGAGATCTGGGCCAACTGATGAGTGCTGGTTCAGCACGAAATGCATCTTGGGGGTCATTTATCCTTTACTGCATTCTTATTTATATGAAGAATAAAAAAAGAAAGAGGAATTGTGGAGATAAAAGTATTAGTGGCAACATTAATTTTGAATTTAGTCAAAATGTTTTTAAAAATATTTTCATCTCTGAAACACCAACATAGGAAAAATGACTAATTTTTCTTTTAAATAATGATATTTATAGTATTGTTTAAAAGTTGAAGTAAAATTTTATTAACGTTAGACTATTTATTATTGAAAAAAATAAAATAATGGTGAAGTGTGGGAGTACAAGTTATTTTTATAAACAGATAAAATATACTATAGAAATGTTGCATAACTTCCAAAAAGACATCTACAATCAATAGAAAACATCTTCCAAATTCAAATAATTTCCAAAATAATTAGCCTTCCATTAATTCTCTCTTATGATGAAAGGCTTAATAGTCAAATCAGTTTAAAAAAAATAGTGACCATCCTATCTTTGAGTACATTTCAGAAATAAAAATAAATTAAAAGTATTTTGACTAATTCCAAATTTAATATTAATACAGTTATGCCTTACCTGATCATATATTTAAACTTATTGTGTTCGGAGTAAAGTAAAACTAATTTAGTAAAGTATAACTCATATATACCTTAAAGACTGTTATTGGTTTATCAGAATATAACTAAGTTATGTGTATACTTGATTAATGATAATATTTCTATTTTATTTGCTTAAAATAATACATTGATACGCCATATTTTTGTGAAGAAAATTTTCATACTTGTAAGCATAGTGGCAGTATTGGTTACTGATGTACAATCAGTTTAAGTTAATTGGCTTACTGTTGATGTTTGATTGCTATGGTGTAATTAATTTGGTAATGTTCAATGAAGATGATTACTAATAATGGCAGTAATTCTGAATCTGTATCCTACCATTAATTATTGGTAAAATTACCAATTTCTGTAATTTAAATGGCTAATGGTATTAATTAAATAATTAATTAGTAATATTAGGGTCAATTCAAGCTGTCTCATTAATTTAAAATACTTTATTCAAAACTATTTAAAATAGTCCTTTTCTTGATAAAAGATTTCAAGTTGTAATGTAGTCCTCATGATGTTGTGATCTGTTTCTGACTATTGGACTTTTCCAGTAATGTTTCTTCATTAAAATCTCAATTGCCTCCTTTCATTATGAATATTGCTGCCTCTGAATCAGCTTCTAACGTATGGACCACTTTCCTTACTTCTGTAATCTAGAATTAGTTGATTTTTGTATCACTGTTGCAATCGATCATTATTGCTTTGGACAATGAAAATATTTTGTCCTTATAAATCATTGATTATAGCAGAAATCCTATCAATGTCACTAATGTTCATGAAACAAAGAACTTTAATGCCAACATGAAATTAACTTGCTTTGAGAACAGACACAAGTGTTCTGACAAATTGATTCATAAATACTTCATTTGATGTTTAATTAATTGACAGCTTGGAATTGTAGTGTGGACTAATATTCTATCTAAATGGTATTCTGATCTTGTGGTTGTTTTCCAAACACAAAATACTATAAAAATACATTATATTTGTCAAGCATCGGTGGTCAAGAAGTCAGCGACAGCTGTTTTACAACCATTTGTCTTGGGGTTCGCTTCCCGGCTGATGCTATGACACATGAAAAAAAAACATTATATTATGAATAATTGAAAAAATTATTAGTTTCTGTAATCTTAATGGATAAGATAATTATTTGAAAACCCAAAAATAATGCTAATTCCAATACTTTCATTCAAATTCTGTTATTGGCTGTAGACATCATTGCTTAAAATTAAGTTACATCAAATCTATAAAATAGATCATCAATCTAAATATTATCAGAGTTAAAAATATTAAAAACTAATTTCACATTAAAATAAATAAGGTAATTTATCTAATATCTTAAATGTAATACTAATATATGAATGCATAAAGAAATAATTTACCCATTCAATTTATAAAATGAAGACATAATGCATAAAACACATGATTTATTATTTTATTAAATTTTAATGAAACTATTACATTTCTTAACAATTGGCATTTCTTGGATAAAAATAATATTATTATCATCTTCAAGCATTATCAATCCACTGCAGGATGAATATTTCTCCAAGTTCAATCCATCTTCTCCAATCTCTAGCCTCTCTTCTCTATATCACTCCTGCACACTTTCTTATTTTATCCACTCATCTCATATGTGGTCTCTTTCTGGGTCTTTTACAATCTCTTGCAGTCCAGTTTATGATTTTAATTGTCCATCTGTTATCAATTCTTCTAGTAACATGTCCAGTCCAACTCCACTTCAGTCTTTTAAATCTTTCAATGATGTCAGTAACACTTGTTTGTTCTCTTTCCCATGTATTGCTATTTCTATTCTTCTTGTTACTCCTACCATGCATTTCTCCATATTTCTATGAGTGGTCTGAAGTCTCTGTATTGCTCTTCTATTAAATGTTCAAGTCTTAGACTTACAAAACACATTTATTAAAAACCTTACTTTTCAAACACATATGCATATTTCTTTTTAATATAAAGTTATTTCTACCTAAATTATTCCAACCAAGTTTAATTTAAAATTAATTTCATCCATTTGTTTCCATCTGTAGTAATAATCTGACCAAGTTTGTAGTTGTTAACTTTTTCTAACTCATCACAATCAATCTTTATTTTCATCTTTTGAGAAAATCATCGAACATTACTTTAATGATTTTAACATTTATCTTTAGACCTACTTTCTTACTTTCATCTGACAACTTTTCCAACATTTCCTGAAGTTCTGAAGCATTATTTGCAAAAACAATTACATCATCTGCAAAATCTAAATGACTTAAATAATCTTAAATAAAATTATATATATATATCAATTCAAATAATTACATCTTTGACATTTAAATACAAATACTACATTATGATATTAATTTATTACGTAAAGCCACCGATTTATATATTTCTAAGAATATATTCCTTTAAAAGTGAAAAATTGTTTGCACATGTATTCTGCTATATATGTTTGTGATTGTTATTTGTACACATTTGTTTATATAATTAATATATACCTGAATTTTTTTTAAATATTTTAAATTTCTTTAAATATATAGATAAGTGTATATGCATAGCTAATATCAGCACATATGTATACGTATGCATATATATAATAAGAGGTATGACAATTTAATTCCCGGAATGTACCTTCATAAACTATACATATAGAAGTGCACACTAGTAGCTAGCTTTCAAAATAGTCCTTTATGCATCTATACTAATTAAAATGGCCTTCCCATTTCCGAAAGCACACCTGGAACTCATGTTCAGGAATACTGTTATCTCACATTCATTTGGATATCAGTTATAATAGAAAATCATCTTTTCAGTGCAGTTTTTAATTTTGGAAATAGCCAAAAATCACAAAGAGCTAAGTCAGTTGAATAGGCAGGATGGTATAATTGTGTAATTGATTTTTTGGCCACGAAGTCTCTTACAATGAGTATACTATGACTCATTTTTACAACAAAGCACATATATAGATATTTCTTATCTTAGCTATTTAACAATTAGCTCTAGCAGTTTAAAGTCTACGCCTTTAGTTTAAACATGTTCACATATGAATGTTCAATGTGATTTGATTTCAATACTATTAGGTCATAGGTGAAATTATAACGTCATTTTGGGAATTAAATTATCACACCTCATATATATATAAGCCAATAATACTTAATTTTAAAGTGTCTATTTCATCAATAATATAGGAAACTATATACTTGGCAATAACTGTATCTATTTCTAATAGTTTTAATTAATCATTTATACATATGATAAAATTAACATTTTTTTAGGTACTTAATAATTTCAAATCATATCAATATTAAATTTTAAAATTTTTGCTCATTTATAGATATTCTACCACCTATTTACCTTTATGTATGTATATCAGTATACTTTCTCCTTTGAGTTGGTATTCAATAGAAAAATGAACTACTGCTAAATATTAGATATATATAAATGTATATATATATATGACATGCTAACAAAATAGTACAAATAAAGAAACCTTTGAACTATCTGTTATGGTTTGTACCTATTTTACTGCGATCACTTTTTTAAAAGTTGTCTTTATTGGTATAGTAATACAGAATATGTTGGTACTTTTAAAACTTATGTTAAACTAGTAATTCTCTCACAGTAATTTCTAAAGTTGTAAACCACCTAAATATAAGAAACAATACTGAGGCATAGTAGGAAATTAGAAATAGTAGTGAAAAATAAAACAAGATTTAAATGCAGCAGTATTATGGTTGACTACAACATATATTAACATCAATTACTAAGTTATAAATAAAATCAGAAAAATCGTAACAAGAAAAAAGTTATATATATATTGATCGATATCATCCAATTCAAACTGATTATAATAACAGAACTATATACACATGTTTAATATATGTTTCAGTAAACAAATTGTCAAATATTGGTGGTTGAGAGGTCAGCGACAGCTGCTTTATAAGCAGCTGTCCTGGGTTAGTGGGTTTGCTTTCCGACTGATGCTATGACACATGAGGAAAAAAAAAGTTCATATAGCTTTTTCTGTGTTGTCATATTAATTTATTGAGAACTAGGTGTAATGATGAAGCAGATTAGCTAGATAACAAGCAGATGAGCTAAGTAACAAAAAAAAAATGTTTCTCATTGGTTTTGAAAGACTGATAAAATGAAAAGACAAGTGTATTAATGTCATTGAAGATTATATCAAAAAATAAATAAATATTTTTTAAAATTAATATCTTGCTTGTTTAACTTTTTATAAAATTTATAACTATGATCTAATCTCACATAATAATAAGCATTTAAAAATTTCCTTAGCAGGTGTTAAAAATTATAGAATAAAAAGTGATAAAATATTCAAACATATTTTTAATAATATTACAATAAACACTGTAGAATGCTCTTTCTAGATTAATAAAAGGTGTTTAAAAGAAACATAAACTGATCCAATATCTTTGATCGTGTTCGTTTTTGTTAAGAAAGACTACTACCACTGCTGCTACTACTATTACGACTACTACTATTAGTTTTGCATGAACATGTATTTTACATCTCATAATGATCTCTTCTTGTGTTGAATCTATTAAAGACATTGCAATTCATACTATTAGTAAAAAAATATAATTCAGTTCTTCTGTACCTTCGTTTGGATACTTCAATCTCCATTTATAACATTTTTCTCAAAGAAAGAATTAATAATATATGGTCTTTCTTTTTCTGCAAATTTTAAAAATAGGTATTGTCTCTCATTTCTATCACCATAACAAATTTATCTTAATACTTTCATCTTTTAATTATTTTTTTTCCAATTCTAGCATTAAAGTCTCCCATGACAATTTTACAATGTTTGATCTGAACAAAAGCATTTTGTACATTGATATAAAAATCTTCTATTTCTTCATCACAATAAGAATTTGTTATGACATAAATCTGATATTATCTGTAATTGGTATCTTCCATTAATTTGAATAACTAATCTTATCATTCTATTTGATATACCATCAATCTTCATAATGTTACTATTCCATTTTTTATTTGTAATAAACCCCACCCCATTTGTGGATCTAATATTTGTGCCCTCATAGTCAAATGCATTTCCATTTTTAAAATCAACACCTTTTTTTTCTAACTTCAAAAATCCATTAATGACCCATTTAATATTAGATCGATCTTTCAATTTGTGTAATATTCATGTTGTGTTTCCTCTGGATCACAGATCCAACTTACAGAAAAATAATACAAATACCTGAGTTACAATTAATATAATCTTTATTATATCTATAAATATATATAACACAAGAGAATATATAGAATACTGAATATTATAGATTAATGTAAACTCTGGGCTCTGCATATTGTGGTTCTACCGCTTTCAACTACACATGATAGTTTACCTCACGGTTAGGGGGTATGACTTTTCCAGCTGTACAAGACAGCTTGCCTCGAGTCAACAGTAGTCTTAGCAGCATCCAGTCCATTTGTGGACTTTCCTAGCCACATGGACAAATAGCATAGTGCTATTAGTGGGAATGCTTACTGCTGTTCAGGTTAGCAGGGCTTCCCTGGGAGAAAGCGTACTGTCTTTGTAGGTTAGACAGACATTCTCCCCCTTTATAGCCAGATCCCTAACCTTACTGAAAACATTTGGATTCAGCAAGCATCAATGCTTATTGGCCTGTACTAATCATTGGATATGTATTTAGCTGTACATAAGCATATTGGCCAGCAGCAAACAATGCTTAATCCGATCAGATAAATAAGAAATCTGGAATAGTCCACTTCTGAGGGAAGGGAGGACTCTAACAATTCATTCACTTGAAAGTGATCTGAAATTGTAAATATTAAATAGAATATTGTCATTGAATGACAGCTTTACCTTACAATCAGGGGATTCTCAGCATCCTCTGCCTTTAACTGCCAACTGCTACTTTGTCTATTAACTGTACAGTCTCTTTTAAATGAATTCCCTAATTTAAATGGTCTATCATAACTGTAAATAGGTTAAAAAAAAGCTCATTAACTCTTCAAGAAAACTCAACTGATATTTCAATAAAAATTACCAGAAAGCTGAGAAAAAAAAATTGTTTCTTGATTTTAAACTCAGAAGTAAAAAGGTAATACACTCACCATGTTAGATGATATAGAACTGTCAACTGTACATCCGTGTTTATGTATTATATGAATAATCATCTAATAATAACAGTTGCAAAGTCAGGAACATATGGAGTGGATGTTAAAACTTTGCTCTGCTCAGATCGTATTTAATGATACTGGACAATTTATCAGTTGTCTCAAACCTGAATATTCCATCTCCAAAAAATCCAAGAACTTTCAATTATGAACAATCCCTTGCAGCCTCAAGCTCAACCAGGTATCGCTGGAGGTTTAAGCATAAGATAGTAATGCTGAATAACCATAAAAAAATATTGTATTCATATTGTTTGTGAAGAGTGCCTGGTTTTCAAATATTTACATATGAAGCTTATATCCTGACCATCCCTCTTCTATGTATTTAAATGGATAAGGTCCTATGCACGAGAGGCCATAGTGACTTCAGGTCAACATGGGCATGGCAATAATGTTGGCATCAGCATGGGGTTTGGGCTTTCCATCATCAGATTTTCAATGATATGGATGGCCGAAAAGTTGGAGGTTGGAGTAGATTGAAGCCTGTCCATTAAAGTGTGAAGATTTGCTATCTTAATATAAACTGAGCACTGATTATATATGTGTGTGGGAGATGATAATCTGGACCAATTGATGAGTGCTGCTTTAGCATGAAGTACGTATATTGGTGATTATTTATCATTTCTACATGTTGTAGTCATGTGTATTAGTTGTGTGAGATACCTTGGATAGTTGGTGGGTGCTTGAAAGTCTGAGTTCAAATCCCCTATATTTCTAATTGACCAATAAATTCTAATTTTTTTTTTTTTAAAAGAATAAGACCGTTCACCTTCAGCTATCAGCAAATTTTGTAATATATTAAACATTTTGAAAAATAATTATAGCATATTTATCTTACTCAAAGCAAACACATTATTTAGTATTTAGTATTATGTTGGACGGATAAAATTTACATGTATATGTAAACCCAAACAAATGCATATATTTTGATTTTGAAAAAATACCAGCGTGTCATATACATTATATTCTTTGAAATGTTTAGATAAGACGTTTTTTCTTCTTAACTTTTCAACAAAAACACTGTTTACTGTTTCATAGTCAGAGAGCTGTGTGTTTTTGACAGCTCTTTCATCACAGAAAGTTAATATAAGTTAATATTTATACATAGAAAAAAAAAAAGGACGTTTGTTTTAAAAACAATACCTCAAATAAACATGTTTTACTTATTTGAAGTTGATGCAACGCGAACGGTCCATGTAACTATAATACGATAAAATCAAAAGTGAAAATTACAACAATGCGCACATTAAAACTAAAACAAAGCACGAACATAAAGACATTTTAAATATGATTGTCATAACTAAATTTAAAGAACTTGGCTTTATTATATCTCGTAAATGTATGAAATGAGAAGGTATTAACAACGCTGACGCTTCAGAAATTTGTATAAAATTGCAGATATCTGCTATAATTCCAATACTTTATACATAAATATAATGTAAAGTATATTAAATTTATTGGTGGCCTAGGGGTTAGCATAGCTGCCTTTTAAGCAGCTAGCGCGGGTTCTCTTCCCAGTCAACGCATTTGACATATGAAAAAAAAAGTTATTTAATAATTTGCTTACTTCAAAATTTTGACAATTAATTTTCTCTCCCTCTCTTGTTGCATACAGATACATTTGTATATATAAATAACTGTATAATATCTCAAAATAGTAACGTTTTATCAAAAGAAATCTAATAAATATTACTTTTAATAAGCTTTCTTTAATAGGTTAAAATTATTACATTCCATTTAATCCACAGAATTTAATTTTAACAAATGTTAAATGTATTTATGACTACTTTTAATTTCAGAATAATAAACGTATTTCTTTCACTATAAAATTCCCATTTTGTTTCATATTATCGATCCTTTCCATCTCACTTTAAAATTAAATTGACACCCCCCCCCCATTTTTTTTCTTCTTCTTCATAATATACATAATTCTTTTTAAGTCCAAAAGCTTTCGAATTGCATATAAATATTAAACAAACATTTATTCATTGCAATAAACTTTTAATAAATATACAAAAAATTGTCAATTATTTTTATTATGTTGGAAACTATAATACAGTATTTGATTTAAATTTGGATATAGATTTAAAATTATATAAAAGTCAAATATATCCGTACTATTTTTTAAATATTAATTCCTCAGAATCTTCACTTTCTTTATATTTCATTTATTTTTATTAGTAAAAAATAAGTTCTTAAGGAATAGTCCAGTTACCAGGAATGATTAAGGATAATTCAGGATACTATAGTTGGCAGCCATGTTTTTTTTTATATTATATATTTTCAGGGGCATAGCTATACTGCTGCCCCAACAATTGTTTTCTTTGTTAATATTAAAAAATATGAATAAATCAATGGAAAATACCTGTTAACTTTAATAAATAACAATAAATGTATTATAAATTTCATTTACAAAATAACACAGCATTATGTCAATAAATTTTAAATAAAAAATAAATTTAATAATTTAAGCTAGTTAAGAAATTTTTCGAGCACTGAATTATGGGTTTACTATCTGAACATGTTAGTTTCTGAAACTATCTGGCACCCGGGGTTTATTCCAAAACAAATAAAATGTTAGGATAGTAGGGGGTTTGAATCTAGCAGTCGAGGTGGGCCACGATCTGAAAATGTGATTGTGTTATGCTTTGCATAGCTCAGTCTGATTGTGGGTATTATTAATGGCCCTGCTATCAATAGTATTCTCCACTCTGCTTGAACGTGACAGTTCGTTCACATCATATTTATAATATAAGATTATAAATTTATTATAAATAGGGTTTAAACCCAGTTAAAACCAGCAAGAAGAGTAAGTGCTGGAAATATTCGTACTAGAATCAACAACCACCCAAGCTTGAAGAGTAAGTGAAATCACTATGGATCGAACCTGGTACAATATATATATATATCTCACAAAAATACAATTAACTTATTCATTCAGTATACTAAATATTTACTATACTAAAGAGAGAGATTTGAACTTAGGATTTTCAGGCTATTTTTGTCCTCCAATTCTATCCCAAATAACTGATACATATGACCACACACCTGTGAAAAAGATAAATGATACCCAATATATGTCCATTAAAGTTTAAGGAATTGCTATCTTAATATAGGCCAGCACTGATTGTGTATATGTGTGGGAGATCTGTGATCTGGACCAACTGATGAATACTGGTTCTGCACAAAATACATATATTGGAGATCATTTATCTTTTTAACATGTGTGTGGTCATATGTATCTGTTGTTTGAGATAGAGTAAATGGTAAATATAGACTAAAAATCCTAAGTTCAAATCCCTCTATTTATCATAAGTATATTAATTTTTAAAGACATTTAAAAAAATAATTGGCATTGCCCATAGGTGAATGATATAGTGGATAATATATTAGCCTAATAGATTTTTTTGGATACTTGAAGAATTCCAACTTTAATTCAATTTTTTTTCAAGTGTCTAAACCAGATATCTATCTGACATTGATATTAAATGAATAGCTAACACTTTATAACTGAAAAATAAAGTTCCCAGAATAACTGGCGTTAAAGTCAATGCACTGAGAGCAGCAGAAAATCATGTCTGCAATATGATGGAAACAGTTAAAGAGTTCATCACTCATCACTTTTGGATTGCGAACCCAATATTTAAGATTGTTTTTATTACCCATATCAAAAATGTTATTTATGATTACTTGTTTCAGGTTATACAAAATATTTAATTATTTTATTTTTTCTTATTAGTAATAAAAATTGATTTATTGTCATTCTTCACCACAATTATTTATCTCGATTTATATTAACAATCTATTACTGGTATATGTCTCCATATAACATAACCCAATACTAAAAGCAATATAGACTTTGTACTTAAAAATTGGTTATACAAGATTGGTGTATGGCATCTTTATGTTCATAAATCTCATTCATTGCTTAGTTTAGGAATTGGAAAAGACATCTTGCTAGCAATCAAGTAGCTTTGTTGTACTGTGTGATATATGTTAATAATTTGCTTCACAATCTGTAGTAAGTTACTTTACGGGTCATCTGATGTTCAAGTGCCAGAGGTGACAGGTTGAATTTTAGCAAAAATCTTTATCGTCACAAATTATATTCTGTTCGAAATAATTTACTGTATCTATGACCCTTGCATATTCAGGTGCAATATATGTATTAATGATACCACCTATACTATAATTTAGTTTATTTTTTGACAAAATCTAATGTATTAATTAATTTTTTTTTAAATGGATGTCTGATTCACTGTATTCAATGTAAGTTACTAAAATATTTTGCGCCCACGTTTAATGTCATATATGTCGCAAAAGAAAATGACTTTTTTGCTAATCGACTTTCTTTGAAACCGTAACTTTTGCATAAATATTAGTAACAAAGATAATCACTGAAAGCTAATCTGGTATGTCAAGTTAAAAATTGACAAAATAACGTCCCTGATGACTGTTTTAGTACTCATTAAGACTTCTCCACTACTTTTCATTATCACCAAGTTAGTCTTAGCTACACATTAATTAGAAGTATAATAATATTGCTGATTTGGGCAAAATTTACTTTTAATTACGTTTTCTTTCTTCTTCTTTTTTTTTTTTTGCAAGTAAATAATATTTGCAATTATATATATGTAATAGCCGTTAATTTTATCATGGCATAATAAAAATTTTCAGTTTTAAAAAATATATTTCTGACATTTTTTATATTGTGTTCCTTTCTTTTTACTCAAACACATATCATACATAAGATAGATCATTTCATTCATAGTAATATAACGATTTCGTCTAAACTGATTGGAATGTTATTATGCATATTTATGGAACTTTCCATGTAACACAGATACATTTACTTTAAAGAACACCATAAATATTCTGAAGTTATTATGCCAAAATCATAAGTTTAGTTTTTTTAAAAAATATCATCATAGTCAAAAATATGCCAGGATATGATGGTATTAAATTTACAATATTGTTTTATTTATTTATCAAAATGTTTGACTAACTATTAATAGAAAAATATAAAGAAACATTTAAAAATTCCAATCAAAAGACAGATTTATAATTAACTTGATTCTGTCATCAAATACAAAATGATTATGTGTTTCATGATTTGTATTTAGCAACATAAGACAAAGTTATATTTGTTAACGTATAAATTCAGCAACTATAAATATTTAAAAAGATAAAATCCAGCTCGCTTTATTACTGGATTTGGCCAAATAAGGTAGCTCCAGTTTTTACAGTTGGTTTGTTTGAAATGATTCTTAGTTGTCCTTTAAGAAAAGAGATATTAATTTGAGATATGTCTTAGGGGATGAAACTATATTTTAGATTATTTTTAAGCCTGATGTATTTAATAGTTTTCTACGCATGTTCTGTGATGTTTCTCGTAGCTGTAAGAGGAATATATGTAAATACACAAAAGTGAATTAAGCCAATAAACATCACATGATCATCATTTCTTATGCTTGGCCTTAACTGTTATTAAATCAGGCAAAACTCTCTATACGTATTGCCACTCAGTGCAAGCCAGAGTAATCAATGGATGCCAGAAGGCTTGTGCATAAAATCCCCATCTAGTGCCTACTTATCTAATATCCCCAGACTAGTTTCTGGCTTGTGAACTTAAGTAGAGATAAAAGGTGGCTGCTGGAGGATGCTCTCAGATCCAAGGCTCCTCACTGATGAAGGCCACAAGCCAGAAACTAGTCTGGGGATATTGGATGAGTAGGCACTAGATGGGGATTTTATGCACAAACCTAGAATCCATTGATTACTCTGGCTTGTACTGAGTAGCAATACATATAGAGAATTTTGCCTGTTTTAAAAGTGGAATTAAGTATGCCAATAATGTTTCTCATGGTAGTATTTAACTGTGAATCTAGAATTTTCCCTGTTTCTAAGTAAGGCAGCATTCAGCAGTCGACATGTAGTAAAGTAAACTCCCTTTAAAATTATGGTATCACAACCTGAATTAGAGCCAATCAGCTTTCAAAGAAGATTATTTTTAGAAATTATTTAACATATACTTTATATTTAAATTATTTTACACGCACACACTTCTATATCATTACTATCAGTATCATTTTCAACTATTATTGATCCATTGTGGATGAAGTCTCTTCAAGTTGAATGAACTTAAGCATACTCCCAGTGATTATAATTCCAATGATAGTGTTAGCTTGAGAACTTACACCTTATTCAAAATTTTGTCTTATTCCCTTCCTCAATAAACATAATATTGCAAAAACATTTAATCTCTAATATAATTATTGTTATCCATCAAGCGTTGGTGGCCTAGCAGTTAGCATAACTGCCTTCCAAGCAGCTGCCCGGGTTTGCTTCCAGTCAATGCTTTGACATATGAATAAAAAATTATTGTTATCTAAGCTACAATAACAAGTATATAACAAAGTGCATATAAATATATAATACTGCTTTTATAACAAGATAAAAATTAAAAAAAAAAAAAGAGTCAGCTTTAAATAAACATACAATTTTATATGTACAATAGTATATAAGATAACACTAACTGTATATACTTATCACAATTTAAAAAAATCACAATAAAGACAATTAATTATAAATAAAACAAATAACAATTTAATGAAAATTTATTTCAGGTCTTTTTATTGGTGAATAGGTTTATATTTTTAATTCTTAACATAAATATATTAAAAAAACAACTAAGTCTATAACATATTTGTAAATAAAATAATTTCTGTTTTCTGGAGCTCTAAATGCAATTAAAGATCTGAATGTCAAATTTATCACAATCCCATTTTTATAAGATTATATATATATATATATATTGAACCCTTTTCTATACGTCAGAAATAGTCAATTACAGTAAATTACTAAAAATTTTAAATTTTGGAATATGTTCTCTTGATATGTTAATTATAGTTTGTCAATTATATTATAAAGTACAATATGAAGCTAAAGAAAATACATAGTATATAAAATTATAGTGAATCATTTAAAAGTAGTTAAGTAAAGCTTAAAATATTGTTGTATATGGTTGCAAAAACTGGCCATATTAAATAACACAGCTATAAAAATTTTAAAGTATATTTAAATGTTAAATTTTAATAGTCTAAAACTTATAGTAATAAATGTTATATTTTAAATTTATAAAGTCATATTTAATAATCTAATAAAATCGTATATTTTTAAAAATAAGCTTTATGATAGTGAAAATTGTATTTAGTTCTATATTTTTTAAATTGTTCTTTCAAAATTTTATAATTATATTATTTAATATAATAAGTGTAGCAATTTTATAAATCCAGACAGAGAAGTAGATTGAAAATCGTCTGTGTTAAATTTTATTAATCATGTGACTTGTATACCACATGCTTTCACACACATGCTTGTTTGAATTGATAACAAAGTTTGAAATATTTAAAAGTTGTATTATAGAACTGAATATAATTACTATCTATCATAGAAGTGAATATTAAATAGTTTGTATAAAATGTTTCTAGATGTTTTAAATAGTATCATAAAGACGAATACAGTTATAATAAAAAAGTTAATATTTTTCTTTAATTAAAAATAGATAAATTGAATAAAAAAAATGGAATAGGTTATTAAAATTATTTTAAAAGTTATTTTAAATGTTCAAATAATTTTGATAAAGTAATAATTGATTTAAAAGTAGTATTATAAATAAAATTTCAAAGGTTTATTACTGTCATAAATTTTTATTTTAAAAATGTAATTGTGTAAAACTGAAAATATGTAAATTTATTCTCAAGCTAAAAGTAAGAATTAACCAATAGGATAAGGTATTCTTGCAAGATATAAATATCGTTGTAACTGATTTATCTGGGGAGATTAATAATGGATTGAAACCAGAGAAAGGTATATTAGTAGCTATCAAAGAGATAGTACTTTAAAATTTTTATTTTAGTCAATTTTTAGTACTTTCTTATCGTTTTATTTGCAAAAACTAATTGATATTTTTTAAAAAGTACTTTGCAAAAGAGAGTTTAAAATATAATATAATTTAGAAACTTCGTGAAAATGATTTGCTAAGTTTTAACAGTTTGCTTACCAGGATTATTTTATTCTAAGTTTAACCTAAAATTTTGCAATGAAAAATGGATATACTATGAAATAAAATGTATATAAATTATAATAATATAAAAATGCATAGAATGTTTATTGATGCTATTTCATTAATGCTTAACCGGAGAATTGTTTTGGTACATAAAAACCACAGTACGGACATTATATGGATGCAATGGAAAGCTATTTGCCGTCTAAAAAAAAATTGGAGACGCATTATTATTTATAAGCTTATCCAAGAGTTTTTTAAAAAAAGAATAAGATACTTATATCTTATGAATTGTTTTATAGAATATCGTAATGAAAGGAATAAAATGTTTAGTCCTTTTTAAAGGAAACATTTTAAAAAATGTTTTTTTTTTTTGCAAGAATTTAAGAAATAACAGAGAAGATTTTACTAAAATGTTGTGATATATAAAACTTCTTGTTTCGGAAATATTAAAAAAAAACACGCATCTTTAAAAGTATTTGTTTTAAAGAACTTTATTAAGAAATAAAACCTATGTAAAAAAGAATGAATATAGTGTAGACGAATAAAAGGTGGATCCATGAAAATACAAAATATAGTACATAAAAGTTTACTGGCTAACTTAAGTTAAATTGGATGGAGTGATGCATCAGATGCGCCGGCAGAGAATATTGAATAAACTTTGTGGGATTAATTTAGCATTGTGAGTCTTTAATAATTATTATTCTAAACAGTAAAACGAAGGATTAATTTTCTTATAAACTTTTCTAAAATGGAGTAATAATTATTTTATTTTTAAACTTTAACTCTAGAGAAAGTAATAAACATTTTTCGAACTTTAGCATGAACTGTTTGTCAAGTAAAAGTTAATGGAAGAAATAAGTAATTATAGCTTAAATGTAAATTTTCTATACTTTTTATAAGATTAGGAAAACATAAAACATTAATTTGTTAATAACATATAATTTTATAATCTAATAATCTAATAATTTAGATAAGAATATTTTTAGATAAAGTGTATGAATGTATATTTTCTTTATGTCTGCAATGTTCTATATCCAGTGAATGGAGGAAGCCTACTAAATGATGACCAGATAAAGGTTATTTGGTAATGATAATGAATATTAATAATTTATAATGTATATTCTTTGTTTTCTTTTAGATTATCTATGAATAGTGAGAATGGAGTATAAATGTTTTTATTATAAATGTAAACGCATTTTTCATACATTTTAAAACATTATGAGATTAGGATAGATTTGGAAATATGCATACAATGATTTTTATATTAGTGATATAATCCAACATAGTAACAAATATTTATGTGATTCTTTTAAAACTTTTCATGTTATTGGATAATCAAATGTTGTTTGATTAGATTGTATATGATTAAACATACAGAATAATGAAATAAGCAAACTTTTCTTGTGGAACAGTGAGATTGTTTTAAAATTATCAGTGAATTTTATTTATTGTTTTTGTAAATGCAGATAGTTATTTATCGATGTAAGATGTGGAAAATCTTGAGAAATAATAGTGAGATAGTGGCTTGGAAGTACTTGGGTAGACAGGAAAACAAGATGATGTTTTTAAAAATAGGATGTTATAAGGAATGTGAATAATACTTATAGTCTTTGTGTAGATATCAGCATAGTTAACAAAGCCCTATGACTGGTACACATTTTATTTGGACAGTGTTTATATTTCTTTAAATATTTGATGTTCTAATAAAGCTGAAGGAATAGCTTTAACATCGTTTATGTACTAGAAGATACTAGACAGGTAAATGCCATACCTCTATTTCTTGTTAATGCACTGTGCCATGATTTTGAGATATGTTATGAAGTATACTCTAGCTTTCTTCCTTAAATACTATACATCTGTTTCACTATCCTTATTTCATGTAACTGCATTGTTTAGTAAGATATTTTGAAAAGAAATGGTAAATAATTTAGAGCTTAGGTTATGCTATCATTTGTTTAAGATTGGTTTATTTGCTTAGAAGGAATAGAATTTTATAACTTGAAATTGAAGGTCCAATGAATCCTAAAGGAAAGAAAAGAATCATAGAATATATTTTGAATTTATTTCGGAAATGAAATATAAATTTTTAGAATAGAGTATCTAAACAAAAATGTTTCTTTAAAATGTTAATAATTTTTGAATGCTTTATTATTATTATTTTTAAAAAAAAATAGGTCTTGCATATTTTTAAAATATAATAGTATAAAATAAATGATGTAAAGAATAGGCATAATATATTTTTTATTTATTGAATAATAGGAATATATTGTGACAGTCAGATGATGTATGTTGATTTAACCCAGTTCGAATACTAGGCGAAAGTACCTCAAGGCCAACCATACGCGAGATATTAAATCAAGAATACTATGACCTCTGCCCTATTCGTCTAGTCTCGAAGCTATTATGAACCGAACAACACTATCTGAGCCACACATAAATTATTTTTCAACCGGCCACAAAGCTTAGCAACAGCGGTAGAGACATGGACGGGAAATCCTAAGGAGCTAAATAGTTAAATGTGCAAAAGTACTAAGAAATATGTGTTTTGCGTTATGCGTGCCTGGATCATTGAAAAGTAAAAATAAAGCATTATAATAAGATTAGGAAACTCAAGCTTTTGATAGTTAAATAATATGTTTAATTAATGGCTTTAAAATATGAATTTAATGATATAATGGCCTCCGCTATTCCCCTAAATTACTGAAACAAACTAATTAGACAATCAAAACAGATTAATAGGTTTGCGGTCTAAATCTTTTCTTCCCAATTTTATTAAAAATTGTCAACTCGATCTTCTCGATAACGTACGATAAAAAAAGAATCTTTCGCAAGCATTTCTAATTGCTTTGCGCTACAAACAGGGTTTAAAAATTATTTAAAACGTATATAGTTAAATCAGATATACGTAAAGCTAATGGCGGACAAAAGAGGCGTTATCAAAGAGATCAAGTTGGCACACAAAAGAAACTGACTCGTATTTAATTAACAAACATAAATAAAATTGGAAAGAGATTTTAAATGAACAAAAATTAACTATTAAACTTAACCGCAATGGGATATTAAATATTTACACAGGTTAGTAAGGAAGAATAGCGAAGGGAAAAAGGTTACATATAGATAGATGATCACACAATATATATATTTAAGGTTAGTCTAATAAAAATGGTTACATAGCAAATACATATCAATTCAATGAAGCAATTAAAAAAAATATGAACAAAAGGTAGCATAAGAAATAGTTCAATAGAGGAGATACGATTACCGTCCTTTTTCCTTGGTCATGTTCCCTACGGCGTTCGTGGCTTGATCCGACCGTCGAGATGTAGTTGTCCGGACAATGAAAATATGTAGTATGGTTTCACGAAAAGTTCTCCAGACACGGCACAGAGTTCAGATGACTATTGAGTGGATATTAAGGCATTTTGAATGGTATTCCGGAACCTCGGCGATAGGCAAAGCTATTTATTTGCCTAGCCGAGCATATTAGAATCTATCAAACTTATATGATTTTTAGCTTGAGCAGGTTCAAACTTCTTCATGATTTGTAGACAACAGTTGTAGACTTTTGGGAATAAAATCACGAACAAAATCTGACAGAGTTCTCCTAAGAGAAATCTGAATGCACCTTGCAATAGCAAAATCTGAATCAATCTTGCAATAGCAAACTCTGAAAGAATCACCTTCACAAGGAAAATCAGAATCAACTGAATCCTTCAAAAGGAAAAATCTGAATATGTGAATTCTTCAAAAAGAAAAATCTGAATAATCAATCTTTTGTTCTCCCTTCTATTTATACCCTCTCTGTCAGCTACCTTCTATTGTTTGTATGATCTGAGATCTTGATAAGCCTCCCCATGCTCCTTTGTTTCAAAGCAACACTTTCTAAAAATAACTTTAACTTTTTTACTCTAACTTTCTTACTTCAAAGTTTGAATTCTCTTAATTAAAAAGAAAGAAAGAGAAGGCCATCTTTAATTACACTTGAATGGCTCACTAATTAAAACTATACATTCTTTTAGAAAATGTTGGCAGGCTTATCTCAAAATCAAATCATACTAAATATTTTAACAAAATTTTAACAACAATATATTATTATTTTTTTATAGTAGAATAAGCATTTTATTTCAGCAGAATTTTGCATTAACTCATATATATACGCTAGATGTATATATATGTTTGACTAATAGGTTAAGCAATTTTTATTAATAGAATGAAATTTATTTAAAACAAAATATTTAAATGTAATACACATTTGATAAGCATAATTATTTTTAACTCTAATGCAAAACCCTGCTGATATTGAACTATAAACTTAATTCAGGTCTACAATACTAATTAAGTTTATAGGAAGATGTGAAGCATGGATCGGGCTTCAGATCCATTGCTTCAATATCGATGATTATACTTATATCATACTAAAGTAAGGCTAAATAAGAATATATTATGATTAGTAAACATCGTGTGATAAATGATATCCACTAAAATCTAATAATGAATTTTGGATAAATATTTTATGTAACATCTTTGACATTGCAAGATGAAAATTTGTTTAATTTTTTAAGAAATCCATACTCTTTGTAATGTTAATTTTTTTGTTTTTTGTAGAATGTTTTCCTATGAATGTTTTAAGAATAAGACAGTTTAATAATATTAAGGATGGAATATTTTGTTAATAAAATAAATAAATATATTTGTAATAAGTTAACCATATCGAGAAACCAAATGTTAACATTCATTTTGTCTTAAGTCTAAATAAAGACCTAACTAAGTATAAATTATTTTATAACCCAGTAAATAAAAATGTAAAGTATAAAATAAGGATATCCATTGTAAATAGTGTACATAAATTGTTTATTTTATTTTGTTGTTATTAATAAACTTTGTTAAAATTTGTTTTTCAAAAATTTTTGTGTCTGAATTGTTTATTTCTCCACTTCACTGCATGAAATCACGATATATTCATAATAATTGAAACAAAAATATAATTTTGCACAAAAAGATAAATAGAGAATTATTTTAAGAATTTAAATATTTATTGGTATTCTATTTAATTAAATAATCATAATTTTACATTGTTTTATTGGTCATAAATCAGTTATCACAATAGTATATTGAATTATATGCTATCAGTTGCCACACACTTTTATTTGTCAGATTATCCAATGCTTCCACGTATTTATTATATTATTACATGAAGATATAAGATCATATTATATTATTTTATTATTTTATTATGGTAATAAAAAATATAACGAAAAGAAAAGATATACAGAATTAGTTATACAATAAAGAATATTATTATTATTATTATTATTATTATTATTATTATTATTATTATTATTATTATATGGTAGGGCTGTCTTGTTTTTATATGAATGTCAGAGGTATGAGAACTAAATGTGTTCAAATAAAGCAATTTTTTGAAACAGAACATTTTGATCTTATTTTACTTACAGAAACTTGGCTAAATCAACAATTTCCTGATTGTTCTTTTCTTGATGATAGATTTAGTATTTTGCGAACTGACAGATCTATGGATAATATTTCTCGAGGTGGTGGTACTCTGATTGCTCTTCATAAAGATGTTTTTTATAAAGAACTTTATTTTTCTTCTTCTTTTTGTGAATCTACATGGTGTGAAATTACTTTAAATCACAATTTTAAATTTATTTTGGGTAATGTTTACCTCAAACCCACTTTGTCGTTGTTGGAGTTTGATTATTTTTTGACATCACTTGAAGATTTTCTGATTGGCTATGATAATTTTATTATTACTGGAGATTTTAATATTCCGGATTTATATTCGGGTACTACTATCATAGATTCTGTCTCTTTTTCACCTAAAGCATTGAGAATGATTCGGTTTTGCAATTTGTTGAATTTAAAACAATTTAATCCATACACCAATTTTAATGATCACACATTGGATTATATTCTCAGTAATTTTCCTACAATTGAATGTTTAACTACTTCTTCTCTTCCTTTTTCCATTGACTTGCATCATCCTCCCTTAGAATTTTATATTAATATTAAATTTAATAGACTCTGTCCCTTTAAAACTATGAAAAGAAACTACAGAAAAGGAAATTATTTGGGTCTTTGTTTACAATTATCCAATTTTAACTGGAAAAATTTGTATTCTTCATCTGATGTAGATTTTTGTATGAGATTTTTGAACAATCATTTTGTGAACTAATTGACAAATACATTCCTAAGAAAATTTTTTTAACTAAACGTTTTCCTCGCTGGTTTTCAGTTTCTCTTAAAGAAATTATTAAAAGGAAATCATTTCATCATCGTAAATATTGGAAAACTAAGAACTTAAATTATTATAACAATTTTATTAATTATAGAAGATTGTCAAAGGTTATATATCATAGAGATTTTCAAAAATTTATACAAAATACTGAAAGTCATATTTCTGATAATCCCTTGCAATTTTGGTCTCTAGTTAAGGATTCAGGTATTACAAAAAAAAAATTACAGAATAATAATTCTAATCTAGCTGCTGATGATTTTTCTCATTATTTCTCAGAGCTTTTTAAACAATCTAATTCTTTTACTGATTTGACTGAAAATAATGATCTAGTTGAAGAAAGAATAACATTGGATTCATTTATTGAATCTGATGTTATTTTTGCTATTGGGCAGCTTAAATTACATTCTAGTGTGGGCCTTGACAATATTCCAGCTTTCATTTATAAAGGATGTGCTGAATACATTGCTTCTCCTCTTTTGCATATTTTTAATTGCTCTTTAGCAAATGGTACTTTTCCTACATCCCTTAAAATTGCTAAAGTTGTTCCTATTTTTAAGAAAGGATCTAGAGATTTGGTAAGTGACTATAGGCCTATTTCAATTCTACACACTGTTGCTCGAATTTTTGAAAGATGTTTGTATAATAAAATTATCTTGGATGTCTCTAAGGTTTTGGCACCAGAGCAGCATGGATTTTTGCCTAATAGGTCCATTGAAACAAATTTGCTAACTATTTTTGATCACATTTCAAATTCAATTGAGAATCAATCTAGGTTAGATGTTGTTTATTTTGATATGTCCAAGGCTTTTGATAGAGTTAATCATAAAATTCTTCTTCAGAAGCTTTGTAGGTTAGGTTTTTCTAAATTATTAATTAATTGGTTTGACTCTTTTCTTAGGGATAGAATGTCTTGTGTGAGGTTTAATGGTAAATTGTCATTACCTTATTATTGCTTCACTGGGGTGCCTCAAGGCAGTGTTCTTGCACCTTTATTATTTAATGTATACATTGATGACCTAAAAACATGCATTAAATTTTCACATCTTCTATGTTATGCAGATGATTGCAAAATTTTTAGGCATATTTATTCTATTAATGACTGTTTTTTACTTCAAAGTGATGTAGATAATTTCTTGAATTGGTGTGAATATAATTATATAGATATAAATATGGATAAGTGCTCCATTGTCTCTTACTCTAGAAAATCTGAAGTCTTAAGGTTTTCCTATTATATTGGGGACTCTAAAATTATAACAAATGATCATCAAAGAGATCTCGGAATAATATTTTCCAATAATGGATCTTTTCGTAATCACATTAATTTTATGGTGAATAAATCTCTTAAAATTGTAGGAGCTATTTACAGATATGGAAAAGCATTTAATAAATTTACAAAGATTAAACTTTTTATATCCTTAGTTCTTCCCATCTTGGAGTATGGTTCAATTATATGGAATCCTCATAACAGGACAGATATCATAAGAATTCAGTCTGTTTTTGACAAATTTGCAAAATTAAATAGTTTAAGTAATGAACACTATATTGATTTACTACTGAGACGAAAAACAAGAGATCTCAAACTTCTTCATAAATTCATCTCCCAGAATATTTCTGTATCTAATTTGCTTTCTAACTTAGGTACTAAAAAAAAAAATTATAATACTCGTACTCATAATGTTTTTGAACTGAAAAATTGTAAATCTGATGTATTAAGATTTTCCCCTTTATTTCGTTTACCTAGAACTTATAACAAAGATTTTGGTAATGATGATGTTTTTAATTTGGATTTTAAACAATTCACTAAAGTCCTCATAAAAAATATTTTCCTTAATTTCATTTGATATATTGCCTTTTTATTTATTTGTGCATTTTATTGATTTTCTATTTTATTGGTATTATTTATTTTATTATTATTATTATTTTTTTTTAATGCTTATTTAGATTTGTATTATTGTGCAATCTATAATTGGCTAAATGCTGTTGATATGTACATTAAATAAATAAAGAATTGAATTGAATTGAATTATTATTATTATTATTATTATTATTATTATTATTATTATTATTATTATTATTATTATTATTATTATTATTATTATTATTATTATTATTATTATTATTATTATTATTATTATTATTATTATTATTATTATTATTATTATTATTATTATTATTATTATTATTATTATTATTATTATTATTATTATTATTATTATTATTATTATTATTATTATTATTATTATTATTATTATTATTATTATTATTATTATTATTATTATTATTATTATTATTATTATTATTATTAGTTTCAGTGTAGTAGATTATGACATAAAATTCCCTTCACATATTTTACTACTGTAATTTTAAATTAACTTAGAATAAATTTATGAACCTGAGATTTTATAAAGCTAAATTATTATAAATAGAAGATTAAGATGTAATTATTAGCTTAATCTTAGTGAGTAGAAGTTATTAAAGTCGTAAGAATACTATGAGTTTGTTATTTGAAATAGTAAAAAGGGGGGGGTAGTGTTCTTATGCCATTGAGGTAGTATCCTGTAGGATATTGGCTCAATGTAATCTATCTTGTCACCTGTATTTTCACTTCAAGTCTTATGAAAATATTAAATATTTATTTAATTTATTTTTATAAACTGAACCTTATTCGTATTTTAAGTTTGAGCTAGTAAAATATTTAATTTTAATGCTGAATATTTTATTTATTAAGTATTAACTGAGCTAGAACCCATTTTATTTATATCATATACCATTCTGAAGTGAGGATGCACAAAGGCACGGTTAGAATATATATATATAGAAATGAGATTATATCCATGTAAACAGAGAGAATTTTTAGCTTTTGATGTTGGTAAGATACTATCAATTATTACTAATTGTCAATGCCTGTTTTCTCATTAACCTATATTGGTTAATGTAAAAGGAGGGTCTGTTTTACTTCAAACCCAAGTTCTTATATGGATTTAAATCCAAAAAAGCTAAAATGTTATCTCTGTTTACATGGATATAATCCCATTTCTATTCTTTATTATAATAACTATCCATGGAAATATTTAATTCAACATATACAATTTTTTGAAGAAGTTAAAAATATAATTTGTAGAATGTCAACAAAGATCTAATTCTTTCACATTATCACACTTATAAAAATAGTTTTCTGAGTTGAAATTCATATAAAAACTTGGTTTGAAATAAAAAATATTTTTTACCTCAACAAAAGATCTACTGTAGATTAATTAGATAAAGGCATCTCAGCACATTGACACTCACATGATTAATCTGAGCTATCCTTAGACAGCCTTCAGCTTATACTTATTTACTGATCATTATGGTGATTATGATCTCTATTATTTAAAACAATATTCCAAGGCTGATTGAAATCTAAAAAAATGTAAACTTTTTTTTTCATTGTTCACAGATGCCAAGTCATTGGCATGGCAAGAGAATATACATCTGGATTAAATCAACAAAAGCAATTTGTAAATTATTTTTTCTTGTTCTTGATGCAAAGTAATACTTTTTTTTTTGTCTAAACAAAGACTTTGTAATAGAAAAATCAATTCAGTCTGCAAACATTCAATAATAACAGACTATTTACTGATGCTATCATTTTCAATGGAATCATAGCTCTCTGATCTTACAAATACTAGTATAATAGTTTCTAATAATATATACTGAAACAACTCTTTCATGAATTTCAACATAGGCATGTTTTTAGTTTAATCAATTAATCCAGTAAGTTTTAAAACAGTAATATTAAAAGGCTTAGGCACATGTATACATCAAATATTATAATGTTAAAAAGATTAAACATTAGTAAATAGGTACATGTATTCATAAGATACTTTATATATGCTGCAGAAAGGAGTTTTCTGTTAACTGAAAGGAGACCCCTACTAAGCAGGGAAAATTCCTAATGTCCACTCCATACATTCATGTCATTGCAGCTGTTATTACTATGTGATTATTCATATAATATATGATCATGGATGGGGTTCTCACAAACATGCATTATCCAGTGGGGTGAGTTTATTGGCTTTTTATCTCTGAGTTTAGGATAAAGAAACACCATGGTCTTTCTTCTGAATTGACTGATAAGGCAGAATGAATGTGTGTGTAAATGAAAATTTTTTTCTAATAGATATATACAACCATGAAGACAAAAATAAATCATGAACCTTATTCCCAGGAGAATGTAAAGTCACCAGCTAAGGCACCAGTTGGTGGCCAAAGATGGAGGATGCTAAGAATTCCCTGGCATTTGATGATGACTGTTAGGTACTTACATTTGTAAATCACTTTCAAGTGAAGGAAGATTGCAAGAATTAGAAGACCTGTCTCATATTAAATGAGACATTATTGGATTTTGTGAAGTTAGAAGAAAAGGTGAAGAAACAATTGATTTAAAAAGAGGACATGCACTTTACTACAAAGACACAAATATTGAAAATACAAATGGAATAGGATTCATTATAAATAAAAAATGGAAGAACAACAGATTGATGTTGTATTGGACTGAGTGGCAAGATTAGTTATTCAATTTAATAGCAGAGACCAAATACAAATAATTTATGTTTATGTCCCAACAACTTCTCATAGTGATGAAGTAGTCTACATGGATATACAACAACATTTTAAAATTGTTATGGGAGACTTTAAAGTTAGAATTGGTTAAACAAATGAAAGATAAAAGTGCTGCAGGTAAATGTGGTTATGGTAATAGAAATGAGAGAGGATATAGATTCTTTGAGTTTTCAGAAAAAGAAAAACATTTATATTATGAATTCCTTTTTTGAGTAAAATGTTAAAAGGAATGAGACATGGAAGCATCCAAATGAAGGTACAACACAATTAGATTATATTTTGATTAATAGAAAATACTCATTTCAAGATTGGAATGTCCTTAATACATTCAAGGCAGAAAATGATCAATGATTAGTAAGATGCAAAATATGTGTTAATGCAAACTAGAGAGACAAAAATTATTAAGAAAAACAATATTGGTAGTTGATATTCCTAGTTTTCAAAAACGTTCCAATGAATTTAAGTTAAAACTTGCCAATCATTTTCAAATATTAACAGATTTTGTACGTTATTCAGATAAAACAAAGATAGCTGGTAGAAAAAAGCAGCAATTGACCATTAAAATTTCTACAGAGACTGGAGAATTTATGAAGAAAAGAAGGAATTTGAAAATATATAAAAATGATGCATTAAGAAGGATTGAATATTTCGAATTTTGTAAAATGGTGTGAAAAAGAGTTGATATAATAAAGTATAATTGTGAACAAGCAAGAAAAGCAGTAGAAGAGAATAAAAGTCTCAAGAATGTAAAACAACATTTTAATATTGGTATGAAACATATCTGCAATAGGAAAAAAGATGGAACTATTATTAGAAAGAGAGATGATATGATGAAATGGGTAGAAGAGTTCTATCAAGAATTATATAGTAATAAAGAACAAGTACTTCCTACATCTATTATATGTTCTGAATTGCCCAGAATTTTAAATGAAGAAGTGAGACATGCAATTAAATTTATGAAGAAGATAAAAGCTCCAGATAATGATGGAATTATAATTGATATATAAAAAGAAGCAAGTGAAGAAATAGATAAAATTTTGACAGTTATATACCAAATGTCTAAATGATAAAGATGCACTAGATGATTGGAAGAATGCAATATTAATATTAAAAAAGGGTGATAAAGAAGATATTAGATAATGTAGAGCTATCAAACTTTTATCAGATATATACAACTTTTTTACCAAGATAATTACAACTCGTCAACAGAGAACATTGGATTTCAGCCAAACAAAAGAACAAGCTGGATTTAAAATTAGCTTTATCCCCAAGTATTGAGAGAAGTATGGAAAGGACCAATGAATATGAGCTGCCATTATGTTTTGGATTTGTAGATTATGAAAAGGCATTTGATTCTATAAACATTTCTTCAGTGATTAAAGCATTGGATCATCAAGATATATATCCATGATATTGTCATATTTTAAAGAATATTTATAAAAATGCAACAGCAACAATTAGATTACATAATGATATGAAAAAGGTTAATATTGAGCATGGTGTAAGATAAGATGACTCCGTATCTTCAAAACTTTTTATAGCAGTGCTGCAGGAAGTATTTTGTGGATATTTAGATTTTGCTGATGATGTAGTTGTTTTTGAAAATATTGTTTTAGAGCTTCAGGAAATGTTGCAAGAATTATCAGATGAAAATAAGAAAGTAGGGCTAAAGGTAAATGTTAAAAAGACTAAAATAATGCCCAATGGATTTTCTCAAAAGATGAAAATAAAGATTGACAATGATGAGTTAGAAGATGTTAACAATTACAAATATCTTGATCAGATTATTACTACAGATGAAAGCATAATGGATGAAATTAATCTTAGAATTAAACTTGGTTGGAGTGCTTTTGGTAGAAATAACTTAATATTAAAAGGAAATATGCTTATATATTTGAAAAAAAAAAGTTTAATAAATGTGTTTTACCAATTCTTACTTGTGGACCTGAGACATGGACACTTATGAAAGAACATCCAAGAGACTTCAGGCCACTCAAAGAACTATGAAAAGATGCATGTTGGGAGTAATATGAAGAGATCAAAAACACAATATATGGGTAAGAGAACAAACAGGTGTTACTGACATCATTGAAAGAATTAAAAGACTGGAGTTGGGTTGGACATATTACTAGAAGAGATGATAATGGGATTCCAAGAGATTGTAAAAGACACAGAAAGAGACCACATGTGAGATGGATGAATGAAATAAGAAAGTGCGCAAGGGTAATGTGGAGAAGAGATGCTAGAGATCGACGATGATGATATATGCGAATGGATCTGTGTGTGACTGTTAAAATTTACGTTAAATTAGATAAAATTTTATATAAAAATTAGTCTTCGTTTTTAGTTTTAGTATAATTAAGGAAAAAATAATTTTGTTTTACAAAGAACAGAAAATCCTTTGACATTTAATTAAAAAAAAAGTTTTCTTAAAAGATAGCAGATTAACTCATGTTTTTAAAATCTAAAGTATTAAAATATTTTAGATTGTAAAAAAAGTAAATAAAGTTATAGATATATATTTTTTATTTTTTTAAATAATAAATGAGTAATGAATTCTAGTTAAAAAATAACTCTCAGTAAAATTATCTTCTAATTATTATGTAATATTAATACTTGATATTCTAATTGTCCAATCGATCTGCTCAGTCGTTAGCATGATCATAAAAAAATGAACAACTTGTATATGGAAGTAAAGCAATCAACGGAGGAGTGGCTTTTAGAATCGAACTAAGATTATGATGTCTACTTTGACTCTGATATAGGAGATAAATGATTGAGGACATATTAGATTAAGACTATCATTCCAAAAGGAAAAGAAGTAGTTGCAATTGATAAAGATGTGACGATGATCCCCAGATGTATCATTTTATTATAGACATGAGATTTCTAACAGCAGGCATGAAACAATATCTCCATGGACTATAGTAAGCCAATATACCACTTAATAGCAACAACAACACAAACTTTTACTATAGGGTAAAGCAATTTTGGACAAAAGGCTTTAATTTTTGTATTGAATTTGTTGGTGACCAGCTGACTTAGATGATAATTCATTATGTTTTAGATAAATTGATTCAAATTCCAAGAAAAGATGAGTAAGTACATATGAAAATGTTATAAACTGTAGCTATCTGACAGTTAGTTGACTTACACATTAACATTTGCCTGAAGATTAGTGATGATGGTATGAATATTAGATGAGATAATATGTTGGATTATTTCCCTCATTTACCATTAAATGTTGAATTATATAAATTTTTCAAATACAAACTCTTAGTAATATCACACAAATAAACAACACAAGTTAGTAGATTGTACAATGTTTTGAGTGATATTATTCTCCATCCTTCTTTAGGTATTGCTGATTTGATCAATGTCAATATTACCATAGGAGTTGAACATACAGCTTTAGATTCTTAAATATTGAACATCTTTAAAATAACACTCTAACCAATTAAGCTATTCTGTCACCAGTAATAATCAGTAGAAATTTCATATACTTATCTGTGACGGACAATTCAAACCCTGCTGATTCCTCCAACTTTTTTTTATTAATATTTGTTTCTAAGAGCAGAGTTAATTAGAGGCTTCCAGAAATTATGTATTGCCACACTGGGTTGACTTATAGGATTATTTTCCACTGTCATATGAGCAGCTTCTTTGAATTTTCTTCTTTGCACCTTTTCCTCTCTATTCAATATTTTTTTATTTTCCCAGTAGAATATTGCTGCAGTAGATACATCTGTTTTTTCTTTACTAACCATTAATTTGTGTTCTTTCAATCATTGTTAAACAGGACAACAGGTTTCACCAATATACTTCCTTCCACATTTATATGGTATTTCATAAATACAGTTTTTATTTTTCAGCATTCCAAGCTTAGGATTTGTAGAATTTAGAATTCCTTGAAATGTGGTACTGCTTTGAAAAGCTGTTCTAATGCTACACTGATTGTAGATTTTCTTTAATTTGTCTACCATTCCCAGTATGTATGGATATAATACAGTACCAATAATTGTTTTTCCTTTTCTTCATTGTCTATTAAAGGTTTTCTTGATAATACCTGATAGATAATTATTTTTCATGAGAGTTCATTCTATGTATATCTTTTCACATTTCCAAATCATGATTGTGAACAAATTTCCTTAACCTATTTGTTTATTTGTGGTATTATTAACAGCTGTTTGCATTTGAGAAGTTTAAACAAAATTTAAAATTTTCAGACATTTGACATTTAATGGCAGAGGATGGAAATAGTCCAACATATTATCACATTTACTTGTTAATATAAATGCAATTTATCCATTCTACTTTGAACACTTTTTAGCAAAAATTTTTTTATTGTACATATATGCATACACAATCTTACATTTCAAGTGTTGTACAGTCTTCTTCAGAGCCACTTTTACTTCCATTTTTTAAAAGTAAAAAACAGTTTTTTAAAATGTTTTTTTACTTTTAAAAAATTAAAGCAAAAATGGCTCCGAAGAAGACTGCATAACAGTTGAAATGTAAGATTGGGTATTCATATATACACAATAAAAGTTTTTTTACTAAAAAGCATTCAAAGTAGAGAAATAAGATATTACAACATAATAAAGAAAATGGTTGAATTTGGTAGTATTACACTTAATACTTGGAAGATTCCAGGTGTTTCATTGTTTGTGATCTATTTGCTTTTAAAATACATATTCAATTCTCCTGATCAAGTTACATAAAACAATCAGTTAACTTGTTGATAATATTCTATCCATCTGTTTAATACTGCACAAAACAAGTGGGATAATAGTCAATAAATAGGAGTGCAAAAACAGATTTAGGTACCCTTATCTCCTATCTTGTCAAACAAATGTAGAATTTTCATTACATGTACTCATGAAACTTTATTATTCATAGGGAAAGAATAAACGCAGGAGAAATCTATAATATTAAATTGAAACAGGTCTAAGGACTTATAAAGGACTCACCAGTATATATAACTACAAATAATATTTTAATTGCAAGAAGTGTATATAATGAAATATTATAATTATATTTAAATTAATTTAAGAGTCCATATTAAATAATACTTAAGTTAATTTACAGAAAGTCTTTTTTTGTTAAGCATTAAAAATATTAATCTAGCATTTGATTAATTCCGTTAATTCACATTAGGCCGAACAATTCGGAAGGCGCAGTCAAAACAAACAAGTAGTGCAGATAAATATTACCAAGGGTTTGAATTTGGTAACTGCTGGCATCCTCAAAGTAAATGAATAATATCTGAACCCAATTACAAATGGGAAATTAAGTTCAACATTTTTGTTTAAGAGAAATGTCCATCAGTGAATTTGGTTCAGACAATTCACCTAATTGAACGTTTTATATAAATCTCATAGATAAGTTTTTCTTTATAAATAAAATTCAGAGAAGCCATATAAAAGTAATACTACTGATGAGTTCACAGGTTAATCAGTTTTATACTGCATGGGAACTTAAATCAAGGATGGTGGCGGCAATGTCTTGACGGATAAGTCACATGGGCCCGAATCTTAACATGCAGATAAACACTTCTGGCATACAAACAAATTATTTTAAAATCGATATGTGAATCGTTAATTTAACAAAAAATAATTAAAATTGATGTTTAACTAATTAAATTTAATTAGAATGGATATTGATGATGATGATCAATTTTTTTTACCCCTTATGTAATTAGTATATAAGGAATCACACTTATTTATTTTGATCATCAGCCTCATCTGAGAGACACATTAAATGTCCATCTATAAGTGTTTATTTACGTTTTTACTGATGAGGTTTGAACTGCTAGTCACTTTTTTCCTAGAAGGAATACCTATGGATGTAGCACTCTCTGGCAGTAACATGATTGTGTTCTTTAATCTTTTCCTCAGTCCTGAGCATAACTTCTCAGAACCTAAGATTGATGTTATGTATGCCTTTGGGATGATATTGACAAAAGAACATCACAATCAACTAAATAATGTAAACAAAAAAAGCAATATATTTCAGATATTCTTGATTGATGTACTAAAATTACTCATAAATATTATTACTTTATAAATAACACAATGAACAAATAAGCACAGGAAAGAAATAATATTACAAAAATTAAATATAAATTCATAAAATACTGAGTTGAAATAAACCACCAATTAGGATTAAATATAAATACATGTTTAAAAAAATATTAAGTTGCTCTATTCTAGTTCTATTTATAAATAAATAAAACTAAAAAATACATTAAACCCTTATATACCAAAATAATAAATATAAAAATATTTTAGTAAAAATTTTGTAGATAGTTTGAGACCTCTTATTTCCACGTACACAATTTAAAAAGATCTAACCAGGACTATTTTTTAAAATAATTTAATACGTTTACTAGAGAGATTGATTTTTTATGTCTTTGGTGTCATATCAAATTAATTCATATTGGGTAGTTGATATAGATTTAAATAATTTCAGTTGATGGTAAACTGTTCTGTGGGCAGCTATTCACCATTTCTGAGCTCCTTGTAGATGTCTTTTCAAAGCTGGTAGAACAACATCGTTCAGGTTTTAAGAAGCATTTGTCCATAAGCTTAGCGAACCATTTCCTATTATGCAAAACTTCATCATTGTAGCTAAATTTGAACCAGCATTAAAAAGTACTTAACCACATTATTCTCAGATGATGAACAAATCTAAAACTGAACTCTTTCTATTGTCTCTTGGTAGATGTTGTTTTGCTGCACTTCTTCTTATATGGGCTTTGCATAGAGAACAACTTTCCTATAAGTCCCACTTCTTTCTTTTCTTTCATCTTGTTTTTTGTTATACAAATAACCCTTGTTTTTTCCTTTTTTATTATTATCTTTCCAATATTTACTATTAGTTACTGTTTTTCTTACTTTATTTTTCTTTAATTAACCCATATAATTACTTTTCATTATTTGTCCTGTAAACATCACATGATCATAATTTCTTATGCTTGCTCTTAACTGTTATTAAAACAGGCAAAACTCTATATACATATTACTACTCCAGGCACTAGATGGGGATTTTATGTGCAAGCCTCTGGCATCCATTGATTACTATGGCTTGCACTGAGTGGCAATACACATAGAGTTTTGTCTGTTTTACTTGTCCTTTATTTAAATTTAAATTTAACTAAATTAGTGAAGGGATTTACACAACATATTTGATTTTAAATACAAAATTCATTTCTAATTTTTGGAATCTTAAGTTTAAATTATTTTTTACCTAGTACTTTCTTTTATATACCCATATTCTTCATCTGGTGTATAGAATGTAAATTACTTGTATATAAATCTTTTCTAGATCAATATTTAATGAAACAAGATTTAAAGGCTTCTTTCCAACATGCACACATTATTTTTAATACACAAAGTTTTTACAAATATTTAGCTTTCAAAGTCATTTTTATAACTATAATATGGCAATAATTTTATTGTACCTTGTTTAAATTATATTAGTATTCAATTATAGGTTATCAATTGAGGGAATTATGTTTTTTCTTTATTTTTATGTTGTTATATTTTTAGATGCTTAGCTATCTCTTGATTTCAGCTTAAGTAATTGGAATAGCTTGTAATATATGACAACAGTAGAAGTTCACAACATTACAGTATAAAACAGTAATGATAGAAAATTTTCATATGATAACATAATCTGTATGTTGCACTCTCAACGCACATCGTTATAACATAAATGAAAAAACTAGCTTTATATTTTCCCCCACTTCCTTCAAACATATTATTAGGATTTATTTTAGAAAGTGCCAAGGGGACAGAAATTAATACTCTCATAAATGTAGAAATGAATTGAGTATATGGTCAATTTTTGGGAGTTCTTTTAGAGCAGTTGCTTTGAGGAATGATACTGGTTATGCGTAGAGAGCAGCTTCACACAGACAGTGACTTAATATATAAAGAAGTTGTTTTACATTCAAATATCAGCCCTTCAAGCTAATTGTGCATGTGCTTTTTGCGAATGTTATTAATAAATGAATACTTTCCTCTCCAATACAAGATATAGTATTTATGCAGGAATAAAATGAATCCACTTATTCCTACAACTCTAATGCTTATATATGAGCAAATCTGAAGTACTGGCAAAGAACGTGTGAGAATAGACCACTCACTTTAAATTACTATTTACAATGTCTGAATGAATGACGTCAGTGAAATTGTCTAGAATTTACTAAACATCACTCTAACTGAAACTTAATCACCGATGTATTCATTCAGACATCGTAAATAGTAATTTAAAGTGAGTGGTCTATCCTCACGCTTTCCTTGCCAGTACTTCAGATTTGCTCATATACAAGCATTTGAGTTGTAGGAATAAGTGGATTCATTTTATTCCTGCATAAATACTATATCTTGTATTGGAGAGGAAAGTATTCATTTATTATTAACACTCACAAAAAGTGCATGCACAATTAGCTTGAAAGGCTGATATTTGAATGTAATACAATTGTAAACATAGCACTATATAAAAATAAATGCTTATAAAGAAGTTGTTAAAAAGTATGGCATATGAATTGGTCCTAAATTAGTTCAATGAGTTTGCTAACTTCAGCATTACAAAAGGACAAGCATTAATCATCTAAAAATTTTATAGCAAGATAAGGATCAAGAAGAATATGAGGGTATATTCAATTGTTACTGCTCTGGCAAGTCATTGAACTCATGAACATTCATGAAATCAAGAAAATTATGGCATACAAATTGTGGGATAAAGGACATATCACTTTGGTATGTCAGAAACATGAGGTGGAAAAACAAAGTTGGTATATAAATTAAAAAAAAATAAATTGTAGTGAATTACATTTACTACTGTTACTGGTACTTATCAAAGATAAATATCTTAGCATGAACATTAAGAGTAGTTTGGGAACAACACTCAGGTCAATTAGGCATTGGAAGCATTTGGTAATTACAATTAAGGAACCTCCACTGATTAATAAAACTATCATAAGACAAAATACACAAATAATAATAAATTGAAAATTAAAGAGATGGTAAACACTCAAGAAAATTGAATGGCAAGATTAATAAATTATCTATATATGTGATATTCACCAAAAGATAAAAATAGATTTAAATTTCTGGGGATAAAAGAAAATGTGAAAAAAATTAATACTGGGAGAACCAGAGTCATTTACTGGCCCTATTTAAGACAAAACTGGGTTAAAGACCTAATTTAGAGGAAATTTACATGAATTATGGATGATCTGAAAAAAAGATTAGTAAATTACTATTGAAATAAATTATAGTGGTGAAAACAGAAAGAGGTGATACACAAGAGGCATATTTAACTATCAACATTATCAATGTTCCAGAAGCTGGGGAAATAGTAGTTCCAGTCAAAGTTAAGAGGGGTGACAAGTGCTAAAAACTGACAAAAAGGAAACCACAGGAAGTTTGAGTAGAAATTAAAACAATATGGCAAATAATAAAAATAGTAATAATGCAGCAAACACGAAACCAAAACTCATGTTACAGATGATAATAACACAGCAAATATTGTGGACAACATTCCTCATGATCTACATGGAAACCTAATCTGAAAACTTTCTGAGGTCAGACAGATCTCCCCCCCCCCCATATCTAAATAACTACTTTTATTAAAGCAGATCATAAACTCCAATCCCATGAGGTGAAAGAGAAGTGATAAATATTTTGCAGTAAATTAAAAAAAATGCCATGAAATAAATTAAATTTAATATCTGTGGAATTAAATTGATTTTATTATACAGAAAAACTATGGACTAAAATTGTTTTAAAAATTCTCCATCCATCTTTTTAAACTGCACATAACATACCTGTAGATTTAATTAATTATATCTGTAATTAAGTTATAGACAAACAATTTGTTTTGATAATACTCAGCTCATTTGTTTTATACTACAAAGAACAAATGGGATAATAGACAATAGATGAAAAGTGCAAAAAAAAAATTTAACTACTCCCTGTTTTTTATCTTGTCAAGCAATCATTTAAATAAACCCATTATTTGTATTCATGGAACTATACTAATGATAGGGAAAGGATAAGTGCAGGGTAAATCTGCTTATATGGTTTTAAAACAAATTTAGAGAATTGGAAATGTTTCACCAGTATATTGTTATTTTGTTAAGCCTCTAAGCCAATTTATTGGTGAACTAATAAGTAAATATTTTAATAATTTTAAGCCATAATTAAACACATAAATGATTAATATTGTAATTGTGATAAGATTAATTTAAGGATTCACATTAAATAACTTATTTAAAGCAATAGTTTTTTTTCTTCTGGGACCATCAAAATTTATTAGCAATTTCTTCAACTCTCATTACCTTTATACAACTAGTAAAAGCTTTAGAAATCAATAGATGCTAAAGGTTAGTGTTTAATAAGTCTGCATCCAGTGCTATCCTTTCTAAATATCCTGCTTAATAATTGATCCACTGAGTAGAATGCTTTAGCTAGTTGTATTTAGACAAGTTATTTTAAAACAGTCTTAGATTTGCTTCTATATTTATAATAGGGTAAGAAAAATCTGAAATGGGCTACTCAAGTAAACAATAATTTGCCAAGGGAATCCTTTGTTTATGTTATATATGCGGGATTCAAACTCAGACTTTTGCATGACCCACTACTCTCAGTACCATCTCATATTGCTGACCCACCTGTTCACACACATGTTGAAAAGATAAATAATAACCAATATACATATTTCATTATTAGCAATCATCAGTTAGTCTAGATTACTATCTCCACACATATATACAATCAGTGCTCAGCTTTATATTAAGATAGCCAATCTTCATACTTTAATGAACAGGCTTCAAACTACCCCAACTCATAACTCTTCAGCCTTCCATTTTATTGAAAATCTGATGATGGAACATTCAAAGCCCATGTTAATTCCAAGGTTGTCATCCTACCCATGTTGACATATTAATCATTCTGACCCATCATGTACAAAAGAGTGATCAGGTTTAAGCCTGTACAATGTATTAATTTATATAAATAGTGTGGAAAAGGTCTGCCCAACTCTTGCATATGTATGTATAATGTCTCCTGTACATGAGGGGTCAGAATGACTAATATGTCAACATGGGGAGGATGATAACCTTGGTACTAACATGGTCTTTGAACATTCCATCATCAGATTTTCAATAAAATGAAAGGCTGAAGAGTTGTGAGTTGGAGAAGTTTGAAGTCAGTCCATTAAATTAGGAAGATTGGCTATCTTAATATAAAGCTGAGCACTGATTGTAATATGTGTGGAGATAGTAATCTAGATCAACTGATGATTGCTGGTTTAGCATGAAATATGTATATTGGTGATTATTTATCTTTTCAATATGTGTGTGATCAGGTGGGTCAGCAATATGAGATGGTACTGAGAGTAGTGGGTCGTGTGAAAGTCTGAGTTCGAATCCTGCATATATTACATATATAAATGCAGGTTTAAGCCTGTACAATGTATTTGTTTATATGATAATAAGTTATTATGTATAAATAAATTAATGTATTTTAATTACACCTAAGTTTGATATGTAATAAAAAAATAATTATAGACAAAATAATTTAAAAAATTCATACTGAGAAATGGAGAAAAAATAATAATAAAGATTATTTATGAAATCAGCATTTAGAAGCATAGAATATCTTTTTTAGTAGCATCATATTACAATTATAATTCTGCTTTAAGAAAAATTCAATAAACTCTTAAATGTATCTTTTCAGCTAAAAATTGCTAGATATCCATTTGCTGACTAATATTAAATAGTTATTTGTATTTGCTATGGCCACTTACTTAAAATTCTATGCTTATCTAAAAAATTCACAATTTCTTAAAAATTCACTCAGATTTGAACTCAGACTTGTGAGTTGGCAGCTGAATGAACAAACCACTAGAGTTTTTTTTGTACATAAATATAAATTCAGTGATAAAAAATTTATGTCAAATTTATTGCATGCTGTTAGCAGGTAATAGATGACATTTTTTGGATATGATTGAGTTTGCTTTAGTTCAGAAATAAATGTAATAACTTGGTAAACTTTGTTATATTTTTCACATCAGCTAAATGTAAAATCGAAATAGATAATTCAATTATTAAAAAGAGTTCCAGCCAACCTTCAGAAATAAAGATTGATTAGAACTAAATAATATTATGAGAAAACATTATTCCGTTAGATTTACAGGCTAACCGCTACAAACACAAGTAGTAATAGTTATAAAAATTTCTTTTATTGATTTAAAAGTTAAACATGTTTTAAAATTTAAATAACTATTTATTTATTTTTAATTCGTAATATTTTAAATACAGATATATTTTAGATACCTGGAGTCTAGACGTAATATAGGGGATAACAACACATACTTTTAAGCTCTCTTCTTTATCTATTTTACTTGTGTGTGGTCATTTATATAAATTGTAAGAGATAGAATGGATGGCAGAAGGTAGTTTGAAAGTATGTGTTCAAATCCCCTATATTATTTTTAATTCATAATTGGAAATAAGTTTTTCTATTTTTATTTATTTATTCATTCAAAATCCATAGTAAACCTATGAAACAATAGAAATATTTTACATTTTATACTTTTTTATGTAAGAAAATTTTAGAAATTTATGTTACAATCTATCTAAATAAAACTGTTAGATATTTTTTTAACCTTCTTATTTGCTTCATCTGTTTTTACTTTTTTTTAAAAAAAAAACATCTTGAGTATATGTGAAAATAAAATTTTATAAATAATCATGTAAAAAGCTCTTTAAATTTTATAATGTAGCCCTAAAATAGAATATAAATAATTGAATAGCTTTGACACTTAGGAGCCTAAGTTCAAACACCAAAACGACAGAGTTGAACTGCAATTATGGGCTTTAAGTTCTAAAGTCCATTACTTTCAACTACACAGAGCAAGTTAAGAAGTAATAAGAAATGACAAGCTATTGTTGACAATGATGAAGAGCTATTGCTTGACAGTAGTATATTGTTACTAAAAACTCTAACGTTTCTATGGACAAAGATATTAAGACTTCTAAAAAGGATTATGCTGATTAATGTGTTATTCTGGATGGTGAAAAAAGATAAAATAAAGTGTCTCCTTGTGGAATGATTAATGTATTCACTCCCATTGACTTAAGATTCAGAGTTTAAATCACTAGTGGAGATTTCAAATCCTTTTAAGAATTATAGGGTTTTAAAACAATTTATTCATAACCAAGCAAAAAAGTCATTTAATATTGAATGATGAGTGGATATAAACAACTAGTGGTGATTATTAAGTTTTATTACTACATAATAGTAGTCTAGTTGACCCGACATTCTCCCAAGAAAGGATCTTAACAGATGTAAATAGTCTTAGGTGACCTAGTCAGACAAATAAGTGTAAAGATCAAGATTAAAATGATGAAATCAGATAGTATATAACTAATCTTAACTTATTTTTTCCATGTTTACTTGTATTTATAAAATTGCTTTATAATCAGAATTTGGTTTGAATCGGTAAAATTACTTATCTCTGCTGACATATTAAACAATATTTATACAATATACAATATTCACTCTCTATTGAAAAGAAAGTGCACTTCTGTGTTTTCACAATAAATTATGTTGATATAAAAGCAGAAAAATAATTTTACATATAATTTGTTTATTTGTTAATTTTTTTTGTATATTTTTTTCTTAATAAGTACATGATATTTATATTTCAGTTTTATATAAATCAATTTGCCTTTTAGCAAAAATTAAGTCAACTGAGCATTTTTTATCATCAAACAGAAAATTTCCATTGTCTTTATTATATATATTTTTATATATTTCAAAAAATATTTTCATCGTTTAAACTTAAGCTTTACTGAAATTTGTTTTGACATACATACATATTTTTCTCAAGTAACAAATTAATTTTTTTTTTATTATGTATTTCTATTTCATTTGCAAAGTTGAGATTTTCCAGATTATTTTCATTTCATAAACTTTTGCTTTTAACAAAATTTGTCAAAAACATAAAGATTTAAGGAAAATAATTTTTTTATTTAAAAAAATCAGTTTAAAAAAAACCAGAAAAAATTGCACATCTGTATATTAAAAAAAGGAATGGACAAAAGATTTTAATCTCCATTGTTTTGAAATCTTATATAATATGTTTGCAAATAGTAAAATAGCATTTGGTTATTTTTTTATTAACAAAAAACAATACAGAAAGTTATTAGTTAGATTGTTTGTTGAGAAGAGAAACATACAGCTTCGTAAAGCTGGCCATTATAAATGATTAAAAATGATATTGCTTAGCTAAGGAAAACTCTTTTGGATCAGTTTGTGAATGTAGCTGTTTTTGTTTTTGCTATCTATTACTTTTACTGAATTGGTCATTTCTAGATTTAAGTTTGTAAATATCAACAAACATTATATAAAAAATTATTAGTAAAAAAAGAAATCCATCAAACATTTACTATTCAACTTGCAATTATTCACCTATTAAGATTAGTATTCATGAGCTCTCACTTATTCCTGCACAATGTAATGTTTGATTTTAATTCCACTTATTATTTATAAATATATTATTTTTATTTATGAACTAAATTGTAAATAGACAATTTCTTAATAATTAGATTTATTTTATTATTTAATTAATTAAATATGATTAATTTTTAATTTATGTATTTCTTTTGTTTTGTGTGTACTAAAATTGAGACCTCCTGTAATCAATGTGGTGTCATATTTCAATGTTAAACTGTATTGAAATAGAGTGAAAAATGTATGTGTGCATGTTTAATTATTTTCTATATATCACTAGCCAGCATTGTGTCCCTGAGGTACCCTAAAATAGACTATATTATTTCTTTATAGTAAAATAAAATAAAGCAGATAGTAATTATATAAAGGATCCTTAACACATCAGTTCTATCATTTAAAATTTTCTTTTTAAAAAACAATTCTTTTCATTATATAAACAAGACAACCCAAAATACACATTACCATTCCTACATACTTTCCATTTTATAAAAATCCTCCAAATATAAATACCAATTAGACATACAGCAAATGCTTCTACTATATAAAATTGACAATCCTACAGTTAGGCCTGAAGATAATGAAACATACCACAATGAGACATACATTAAAATCAGTCAATTCTTGCTCAGGAGATTGAAGCAAGAGAAAAAATAAATAGATCTGTATTACAGGAGAAATATTAAAATAATGCTTAGATAATAGTAGTAGTTAATATAATGGTGAAGATGTTAGTACTCAAGGTGTATCACAGGAATTACAGGAAAGATATAAAGCAATTGATTCAATAATGATACAATAACTGATATATTTCTGACAATATAATATTTAGGCCATTCCAAAAAAAATATGGATAGTGAAATTTGTATAATTAAAAAAGAATAGCTTTAATGGACACATATCCAATTAGTACTATCAACCAATTATATGTATATAAGCCTAAATGTATATAGTAGCTTAACTTATTTTCATGTTGTTTGTTTACGAGTACTTAATAGATTTGGATCTTAAAATTAATTATCTATGATTAGATGAAATTATATAATCTCCAATGTTTTTGATACGGTTCCTTTTTCTTAAACAGTTTAAAAGTATATAAGAGGGAAAATTACCAACAACTGAGTTACTTGGAGTTGAGTTTGTTTCAGAAGAGAAAAAGAAGAAAAGCCACAACCATATCAGTAGGCTCATGTGAACAAGATCTACAAATCAAAGATATAATACTAGAATTATTGGCATGAATGTTGAAGACAAAAGGGTGCTTGATTAAAAAAAACTCTTTTGGTTCAGTTTTTGGATATTGTCTTCTTCATTTTTGTTATCTATCATCTCAATCAAATTGATCACCAGGGTCAGTATGTGCATGTAGTGAAGAGTGCAAATGTGCTTCATCATTAGGGTGCCATGTTGCAGCAATAATTAATAAAATTTATATATAAGTGAACATGTTTTGTATCTGAATCACTTCATTGTTAGAATCATATTATGATTATATTTTTTATTTAAATGTAAGAGGATTACTTTTTTTTTATTAATCTTATGACAAATGCTCAAAACATAATATATATATATATGAAAAACAAAAACAAGTTATAAAAACGTAAACTTGCTATCGCTTGTATTTATGATCAATAGATGGAGCTTTACCAAAACCTCCAAACAAGTGTATTTTTGTTTACATAAATGTCAGAGTCAAAATTCACTGTCTCTTTCGTTGGCTCTACCTTCAGATCAGCTAATTTCAAGCTGATTTGCTATCATCAGTGAAGGATAGGAGTTAGAAACTAGACCTAAACCCTAACTCCAAGCATTTATGCAACAAGTTCCTATCAGTTTGCAAGCATGAATTTTTCAGACATGGAAATGTCTTCAAACCCAGCCTAACAAGCTAGATAGCTATACACACACATATATATATATATATAAGGGAAATAGACCACCACCATGTCATTATAGTAATTAAAACAAAATTATGAGGAAATGAAAATGTTTAGATTTTGAACAACTCAATTGCTAGAAACACATTCCGATGGTGAATATTTTTTATTTAAATATAAGGTAATTATTTTTTTTACTTAAATTGTTCGAAATATATCGAATATTATATACTCTAGTCTTAAGCTGCATGAAGCAGATGTGTGTCATTTCTTCACAATAAGTAATAAAATTTATATACAAATGAAAATGTTTACATTTTAAATCTCTCCATTATTAGAAACACATTCTAATGGTGAATATTTTTTACTTAAATATAAAAGGATTATTTTTATACTTAGGGTTGTGATAAATACTTCATCCCTCGCATATGTATGTATAAATGGATTATTCTCCTGTGCATGAGAGGTCAGAATGACTAATATGTCAACATGGGTAGGATGAAAATCTTGGCAATAACATGAGTTTTGAACATTCCATCAACAGATTTTCAATGATATGGAAGGCTGAAGAGTTGTGCGTTGGAGTAGTTTGAAGCCTGTCCATTAAAGTAAGAAGGTTGGATATGTGTGGAGATAGTAATCTGGGCCAACTGATGATTTCTGGTTTAGCATGAAATACACAAATTGGTGATTATTTATCTTTTCAATATGTGTATGATCAGGTGGGTCAGCAATATGAGATGGCACTGAGAATAGTAGGTCATGGGAAACTCTGAGTTCGAATCCCATTTACAGTACATATTATATACTCTATCACTGTGATAAACCAAAATAGATTGGTTCTATGTTACTACAATAATTAATAACATTTATATGCAAATGAAATGTTTGAATTTCTACACCACTTTTACTTAAAATATAATTTATATAAAAATGACTCATTACTGTTAATAATTTAATAAAAATAAATGTATTTACAAAATTTTGCCTTAATTCAAATTTTTTTTTTCTCATGTGTCATAGCATCAGCCAGGAAGCAAACCCGCTAACCTGGATCACTGACCTCTCGACCACCAATGCTTGACAAATTCAAATTTTAAATAAAAGTTTTACTATTTTAGATTTGTTTCTAATGACTCCATATATTTTTTAGATTTGATTTCTCTATATCTTCTTACAAATTAATATGACAAAATATGTATATAAATAAGGTGATCTTATATTGAATTAAAAATGAAAATGTTAAACTGGAATAAATATCTCCTCAATAAAAAAAATATTTTTTAATTATTTACATAAAATATGTAGCTAATTATAATGTAGTTGGGTGTGGCCACTTGATGGCGTTCTGGCTCACAAAAACACCTAACAAATGCTATTTACGAGGCCTGACTCTTGGCTATAGAAAACATCTAAGTTTATTCTTAACCATTGCAGGCTGTTGATGATGATGTAACACAGAAATAATACGGCCTATTTCTGCTTCGTGACAGTTACTGTGAATCCACACACTTATCTTTTGTGTACAGTTTGATATATGTGTGTGTGTACTTTGAGTAGTAAATTTTTTACAATATACATTCCACAGTCTTTGTATTTATAATTAATTTAAGAAACCTGACTTCAACGAATTTTCCAAATGGCCACACCCTTGTTTAGAGAATATGTAAGGTGTAAAAGCTTGCCAAGGGTAAGTAACAACGAATTTGGCTGAGTTCACATGTGGAATCTCATTTCCATGTGAAATACCACGTTGTTCATAAAATGTCTGCTGAACATGTAACTTTTTCGCAGTTGCTGACAACAGAAGCCAATTGTGTGTCGTATTTGCAACATCACAATATAATAGTGCAGTCTAAGTGATGCGAGTGTGGACAGCAGATGTATTTATACAACTATAAACAAATATTTCAGTTTCTCTGTAAATCCATCTCCTGCCATCGAAGGTGTTACATTCGCAACAGTAGTTGGTTTGAAGGCAGCAGAATACCATTGTTGACAGCCCTGCGTGTCATTTATTTCTGGAGCCGAGAGCATATGACAGTGAAAGATATATGTTCAGAACTGAGTATTAGCCATAAAACAGTAATAGAGTGGACCACTGGTCTCAGAGAATTATGCTATGCAAATCTATCTTTTAGACCCTGCCGTCAAATTGGCGGTCCTGATTCGATCGTTGAGGTGGATGAAACTATGTTTAGTCAAAGGAAAAACCACCAGGATAGAATGCTTCCTTGGTGGCATATGTCATGACACTGCTGAATGTTTCATCACTGCCATTCTGTCATGCTCTGCTGCTACTCTTCTGGAGGCCCTGAAAGCAAATGTGAAGCCTAGATCGACCATCTTCTCCAACTGTTGGAGGGGCTACAACAGTGCAGAGCTTGAAGCAGGAGGTTTTCATCATCTAACTGTGAACCACTGCTACCACTTTGTAGACCCAAAAACAGTTTGCTCTCACACAGAATGTAGAACAACTTTGGGGCCTTCTGAAATCTCAGAACTGCAAGGAGCATGGAACTAGATGGCAATTACTTGACAATTACTTGTCAGAATTTATGCAGTGACATATGAATAAAGGGAAAGATATATTCCTCTCTATCCTGTCTGAAATGGCTATCCCCACAAGAGCGGATTGAATGTGGACTGGAGGACATTGTGTTTTGTTTTGTTGTCAAATACCACTAATTTGGGCTGTATGTTTGTTTCTGCTGTCCAAAAAAAAAGACAGCATTTGATCAGTTGATGTATTTTTTTTTGTTTTTGGTTATTGTTTGTAAACAATATTATATTGATTTGGGGAGGTTTGTTTTGGTTGAGACAAAATTGTGGGCCCAAAATCTTTCCATTTGATACAAATTAATAAATAAAAAGCAAGGGTGAAAACAAAAACTTTTATTGCTTTGAAAACTACACAGTTGTTTTTTTGTTTTTTTGTTTTGTTATGTATAAAGCAATAATTAAGTGAAGCATAAATGTATCAAAAAAATGTCTTAATACAAAGTAGAAAAAAACAAAAACATATAAAAATATGGTTAAAAGTTTGCTCAAAATTAAAATTTATTGTTTTTGAAAGACATCACAAAATAGACATCGTGGAGTAGCAGCAATCAATGAATCAATCCCCTCCCCCCACCCTCCCAATTCAAAAGTTTAAATTTATGTTTAAAAACATCAAAAAGTTGTTGTTTTCTAAAGATAAAATTAAAATTAAACTTTTTTTTTTTTTTAAAAAAGGCAGGACAAAAAAATTATAACAATCAAACAATTATTAACAAAAAAGAGGAATGATTAAAATTTGTCAAAAAACAGCTTGATTTAAAAATAAAAAAGTTGTTGTTGACTAAATTCAACATTAAAATTAAACAACTTTTTTATAAAAAGGTAGGAAAATAAAAATTTATAGCAAGCAATCAATTAATAACAAAAAGAGGAATGATGGGAAAAAAAAGCGATTTAAAAATCGCACGCCCGATAAACTGACTGCCAACAATGCCATCAAGTGGCCATGCCTGACTACGTTATAATTACCAATATATAGTATGCAGTACAAAAATAAATGAAAAATTATATATAGTAGGAAGTTTTTGATTGTTTTTACTGTTTACTAATTCAGCTAATTAGCACTTAATCTCATAATCAACCTGTACTCTTTTTTATTTTACCATCATAATGATTACTGGCAATCATGTAAATCTGAATAATAAGGAGTTGTTTTGAAAATACTTTCCGACTAGTAATATCAATCTATCATTTACTAAGGTATTTATAAAATGTGTTATTCTTGTTTCCAAACAATATTAATATCATTTTATCTTCTATGTAAAAAAACACCCCCCCCCTTTTTTTTTTTTTACTTAATTAGCTCATTCACCAGCCTTTTATTTTTAAATAAATAATTTTGTAATTAGTTACTTGGGATATCAATTACTACTTTTCTCATTTGAACTCAGACTTTCAAGTAACCTTCAACTATCCACACTATCTCATACTACTAATATACATGATTGGTGATTGTTTATCTTTTCTACATGTGTGTGGACATGTGTATCAGTAGTATGAGATAGTGTGGATAGTTGAAGGTTGCTTGAAGTCTGAGTTCAAATCCCCTATATTTACAATTAAGTTCCAGAATGCCTGTATCTCAAATCTTACTTTTCTCATTGTAAATCAATTCATGAATCTTTCAATCTTAAGTTGATTACTCTTATTACCAAGATAAACTGCATAAGGGCTGTTATTTTATATTTTTGACAATCTTCTATAACTTGTTAATAGATTACACCTATTCGTACAATAACTTTTAATTTTAATGTGTTTAGATATACAGTTACACTAAATTAATACATCCACTGAATAACTTTCTGTTTGTTTTCTCCAACTATTGATGTGATATGATGTGATGCATTTTGGCTTCTCCTTAAACAAAGTCAAGAATATCTCAGAAATTATGCCTAGATAAACCTGTTAGCCACTTTATTTTCCATTCCCCACTCTAAGTCTTCCCATATTCTGCCCCATCCTATTTCCACAACATAATCTTTGTCAACTCTATGGCCTTTATATCTAAATCCTCATTATCATAAACACTTTTTTTAAATAACTGTTCAATTATGTATATTATCACAACCTTATTTCTTTTTATATCAGATTTTCTAATATAAATTTCTTAACGCCGGAAATTTCATCAGACTTGATTTATAATGTTTGGATTATATTAATATTTTATTTTTTTGTCTCAGACTATTCAGAATTTGAAGAAGACAACAAATTATCTAAAAATGGTTAAATAATTCAACATGCATTGATATTTTGGCATGGATTCTTCCTTTCCTAATTAATTATTTAGTCTAATGTTACATAATTTTTTTTTCAGAATCTAAATGGATACTTCCAATACAACCACCACCCAATCAGAATCATAATTTCAAAGTTTCCATGTAATCAATTAAAAAACAACAATTAATGATCTGTATGTTTTACAGTCAATAGCACAATAATAATACTCTCATGCAGGTTAGGGTGGTTAATTTGTTGGTAACATGACAACCTGAGGATTCTCTGTTCAAATATTTTATTTAGTGGTTCAAACAATAACATAGCTTAGACATGAAGGAACAGATCATATGTTTTAGAATCTGCCAAATTAAATTGTTTAAGTAGAAAAACATTCTACAAGGTGTGAAAACTTTAAAATTATTGTTATATTTTTGATAAATTAATAGTTTTATGTTATTGAATATATTCTTGGATGAGTAAAGCAATAATAATGTCAGAGTGGTTAGAAGAATACAGCTATTATATTCATGTTGCTATTGGATGCTTGGATATCACATGAACAATATCTGAAATTATGAATATTACTGTAATCTAGATATGCAATTTAATTTCTTATTAAAAATTAAACATATGATTTCATAAATTACTATCAACTCATTCTCTGCTCATATGTTAAATACAATATATAACTCTTAAAAAAATTACTTATATTATAGATTTGTTAGATCGGAAGGCTTCAATAATGCACTATTACTTTAAAAATTATAAATCTACACGCACTCCCACATCAGTAAGAATTTAAAAAACTTGTGAATAACTTAAATTTAGATTGCATTTCTATAAATACACCAACTTTCACTGACCTGTTCGTCTGATCATAGGTGGTTAAAAAATGAGATACTGTCTTGCTTCTGTGATAGATTAAATAGATTTGTACAATTTAAAATTTAATTATAACATCAGACACACAAAAGACTCAAGCCCTGATTTATCATGGTCAGTGAAAGTTGGGGTATTTATAAAAATGCACTCTAAAATTAAGTGATTCACTTAAGTTTTTTAAATTCTTACGGACATGTGAGTATGTGGAGATTTATAATATTTAAAGTAAGAGCACATTATTGGAGTTCGACTTCCAATCTAACAATTTCAAAATTGTCAATGCTTTATAATAATAGATTTATGTTTATAAGTCATGTTCGTCTGATTGTGGATGGTTAAAAAATGAGACATTGTCTTTCTCTTGTAATAGGTTAAATAGATTTGTACAATTCAAAATTTGATTATAATATCAGGCACACAATAGACTCAAACCCTGATTTATCATGGTCAATGAATGTTGGTATATTTATAGAAATGCATTCTAAACGTAAGTGATTTACTTAAGTTTTTTTAAACTCTTACTGATGTGTGAGTGCACGGAGATTTATAATATTTAAAATAATAGCACATTATCAGAGTTCACCTTCCAATGTAACAATTTCAAAATTTTCAGTGCTTTATAATAATAGATTCATATTATGGATGTTATGTTTTTTCATTAACTTGAGCTTGTATTAACTGTGCATTTGAATATTTAAAAAAATATTAATTTTAATCTTAAAAAGTATTAGTAGATAGTGATGTGAAATGTATTAGAACTATCATGTTTCTAAGACTTAACCAAAAAATAGATCCTGGCATGATTTTTGAGAATGCTTATAATGTAAGCCCTACTCCAAATATAAGCCCTCGTTAAGATCAGCAGCCCAATAGATGACTTTTGTCTACCTGTTGAGACATACGATGTCCATTTTGAATTATAAAGTAATGAATGTATAAATAAACCATATTACTGACATTAATGCTTTAGATAAATGCTAATTTAAATTATATGCTTCGTTTGTATTTTCCTGTCCACTATTTTCAACAATTTATCTATTACAAGTCAGTATATCGGACAATTTACAATTTCATTTATATATTTTTAGGTACTTATTTTATTTATATTTAATACTTAGATTTAGTTTTAGAGTTTCAGTTTAGTACTTTTTAAATATCCAAGATAAAAGAAAAATTAGTTTTATTTCTTAAACATTTTTTCCCTCCTGAATGACTATTAAAATAATTGAAGTGATTTTAAAAATCAAGGTTTAGCTTAAGTTAAGTAAGATTCTTTTTCTCCTAAAAAAGGTTTTTAAAAAGAATACCTAAGCAGGGTTCTTACAAGTAATTTGGAAAGTGTTTACAATTTGCATACTTAATAATGGATGGGTATGATTGTGTTATATATAAATCTTTGGAATTCAATATGCCATATATTGTAATGGAAATAAAGAACATTTTCTAAATTTTTATAAACTTTTTATTGCTTTTATGTACTATTCTTAACTGTAATCATTTATGTTATCACTCCTATCTTGCAAGTTTTCAATTAACACTTGATTTAATGGTAAATTTAAATGGAATAATATTCTGATGACAGTGAGAGAGCTATTCTGGTGAGTACAAAAAAGGAATTGTGGAGAGCTCATGGGGTAAGAATCTTACAATTTTCTGTAAAGAGAAAAAGTATTTGAATAAATGCACCTTTTCATACTTCTTTTAAGTGTCATAGCATCGGCCGGGACGTGAACCCGCAACCCGGGCAACTGCATGCAAGTGCAAGGCAGTCATGCTGACCTCTCGACCACCAATGCAAGACCCCCTTTTCATACTTGCAATGTAGATTTTTATACATTACAAAAATAAAACATCCTAAAACCCTACAGTGCCTTTTCAAGCAAAAATTAATGTAAGACCAGGTCATATTTTTGGGGAAACATGGTATATTATCTATATATCCTCTGATCTATCTGTCTATCCATTTATAATTGAATAGTAAACCAAACTCTTCTCAGACTATGAATAAATAATACTATTGACAAAGAGTCAAGAACAAAATGGATTCATCTATTCTTTAAGCTTAAGATGTTTACAAGTAAACCACTTCCAATACTGATAGAAATACACTGATGAAAATATATGCATGAATAATTATTACACTAACAGTCAATTGTACAAGGATTGGAACTAAATCTCATTTTTAATTATTTTGTTCTAATATTTAAAGAGAAACTAATAGTTGTAAACATTAAATTAACAGGGCTCAATACATATGTAATTAATGGAGTAAACAACATATATTATTAAAGTGGTACTTGTAATTTGAATCTAAATAATTTACTTGCACATATATATTTTCCAATATATAAACAAGAAAAATATGTTACTACACATGGTTTTATATGTAAATATACCACATCTTTGGATAGTAAATTAGTAGTAAATAATAGTTACTTGGTAACATCAAAAGCTAAAAGTTATCTCTGTTTACATGGATATAATCTCATCATTTCTATTTTTTATAATAATAACAATTCATGGAAATATTTAATTCAATGTATAAAACACTCTGGAGAAGTTTAAAATATTGATTGCAGAGTGCCAAGAAAGATGTTACTCTTTCACATTTTCATGCCTATAAAAATAACCTTGGGTTTCTATTAGATTAATAAAAAAACTTGTTTAGTATCAGGGATTGTCAATTAGTAGTAATTAAGTTTCTTGGCAACATCAAAAGCTAAAGGTTATCTCTGTTTACATGGATATAATCTCATTTCTATTCTTTATAATAATAACAATCTATAGAAATATTTAGTTTAAAATATATTTCTATTCAGATATAATTTAATGCATTACTGATTGATAATTAACCACCAAGTTAGTAATGAGATCTTGCAGATTCACTATTAATTATTTTAAAGAAATCACATGCTTTTTAAGTGTAATACATGTTGGAAGAATAGAAGAAGCAAACAATTATATTACCTTATGACTTTAAGAATGATGTTTAGAATTAATAACATTAATATGATCCAAAAAGCAATTATTTTATGATATAGCACAATATACACAAAAAGATCATAAAATAACATTTTTTATTGTTTTTGTAAAAGAAAATAAGTGCACTAAAATTTTTGAAAATTATTAAGTATTAATGATAATATTTTAGAATACCTACCCCCATTTCATCCATATTTTTGAATTGTCAAACTATTTTTATTGTAGAAAACAGTATATAAATTTATTTCTACACTATTTGCATATAATATGTAACTTATTTAATACCAAACACCTGAAATCAAAATAGAATTGGAATTAACTATATAGTTCTAATATATGAAAAGAATCTGATAAATGTCTGTAACTAATGAAATTGTTTAAGATTTGCATATATAATGAGAAAGATTTGCAAGTATAAGGACAAAGTTTTTGATGAATAATGAGAGACATTTGCCAAATAAATTTTCAAGATTTATAACAAACTTAGAAAGAATGCATTACAAATCTAAAAAGATTTGATTGGTTAGAAATAAATATTAGCCCTTTACACATGAGCTGTACTGCTATATTAAATCAACATTGGTTTTGTTGAATGTGAGAAAACTCTCAATTCAAGGCACAAGTTAAAGATTTTGAAAAGATAAGAATGGTCATTTGATCTTTGTACTTAAATTCTTTTATATATGCCAATCTTAAGTATCTTGGAACAAGGGTATGAAAATATATTATTCACTTTACTTGTCTACTTCTTTACTATGTAAATTAACACTTACAAAATTTTTAACCTTTACTGCATGTTAATATTAAGAGATGTTAAAATTAATGTCACTGACTAAGATTTACTAGTGCCAGTGTAATAAAAAAAAAGAAAGTAAAGTGACTAATATAATATCTTCATACACCTATTCCAAGGTATTTACAATTGGCTTATATAAGAAAATTTAGATACAAAGATAAGATGAACATCCTTATCTTTTCAAAGTCTCTATTTTGTGTCTTGGATTGAGTTTCCTCATATTCACCAAAAAAACATTGACTTAATGTAGCAGTCCAACACATGTCTAAAGAGTTGATTATCTTCTATTTAAATTACAGTTAGAAACTACATTTTTATAGCATACAATATAGATATTAACTTGTTACAATAGTACTGAACTTGTATGCCATGTCTACAACCTGAGTTCAAATCCAGGTTCAATAAACTTTTTAAAAAATCAGGTTTATTTATTTATTTATTTTTCAGATAGTCAATTTACCTTTATTACTCAGCAATTGGCCAACTTATTGAGGACTACATAAGCTCTACTGTTTACTTGTGAGATGATACCTTACATGGTTTGGCATAATAGGTAGTGTCCAACATAGGATTGGGAGGATTCAAACTTCTTATGAATTTCGGAGCAATAAACCTATATGTTTTTTTTTTTTATGATGAGGTAATGATGGAGATACGTATATATTGCAGTGGATTACTTAGACATCTTTCTACCATAACTTAAGCCCATATCTTATACTAAATTTTATAAGATCAATTCCAGTTTGATTATTATTATATATGTATATGATTTCATCAGTATCTTACTAATAATAAATCTGCTGTTATTATTAAATATGTATTTTATTATTTAAATGAATGATTTAAAACATTCATTTAAATCAATTGGCTGAATAAATTTCATCATTGTTTTTTAAACAAAAGCATTAGTGAATTCAACTGAGACGACACGTAATGAAGCCCATTAGACAGTGATGAGGTAATTAATCTATCGGCATTGTCATTTTTATTTACGCGCTGTGACTAATTGCCCCGCAAACAATGGAGGTATTCATAAAAGGATTTTTTTTTTTTTTAATTTCACATCGCAAATTGCTTTTGGAGAAAAAAAAGTATTTTATCAAATTCAAACTTCATCCAATTTCTGTAATATGCAAATATGATAAACTCTAAAGGGTTAAATTCTTTCATGACATAATATAAAGCAGGAAAGATTGATTGTGACATTAATATAATGTGTCATTACATTAGGGCTTTTTTTTTTTTTTAACTTTAGGGAAGAAAAAATACCATGTTTGAAGGTCAGGTACATTTCCTTGACACATAAATTGATTATAAAAGATTTTATTGTTTTCACTTTTGCAAACAGATTGAATTTGCATATTTAATGGCGAAAATTTAATGGTTTTTTTTTGATAACGTATATATATTTAAATAGTTGCATGTTAACACAGTTATCTAAAAATGCAAAGAATTGATTGTTTATTTATATATATTTGTGCGTATAATAACGTGTTGTAAAGACAAAGTGCCTTGGGCCAATTGGTGCACTAATAAAAAGGGCAGAGTCTGGAGCTCAAGATGTAAGCATGAGAGAATTCGGTTACTATTAGGGATAAAAAGGGCATATTCTGGAGCTCAAGATGTAAGCATGGGAGAACTCGATTACTATTAGGGATAAAAAGGGCATATTCTGGAGCTCAAGATGTAAGCATGGGAGAATTCGGTTACTATTAGGGATAAAAAGGGCATATTCTGGAGCTCAAGATGTAAGCATGGGAGAATTCGGTTACTATTAGGGATAAAAAGGGCATATTCTGGAGCTCAAGATGTAAGCATGGGAGAATTCGGTTACTATTAGGTTTCCAACTTCCTATAAAATCCGGAGTAATAAACTATTTGATTATTCAATGCAGAAAGATTAAAAAAAAGCGTAGTCAAGCGTTTGTGGTTGCTTAGTCAGCACAGCTGCCTTACAAGCAGTTGTCCTGGGTTTACGGGTTCACTTCTTGGCCGATGCTTCGACACATGAAAAAAAAAAAAGCGTACCAAAAATTTGTAGTAAAAAAAAAAGCAAAAATAGAACCTCTTCTAAGCAATAAAATTGCTTTTAATAATCCATAATTAGTACCCTAACCTCATCATGTTTTTTTTTTTTTTTTGGTTTTTGAGTAAAATAAATAAATTTACAAAGAAATAGTGGCAGCTTGTCAAGTTATACAACTAAATACATTAGTATCTATAGATAATTATATATTATAATTAAATCTCATTCTTCATTCTGTTTAGATTTACAAATGCATAAAAGCAATAAGTCTACTTTGTGACACCGAATTTCTTAAAAAGTTTTAATTCCTTTGGGAACAATATATCTTGGGCTGCAACGGTACCAAACTAAACTGCACAAAGATCATATTATGCCCGCTAGTTATCCATCTCCATACGGAATGTGCAGTTTAGTATGGTGTACATTTAATACAGCTCCAATATTCTGTATACTGATATTAGCCCTTGTCCCACATAGAACATTGACTGTTGGAAAACGATTTATATAAAATACTATCAAGTAGTATTATATTACAAACAAGACAAGAATGGTTTTTAAATAAAGATATAAAAATGTTAAAAAGGCAATAATAAACAGAAACTTCTGTGTTATACTGGAGAAACTGCAGCCTTAAGGATGAGTTACTATTACATATGGATAATGTTAGTAATACTTAATTGGTTCTAGAGTGCAATAAAATTAAATATTTATCTTTATATATAGTACTGTTATAAAATACATATTAAACAATATCCCAGTGCATATTACTAGTTGAAAATTCGAATACAAAAATTTTCAAATCACCCTCCCAAACTTTATGCTTTTTCATCAACACCCTCGGTGAAAAAATATATATAAGCCATGCTAGTTGAAGTTCAGACTTTATATTTATTCATGAAGGGGGTTTCTAAAAAAAATATAATGTTTGCGAGGGTGATTTGAATGTTTTTATACTAAGCAATATATAAATGAAATTTCGCTGCATGTACCCACGCATTTTATGCATCATATTAAAACAGGCAAAACTCACTTGCTGTGTGTGGCAATTTTTGCCTGCTTTAACAACAGTTATACACAAGCATAAGAGATGGTGATCATGTGATGTTTATGCATCATATTCATTTAAAAACAAAATAAAATATAAATAAATAGAAGTTATAAAAATAAATCTATAAATAAAAGAAAAAGATTATGGTATAATGCAAAACTGTATAAATCAAGACTTGCCTGGGGGAAGGGGTGTACATATTTTTTTGAAATTAAAGATCTCGATAGCATGTGGACATGTTTTATTTATTTGATGCTCAGACTAGATTGCCTTTAATATAATTTTCCAGATGATTAAAAATTCTTGGATATCTTCAATGATCAGCGTTATCTTTGATCACTATATAATTATATCAGCATCCTCAGTTTTTAATTCATCATCTGCCATTTGATCAATTCTGGCTGTTCTTCATTTATTAGTAGCAAAGAATGTTATTTAACCAACCTTTGGTGATCATTTTCTTCTATTCCATGAAATCCTAAATATTTTTTGCAAGAATCACAATTTATAAAACTGCAAGAAAAATATTATGTGAAGGAACAATTTTAGAATATAATTTTTCCTAAACACTAAACTGCTGTTCAAAATACCCATCACTTGTCTTGCATTGGTGGTCGAGAGGTCAGCATGACTTCTTGCACTTGCAGGCAGTTGTCTGGGTTGCGGGTTTGCGTCCCAGCTGATGCTATGACACTTAAAAAAAATACCCATCACTTTCCACTAGTCTTGGGCAGTGTGTTCTTTTCTCATTATTATTTCATTTATTAGTTTTACAAATATGAGGTATAAATAATGAGCTTTTAAACCACTGATCACTTCTTGAACTAGCCATAGTTCACAATAGCAAAAGTATAACTTTGACATTGCTACACTATCAGTCAACGTCTGAATTTGAATATAAGCAATTTTCAAAATTAATATGGCCATAAAATCTAGATTTCTATTATAACATTTTTTTATACTTATGATAGGTATAATCCTTAAACCAACTAATAAAAATTTATCTCACTATTTAGCTACTTTAATTGATTTTTAAACAACTGGTAATGATGATTTGGAAATATTTTCGAGATCTAGGAGACTTGATTTTATAGATCAACAAGAGCTTCCATTTCTTATCATAACAAACATTTCTAACAGTGTACACTGTTTTGCAGTGTTGTAATGTTCTCAATCTAGAAGCAGTTTTTTTTCTAAAAAAAATATGTGGGGGGGGGGGGCAATATTCGCTTCCAATAAAATCCCTTCTCATTAATGTTTAAGAGTTGTCTGGAAGTATAGTTTATCTATGATTTTAATTCACATTGGAAAATTTGATTACATTAATATCATCATTTTCATTTTCTCCTTGAATTTGTATCTTTTTAAATCCACAATAGTTTTAAAAATGCCAGGCATATGAATGTGATCCAGATCTTCAATCCAGGAAATTAACTATCATTCTATTAGCTACATAATGCTATCTCTTTTCCATATTAATTTAGCAGTCGAATAGCAAAAGCTTGTAACTTATTTTCAAATTTTACATGATTCAAGCAACTCATATGCTTACACATACTGTTAATAAGAATACCAAACTCTCCATACAATAAAGCTACCCAGTGCAAGCCTTCATAACCAATGGAAGAAGGAAAGTCTGTGCATAAAATCCCTATCTAGTGCTTACTTATCCAACATCCCCAGATTAGTTTCTAGTTTGTGGCTTTCATCAGTGAGGAACTTTGGGTATAAAAGCTCTCCCACCTAGATCTTAGAATCTAATGCAATCCTCCAGCAGCCACCTTTTACCTATTTTTCTCATATGTCAAAGCATTGCCTGGAAAGTGAACCCACAAACTCGGGACAACTGCTTGTAAGGCAGCTACTTGACCACCAATGATTGATACCTTTTGCCTATTTGGTTAACTATAAAGCTAGGATAATGGTGTCTGTGGTTTTTAAAAAACAAGACATCAAAATGTATAGATGCTGATCTGAGTTCAGGTCTATATGATTATACAAGTAAATGAGCTGGGGTTGGAAACATTATGGTGTTTTCATCTTGGGATCATAGCTTTATAGTTAACCAAATAGGTAAAAGGTGGCTGCTGGAGGATTGCATTATATCCTAAGATCTAGGTGCAGTGCTCTCATATCCAAGACTCTTCACTGATGAAAGCCACAAGCTAGAAACTAGTCTGAGGATGTTGGATGGGTAGGCACTAGATAGAGATTTTATGCATAGCCCTTCCTGCATCCATTGATTATGAAGGATTGCACTTGGTGGCACTACTGTACGGAGAGTTTGGTACTCTTTATTATTTCCAAATTCTTACTGTTCTTTAGTTAAATCCTGATAATTTTAAATTCAGCTTGTAACAACAATAAAATTTTTAAAAAGCTGGTTGTATTGAAGACATAATACAGTACATAAATATAACAATAGCACAACAATACTCAGATATAGTACTGCATAAAATCATTGTTAGCCATATAAAAAACTATAAATAAATCTTCAGTTGTGCATAAAAATGATTACAATACAGTAAGTAACATTTTAAAGCATTTATATATTTTTTAAACTTCTGCTATGTGAAATGATTTATTTTATAATCTTCCAGATTTTGAAGATTCCAATTTGTGAAATGATGAGAAAATTTACCATATTGCTTAATAATTTTTAATCTGTGATTTTACAAAAATTTAAAATATGTAGTATGAAGAATGATGACACTCTGTCTGTCTGTATATATATATATATATATATATTGTACAGTTTATTTACATATGGTACAAATATATTGGCATTTGGTAAAAACTAAAGAAAAAAGTAAATTTAGCAATATTATTAAAAAATGCAATTAAATTTTTTTTTTTAGTTTGTGTAATTTTTTTTTAAAACGTACAATGAAAGTTACATTTTTCGTTCATATTTTTTTTATGTAATTAAAAATAAAAGTTAAAATTGAAAAGAATAAAAGACACTAGATTACTAATCCAGATAAAGTAAAGGAAAGAGAATTCCACATGCAGATTTCAATTAGTAAAATCTTTCTAACTCTGATTAAAGATGGCGGAATTATGTTTTTAAAAAAAGAACTTTATAACTAAAATTTAAGAAGTAATGTATAAGATTATTATCTTGTATGTTGATAAAAAAACAAGAGAAAATATGCACAGACATCTGAAAACCAGACCTCTAGTATAAAAGGAAGAATACCAGTGTGATCAGGTCTTGTCTGTTTTTCTTTTGGCTGGTCTTGGATCATGAAATCCAGTACCACTCTATGCTGAAATAATTCTTCATGCTAGAATCGACCGAAGCTTTTAACATCATTCATCATGAAGGCTGTCAACTCCAGAAAAGCTTTCATGACTAGCCCTTAGAACCAGGATCAAGAATAAATTAAAACTAATGGCTATGAGCTCATTCTACTTCATGAAAAACTATGCATGGTAATCAATAATCTTCATAAACTTGCTAAACTTACTGGTAAGCTAAGATTATTTATAGCCTGATTGTGACTAAATTAAGCTTATAATATAATCCTGATATAGACTTTAATTTGCATATTCAAGAGACTTTCATTTTAAGAAACTTTCTAGAAGAAATTTGGAAGCGAACCGTAATTGTGAAACTGTTTTTAATTAATTGATTCATGTCTGGATTAGCATGTGCGTATTCTTTCTAATGAATTAGTAATGTGTTTTTAATATTTTAATTTGTTGGAATAAAATATTTATTTCTAATATCCACTTTTCATTGTGCATTATTAATGTTAGTTATTAAATTTATTAATGTTAGTTTATTAGGATTTGAGTATATAATTTACCTTTGCCAATATTTGATGATTAAGCCTCGGGAATAATACTCTCTAAAAAAATAAAATTAGGGGATATGAAAAAGTTAGGAGTCTATTGACTATGGTGCCCTCTTATAAATTAAAACTAACTTTGTCAGTAATTCCTGTCATAATAATTAATAGGCCAGTTAATATCAGGAAATATACCTATGTTTTTTAGAAATACGAACAAGATATTTTCTTATCCGTAGCTTGATTAACTTTTACTTAACAGTGTGTAAAAAACGGCCTACCAGAAACTACTAAAACGGAAAAAACATTACAATATATTGCAATTAAAAATCCATTACACTAGATAATCAATGTTTGTATTTTGCTAGTACTTATCTTGTATTTATTATTACAGTCACTTCTTATGCTAGTTTATTATTAATTTACATATTTGAACAAATAATCAAGAAACTACTAGTGCTGTTTCAAGCTGGATTGAGGGTTTATTTGTATTTAATATCACTAATGGAATATTATAGTACAGTGCTTGTGTGGAGGTTTAATTACCTTCTCTTTAGAATACTTAAACAAAGTATTGTGACTACTGCTGAAATGCCTTACTCTCTCAAAGTTGATCATTTTTTCTTTGCTTAGCTCTTTTACTAGGCATTTTATTTCAGAATGCCTTCTTTATTCAGATGCTTTTAATATTTTGTAATGTTTACCATTTTTTTTTTTTTTAAATAAGCTTATTTCATTTATATTTTGTTAATTATTATTTTTGCTAGTTAAATTAATCTATGCTATTTGGGTTCATTTGCTATTCAAAATCAAGGGGCCCACTCCAATTAAAAAGTGATTTTTTATGTTATTGGGGTGATATTTCTTTTTTCATTAAACCTATTTTCTAGTTTATATTTTATTGATTTTTGATTATGATTGTTAGTATCTGTGGAAGTGTTCTTCTATCAAAGTTTAACCTTTTGCCTGATCGATTCATTTAAAAGCAAAGTGACTTGACGTCACTCTAAATCGGCCACTTTTTGTACTACGATTACAATTTTGAGCTCATTGTAAAGATTAAAAAAAGTTCTGTAAGATGCTGCCCTCTCTTGAATTATTTTACAAGTAAAAAAATCAATAAAAATGACCATATATGTCAAACAAAACAAAAGCACCACCTTTTCTTGAATCTTATTGGCTGTTTAAAATTTGACAACAAAGAAAATGGTTGCCAAAAAGTAAAGAGTTACGATTGGTTTTTGTTTTATTGTGAAAATGATAAACGAATATTTTAGACCATTTTAACAGTATTTTTTGACAAATTATAAATTATTTTGATAAAATAGTGCTAAAAATAAAATCATTTTAGAAAAATAGTTAAGATTTTAGCAAGAATTATTTATTTATTGCAAAGTGGGAAGAAATCATGACATCGGCAAATCTTTTTGGTTGGCGATTGACGTTCCTTTTAATTTCGGCTGCTATCGAATATTTTTCAAATTATAAATCAAAATTTATTTTTGAAAAAACTTTCGTTCACTTTCATAATCTGACAAATTATTAATATACTTTTTACAAATGAAACTAAAGTGAATATAATATTAAAAGGTGAATATATTTTGACAATTGACTTTGTTAATTGACACTTCAGTTTGTGAATTGGCCAATTAAAAGTTTTGACTTTTACCTCACTCAGCCAATAATATAATCAGCGGTTAATGGAATTTGTCATGATTTCCTATGTCTTATAAATTGTTAATAGCTACTTTATTATCCTGAATCATAAGTGTCACTTTAAGAATACTTTTACTGGTATTTTATTTCATGTTTTTCTATGTAATGATGGAATCATTTCTCTTTTTTTAACTGCTGCCTTGGAAAGTTGTTTTTTAATCACGTTTCAAAATGCATGTATACATTAATGAATTAGTTTCTTTTGTTTCATAATTGATATTAGATTTTTTGCTAGCTTTGCTCAAATTTTATGGAGATGGATGTGTTTGATGGGACTAATATCGTATAGTTAATTATCTAAAAAGTGTAATGATTGCAACATTTTTAAATATACAGTTAGGATCAAGTTTAAGTTTATAATGTCATTGGTAACCCAGTCCATTAACTTAATTAATGATAATTATTCAGGGCAACATAAATAAAAAGTGTTTAACTATGCTAATTTTGACAGTAGATTTTACTTTTTGATGAGTGTCATTAATTATTTCCTCAAGTTATTTTTTGGGCTGATTGTGAAAATGTTTCCTTGTATATAAATACAGCATTTTATTGTGCTCTTCCTGATAAATTCTTTTTTTAATAGGTCTTTATTAAGACTTTAACCTCAAGAATATGCATGTAAAATGCGATATTAGGGACCTCTACAGGTCTTAACCACAAGCTTACACATTGGAAGAAAATAGGTCCCTAATATCGCATTTTTACAAGCATATTCTTGAGGTTAAAGCCTTAGTAAATATTACTTACATAATCATTAAATAAATTTATAATTACACCTTTAAATAGGCCTTTATATAACTTTCTCGATTTTTTATTCGACTGTGTGAGAAATTTTATAAATCAATTTTCACCTATTTTTCAATCTAGTTAAAACTTTGCAAACATATGTATTCCTGTTTTACTGAAGGTTGTGATGATGATATTTTAGTTGTATTTATGTACTGGATTATTTCCATCATCTATGTAAAGCATTGAATGTCTTTAGAAAAATATAATTTTATTTAAATTTTCAAAGTAAATTCAACTGTTAGTAAGATTCTTGAATATTCAATTTAAAGGTAATGCTCTAATTACATTTAAAGAAACTACACTTATAAAAAATATTAAAAAGCACTGTGTTATAACAATCACATAGATTTTCTTCAGCGATTCCTAAATTTCTCAGCTAAAAAATATGAAATACAATGAATTAAAATACAATTTTCCAGGTATATACCGTTTTTTTAAAAACTTTTCCAGAATGCAACTTAATTTTGACTTTTTTTTACGATAATTTTCAAATTTATTTCTCTTTCATTTTTTTTTTATTTAAAAAAGTTATAATCTGCTAATGACAGAAAATCAAAAAATATTAATCTGATAATCCTTAAAATTAAAATGCACTCAATTTATATGCAATAACATTTTTTATGAATACTGAAAATCAAAACAAAATAAAAGAGTTTTTATTACTACTTTTAAAAGCAAAATAAATTAAAACAAAATTAGAAATCAAAACTTACTTCCAATTAGGTTTTTTTTTAATTATAAGATTTACATAAAAAAAAAAAAAGGAAAAAATTTAAAATTTATAATATTTTTTAAATTTTTGATTGACTTTAAGCTAAAACATTAAAAGAGAATATGTAACTATAAACAGAGATTTTCTTATGTAATAAATTTTAATCATCCTTTGCTATTACCATATCATTAACAGTTTTTTAATATAAAATAAAACTAATTTTTATTAGTTATGAATCTAGATTGCTTCAGTATATGTATATAGACAGAGAAAGAGAGAGAGAGAGAGAGAGAGAGGGAGTGGGAGAGAGAGAGGGAGGGCGGGAGAGAGAGGGAGGGAGAGAGAGGGAGGGAGAGAGAGGGAGAGAGGAAGAGAAAGGGAGAGAGAGAGACAGTCTAGACAATAGAATACTATGACCTTATTAGTAGAGATTTGTGATTTCCTACCAATTTTCACAATTTCCTATATATATACAGAAGATCGTTAATAACATTAAATTAAGTTAGCTATTATCACAAACACTTTTTATTAATTAGTTAAAGATATTAAACTTGTTACAAAATACAAACATCCCTCAGTTTTTTTTTTTCTTGTTGAATTTAAATTCATAATTAAATACAATAAATCAAATGTATCCAGCACATATCAAAACATCAATATGAGCAGAGTGAACAGCAAGATAATTTTTTTTAAAAAAACACAGATTGCTAAAATCTTAATGCTCTCAACTAATTTTATATTTAAAGAAGTATAAATACAACTTTAGCTATAAAAGTATCTTTTTTAAATTGGGTTTCTTGTGATAATATTCATGCCAGATTTTAAAATAACATATAGTGATTAAAATTTGTCCTGTTTTTTTTTTTTGTGGCAGGCTCCTATCTTAAAAATAGTACTTTTATAAAAATACACTAAAATAATATATCAAAATTACTCCAAATAACTCAACAAGACTAGCCAAAGAAAATAAACTCTAAAACACAACCAAAGATTTCACTGCTACAAGCAGACTTACAAAATAACAACATATTAGTATAAATATGTTATCTTATAGTTCTTTACACTTGACAAGTCTGCGTGTAGTAGTGAAGTTCATTTACTTTGGCTGGGGATAATTTTGATTATTTTATTACCTAGTTTAGTTTTAGGTTTTAATATATATATATATATAATTAAATTTGATATATATTGATACAGTAATCATTAAGTATTAATAAGACATCAATCATCAAACTTAAAATAACAGAATTGTGGGAAAATTGAATGGAATTATGGAAGTTATATAACAATGTCTCGTTTTAATTATTCAATGTTATATCATTATGTAGTTGACAAAGATAAAAGGAATATAGTAGAAAGTACTTCTAACAGAATAAGTTGAATTATGTGAATATTACTGTAGTAATATATATCAAATTGACTTTTACATATATTTTGAAGGAATACAGGCATCGAAATTTATATATATATATGTTTTTACTGACATCATTGAAATAATTAAGATACTGAAGTGAAGTTAGAATGGTCATATTTCTAGAAGAGATGAAAATAGATGGACAGTTGAAATCTTAAATTGGATTTTAATAAATTGTTAAGGACTTAGAAAGAGACTACATGTGTGATAGATGGATGAAATACAAAGATATGCTGGTGTGATGTGGAGAAGAGAGGCTAGAGATCAGAGAAGATAAATTGAACTTAGAAAGACCTTCATTCTGCAGTGATCAGTAATGATTAAAATGATTATGATATAATAAAATAAGAAATTAAAGTCAATTATCACTTTTTTTTCTTTTTTCACTTGATATGTAAACAAAATTAAAATGGAAATCTTTCTAGAGGAATTGTACAATTTACATTTACAGTTGCAAAAACTAAGAATGAACATATACACATGTATCCCTAGAATGAGAATTTAGGAGAGGCAATTGTAATAGAAAGAGTAAATAAAAATGTTTTCATGTTTATTAATATTGTAATCTATTTTATAATTATTGCTTAGGAATATAATAAATAATTGAATATGCAATTGTTAAAAATCATGTGACTGTCACATTACCAGTGATTCAATGTTGAATTGGGCTAAACTGCATGGGTAATTAAAATTTTCAACAATGTATTACAATTTAATATGCAATGAAATAAATACTTTCTATTCAGAGCACTGTACTAAATAATTTACTTTGCCAAAATTCGTAATAATAATTATATCGTGCTTCAAACGCTCTTTGGTGAAGTTAGAAATATCAAAATTAAATATCAGGCTTAGCGTTTTTGAGGTCATTTAACCTCATATTCATAGCTGAAGAGTTAGAAATGTTGTGGTGTTGTTGATGTATGCTAATATATGCAAATTAATCTTTGTATGTAACACAATTTTTAATATATATAGATCAATCAGCTTGTCCACTTCTTAGAAATAGAGAAACAAGTGTCTTTTCATTGTTTTAAATATTTTATTATATATGTTTAATACCATAATTAGAGCGTATATCAATGTTCAACTGTCTATATAAATATATCTAATTTAGTAAACTATTTGGTAATCCAAACCTTATACATTACAACTAAATATCTTACAAAAATCCAGTGTTGGCTTGGAAAAGTAAAAAATATATCTAAGAGAAATTTATATTACATGTATACATAGTATTATTTACAAAGGATGATTACTTTTTTAAATAGTTAATATTTTATAAAAATGTTACACTTACAAATTAAGGATAAAAAAAATACATTATAGATAAGAATAAACAGAAAAAAGTAAAGAATGTGGAAGAGTTATAGTAAATAAATTAGAGATTAAGACAAAAAAATAATAGAAGAAATTATATACTGTATATTAAATCACTCCACATGGTTAAAAAATCCAGCACTACCCTCTGTAAATAAATATATTACAGTCCATATATCAAAATAGCTAGCCTTAAAATAAGACTGGCTATTTTGAAATACAGACTCTAATATATTTATTTATTTCACAGGGGGTGATACTGGATTTCTTAACCAAGTAGGGTGATTTAATATTTGATATTTATTTTAGTTTAGCAATAGTATTAGATTTATTTCCATATATATATATATATATATATATATATATATATACACACACACTATAGCAGACTACATATATATAAAAGATTATGAAGATGTCTAAAATTTTCAGATTTTCTTCTTAAGAATTAAGTATTAGGTAAATATTTAGCCTGAGTTGGTATTTTGAATCTGGTGTCCTAGCTCCTCACTGAAGAGAACCTTAGCTTGAAACTGGTCTAGGAATGAGAAAATCCTGGATAAAGATTTCAAATGTTTGTAGCATTTATCATAAAAAAAGTTGTTTAGAGCTATTAGGAAGCTCTTTATTTTACATATTTGTAAATGCAAGCTACATAAGTCATGTGACATATGACTTGATTATATATATATATATGCTCACTATAGTGGACTATCTGAATTATGATATTTGGTTCCAAAGTCCCTCTTAAATAATCAAATTATATAAATAATGCAAAAAGCTATATAACTTTTTAATTACTATAATACAGTAAAGACATTTTAAATTACATACGTACAATATATGTCATATCTTAAAATGCACATTAAGTGAAAATATAGATATTATATACACATTAGGATATCAGTAAATAATTAAGAAACAAATAAAATTCTATATATGATCATACAAAATGCAGATATTTTTAACATATGTAATAATTTAAAAATTACATATATACATTAAGATATCAACATAAATAAATAAAACAAAAAAAAAATAGTTTCATTGACATTTTAGCTCAAACATTTATAATAATTATAAATATTAAAAACATTTCTTCATAAGTCTGCTTGTATTATTCTAAACTTTCATTATGTAATAAAAACAAGTTTGCTAGTAAACATTTTTAAATATTTATATTTCAAAAAACTGGATCAAATATTAAAAGAAAAGAAAAGTATATATTAATAAAATAATTTAAATATTAATATTTCTAAAACTTATGTATATCCATAAAATCAAAATAATTAAGAATCTTTTTTCATCCTTTTGGTGATAAAATCTACTGATGATGAATCCAACATATAGAATATATGTATGATATTAAACTGAACAACTGTAATTTAAACCATGTACTTGCATGTTCAGAGAGCAGCGGTCATATATTTATAATGAAGTGACATGCCAATTTATGATCACAGCATCAAGTGATTGCAATGCAAATTAGAACCATAACTTTTTTTTTCAGAAATTCTAATAAGCTTTTGTGAATAAGAGATAAGTGAAGTAGCAAATTTTGGGACAGTAGATCCATGAGGCTTCATCTTAACATATGGATTACTCACAATCGTAGCTATTTTATATTCTGACAACCAAGATCTAGGTTCAGTGCTCTCGGATCCAAGGCTCCTCACTGATGTAGGCCACAAGCCAGAAACTAGTCTGGGGATATTGGAAGAGTAGGCACTAGATAGGGATTTTATGCACAAGCCTTCTGGCATCCATTGATTGCTCTTGTTAGCACAAGATGGCACTACTATATGAAGAGTTTTGCTTTGTTTTGAATTGTTTAACCAAGAGCAATGTTGACTATAAGATTATTACTGGCAGAATATTCTAAATCAGACAAATCTCTATTGGGCATAAAACAGAAACAAAAATAATCCTATGGAAGTAAATAGAATACTCACATTACTGAATTAAATAAAGATATATGCCACTATCAAAATTTAGAGTAAAGATTGTCACTGGAGGAATGTAAACTATCTTTATACTAAAAGATAGAAAGAAATAGAAATATATTTCATTATTTACACCAATAAAAATCATGCAAAAAATAACTCCTGATTCTCTGTGCATGGAGCGATTGGCAGTCATCATTGATTCAAAAGAATTTAACATCAATAATATATATTATAATAATAGCAAACTCTTCATGCATTAGCGCCATCCAGTGCAAGCCATAGCAATCAATGTATATAAGAAAACCTATCATCTATTAATTGCCATGGCTTGCACTGGGTGGCTCTACCATATGAAGAGAATATATATGTAAATGAAAAAATATGGGTGATTTAGTCTGTAAATTGTGGAAGGAAGGAATAGAAAACATTAGGCATCTGTTAATTGAATATAAATGCTTGAAAACAGAAAGGGTACATATAATGAAGTTATGGAAGAATAAATATAAAAAAAGTGATTATACAGAAAGTGGATTATTGGTTTTTATGCTGGGTTTGGGAAAAGATAAGGGGGATTTAGAAAGACCATAGAGTTGACAAAGATTATGTTGTGGAAATAGGATGGAGCAGAAAATGGGAAAACTTAGAGTGGGAAATGGAAAATAAAGTGGCTAACAGGTTTCTCTGCGCATAATTGCTGAGAGATTTTTGACTTCGTTTAAGGAGAAGCCACAGTACATCACATCACATTACTGTTTTAACAACTCGTGTAAGCATAAAAAATGGTGATCATGTGATAATTTAATGGTTTAATATATATTATATTTCTTTTTTGTTAAGTCTGTAGCTCACTATTTGTGAATATAAAATTTTTCCTATATCTGATTCATAAAATTTGAAATAAAATACAACAGCATTAAAAATGTTTTCTGCAGCCTAATAATTTCTATTAAACTAATTTATATTATAGTGAATGCAAATGCTGATTTGTTTTGAACTGAAATTAAATAATATGCCATGAATAAAGCTGCAGGTAAAAAAGGATTTAAACAAGTATATACATATTTAGACAAGGTATGTAATTTTTGAAAAATTATATGCAAGCATAAATAAGACAATCACTGCATAATTTAGTTTGAAATATCATCAAATGAAATCCCATTAACTAATTTTTTTTTTCTTATGTCATAGCATCAGCCGGGACGGGAACCCACAACCGTCTGCAACCAACTACTTGCTTGCAAGGCGGCTGCGATGACCTCTCAGCTAACAACGCTTGACAATTAATTATTTTCAGTAGTAAGATGAAGCATTAGTTTGAAAAAGAAAGTATTTAAATTAAACAATGTAATTATTTAGTTTTACATTCTTTTCACATCCTAATAAAATACTCCAAAAACTTGAGCTGAGTCAAGCCACTAAGAAAAGGTATTTTTAAACCATATATATATATATATAATATACGAACTAACTAAAGGAAAAATAAAAATATAATAAAAACACAGAATTACTTCTCTATAAAACTGCTTTAATATTGCAACCAGCAGACTGGTTTTCATCAGAAAGCAAAATGGCTATAGAGAAGTCATTCTTTTTTATTATATATATATATTATAACAATCCGAAAGAAAGTGAATATCGAATCTTACCGTAATCTGCACTACAAGGGCTCCATCTAGGCATTTGAACCTAGGAAAATTTATAAAATAGGCAGATACGCTGTTAAGATCCCACTTTATTTTATATTTAGATCGTTAGCCCATTGTCACTAGCTCAGTGGAGACACAGAGATAATAATCTATATCTTTAATTTATATCTTAAATATAAAAAAATAAAAGCCACTGCCAGTAATTAATACACAAACAATATTTATTTATGCACATATATAATCATTTTAAATTTGAGGAATAACATTTATTATTTAGATTTTAATATTAATTTTTAATTATTATTTAGATTTTAATATTAATTTTTAATTATTTTAAGATTGTTGAGTATGAATGAATTTAATATTTTTATTAAGATTGTCAAGTATGAATAGACTACATAGATCTGCATTTGAAAAGAAAATGTTCTATCCCTTATTTAACCTTAGGCCAAAAGTTCGCAGTCAAACCAGCATCAATCCATCTGATACATTGATGTATTCAATGCAGCATGAATACAACAGCACAAATGACTATACTGTCAGGAATGTACATCTGAACAGTAAGTAGAGTTAGAGAAGACATTGTCTCTCAACCAAACAGGAATGCTACATCTGCTGGCGAGAAGAACAATAAACAAAAAACTCCATAGGAATGGACCACGTCTTCCGTCTTACTATCCAATTCCATTAGGCAAACAGGGGGTGTGCGGCGTATATATGCAATCCTGCCCGTAGTGGATCTCATGCTACATTTACTAATTACACCAATATATCCAATCCATTGACCTAATTTAACTATGAAACAAATAACCTAAGATTACCCTCCCCTAATTAATTAATATAACTTTACAAATCTATATAGCCATTCACGCCCGACTTAAATTTAACATTTATATAAGTTCACACAGATGGATTTAGAAAAGTTTGTTGTTTAATGTTGAGCATAGATCGACTACACAGATTACATGCTCAAAAAACATCTCAACATAGACATACATGATCAAAATATAAAGTCATTGATGTAATTGCAGAGGGAATTCACTAGAAACCCAATGGCTACATCATAAGATGCCGCATTGACACCAATAACTAACAAGACATTCGAATAAATACATTTTAGATATTCATATATTCAACATAAGATATCATTATTTACCGAATGTCTATATATTTTAATCATATATGAAAACAAAAATGTAATTAAATGTGAACAAATCTATGCAAGCGTCCATGCCCAACTTAAATTTAATGCATTTAAAATTTAAACAATAACTATTAATACAAATAAAAATAATAAAATGGAAATGATTTTTTTTCTAACAAACAAATATGTAAAAATTTAAACATTTATAATTGATTTGGAAACTTTAAGTCAGATAAAAGTTCATTAAAAAAAATTATGCTTAGCTTGTTAACTCTTTAAAGTTCTAAATTATTTGTAGTCAAATTTTTCCGTTTACACCTTACAGTAGAAGAGCTCACAGTTCCTGTTGTTAATCCCCATGAAGACTTTCAAGGAAGACCGGTCTGATATTCTGGAGGTAGCCTTAGCTGGTTCCATTCTGGTATCACAGTCATTTCATTTTTAAAATAAGTGAGAGAGAACGACAAGTGCGTCTTATCGTTCTTCTCACAAAATCAAGTTGGAACTGTCAGGAAACTGTCTTAATTTGAATTGTTTTCCTTTTATAATCCTCCTATGAATTCCACAAATGAAAACATCACTGTTCCATTTTTTCATTACAGTCCGGGCCTTTATTTGCTGCTTCTATATTGGACAAGCTAATTCTTTATTTTTTTTATCTATCTTTCATCAGACTTTTTAATTATACAAGAGCCCAAGGGCTAGCTTGCTTTTCAATCAATTTATAAAACAATCATTTCCATTTACAAAAATATATAAATCTTTTTACAAAAGTATACGTACAAACACTTTTTTCATTTTTTTTAAAAAAAAAATATTTTTAAAATTTTGCATCTGTGCGAATATATATACGTTTAACAACTCTTTAATTTTAGCTTTTAGATTTTTAATAAATGTATTTTTATTTACGAACTTAGTTTTTATTTTAAATTAATGTAATGGCATATTTATATACCATTACAATATATATATATATATTCTAACTTAATATCACCGAGTTAACTTTCAGTGACTTCTCACCAGAATCACACCACTGGGTTCTCATTGCAATAATTTGCATATTTTATAAACTACAAATTCAGCCTGCTCTTGATATTGTTAGTTAATTAAATTTTGCACTATGATTCTGGCGAGAAGTTGCCAAAAGTTAAGTTAGTGCTTTTAAATTAGAATACAGTATATATGTTTGGTCTAAAAATACCTTTTAATATTGACTTGCCTCAGATTAAGTTTTTGAAGTATTAAATTAAACAAGGTCTCTATATGTGAATGTTAAATTCTTTGATAAACTCAAATAGCCAATTTCACTTTATTCACTAGTTCTATTAGTCTGTTTTCAGAATCTGGAAGTTATAACTGTCTATTTATCAGTCTGCTTTTAGAATGGCTTATATTTACCTATTAATGAGGTTTGCTTAAACTTTTTTGCATTAATCTCACACTCCTTGGTCGAGTTGCAATCTTTAGTGTCTATATAAATATATAAGACCATAGATAAAGGTGATACCACTTTTATTGTTAAAGGAGGTTGCCATGACTACAGGTTGATATTGTTGCTAGCTTAAGAGTTGATTGTTATATCCATTATTTGTTTACTTAATTCTATTTATTCTAGTCTCATATTTAGATTTATATAACAAACTTTATTGACCTTCTGATATTTAAACTTTTATTATAAAAATGAACTTTATACATAATTAAAATTATTTAAACTCCTTATAAGGAAGCAATATTCAGGATATGACATTATCATAGATGGACTCAATCATTTCAACCATGGACATTTCTACAACTAACAACCTGCACAAATGCTATTAATACAATTTTCAAAAGCTAATATCAATAGAATTTACATTGATCAAATAAGAACAGTTATTATATTTCCAATAAAGTACTTCAGCAGAAGCTTGAATCTTTAAAATAAAATGTTGGAAGATTATTTTTTTCTTGATGACTTTTTGGTTCTTTCCCTCTACCAGTGATGTTACTTTCCTTTTATATAATCAATAATCCTGGCTTTTTGTTTTTTATTAAGGCAACTAGGCCTATGTTCCTTTTTTTTGACTAGAATTAGCATTCACATCAATGATATTGTATGTATGTTTACACCAAATATATACATGCAAATATATGTAATTCTATTACAAAAAAAAAAACAAGTCAGATGTCACACGACTAATTTAATTCTATTAATGCTGTAAATAAACAATAGTTTTTAAATAATCATTGACTATGCATACCATAATAATTAATTACAACTTACACATTCTACAGTCAATGAACATGTATAATATAAACATAAATATACTTTTCATAATAAGATGAAGCTTTAAGAAAATACTATCCAAGAAAACCATCTAGAATTATCATCATTGTCAACAATTATCAATCCACTGCAGAATGATCTCTCACAGTTCAATCCATCTTTGTTGATCTCTAGCCTCTCTTCTCCACAATACTCCTGCACACTTTCTTATTTCCTCACATGTGGTCTCTTTCTGGATCGTTTACAATTTCTTAAAATCCAATTTAAGATTTCAGTTGTCCTTCTGTTATCATCTCTTCTAGCAATATGTCCAGCCCAACTCCAATCTTTTAATTCTTTCCACAATGTCAGTACCTGTTTGTTCTCTTGTCCATATATTGTATTTTCAATCTCTTCTTGTTACACCTAATATGTATCTCTCCACACTTCTTTGAGTAGTCTGAAGTCTAAGTGTCCAAGTCTCAGATACATAAGTAAGAACTGGTAAAACACATTTATTAAAAAAACCTTTTTCAAACACATAGGCATATTTCCTTTTAATATTAAATTATTTCTTCCAAAAGCACTCCAACCAAGTTTAATTCTATGATTAATTTCATCCATTATGTTTCCATATGTAGTAATACTCTGACCAATATATTTGTAGCTGTTAACTTCTAACTCATCATAATCACTCTTTATTTTAATCTTTTGAGAAAATCCATTGAACATTACCACTGATTCATAATTTATGGTTGCTAAACCCATGGTTGGCCTTTTCCTTTAAAAATTTAAGATGGATCTGTTATATGCATAGGTCAATTAACGTAAGTATAAAATGTCAATTATGTGATAAGATAAAATAGTTCTAAATGATTTTAAACAAGATAAAAGAGTAAAACTTGCCTCTGAGGTTTGTTGTTGATAATCCGTACCACTAATGTAATATTATAAAAAAACAACTAATATTTAAACATGAAAGTTGCTCTGGATTTAAAATGATAGCTAGATAGTACTAAAGAATCAATGTATATGGGAAACTTAATCCATCTAAAAAGCAATAGCCATGAAACTTATGCTACCGATCTTATAAGATATGGCAGTTTAGATTTAGGAAAACTTCCATGATATGAATAAAATTTTAAAAAATTACTTTCAAATTAATTATTTTTGTATGTATCCAAGTTTTAAAATAAATTTATAATTAATAAAGAATGTAAATAGGAGATTAACTGATTACAAAGTAAGATAAAGCAAAATAATTTGGAACAAAAAAAAATATCAGCAAAATCTATCCGAAGAAAGTGAAAAAAAATCACCAGAGGTCACCAAATTCGCTGCTGTAACACCAGAGACTGTCAACAGTATTTCGGGTGAAAAAAATGAAATAATAGATAAAAAAAAATCAACAAAACACATTCACAAACAAATAAAAATTTCAAACTAGATGAACCTTTAATATCTACATCGTTCGAACATTTCAAAACAGACTCACAAACCCTTCCAAAAAAAATCTATATCCTACGCTAACGCTTTAAGTATTAACAAAGATGTTAAAACCGCGGAGACTAACTCGGCCGGCAATATTAAAGAAATGCTTATAGGCATATCGGATATGAAAGAGAAATCACAACAGAAGATAATCAACATCCCCAATCAATTAAGATATTATATTATAATAATATTACCGACGAAATACATAAAAACATAAACGATAATTTCAACAAAACTATTTCAAACATGCTCTATAAATCTTTCCAAAATTATTACAATGACAAAACTCTAATCCTAGCAGTAACGAATGAAAACTTATCATTATACAAATTCCCCATGGAGAATTTATATTTTAAACAACATGGTTCAGAGTTGGGAATTTATCAAATACTAACTCAACCTAATGACAGATATGTGGCAATAGAATTTAAGACCTGGGCAGCCAGGCTCCAATTTAAAAACAATATTAAAATACTGGGAAATAAAATACTTTGCACTGTAGAAATGAACAGACCTATGATACTACAAGGGAAAATCAAAAACTGCCTAACAAGATTTACTGAACAAGAGCTCCAAAATATTCTCAATCCCTACGGCACTGTTTCAAAATTTAAATTCCTCCCAGACCCCATCTTGGGCGGAAACATAATATCAAACACAGCAATCTTCTCACTAGCCATGAAAAAAATGTTTCTCCCACTGACATCCCTACTGTAGTTAACGCAAGAGGTTCACCAATGGTCCTAACATTTAGGGGTGTGTGGCCTCAGTGCTTTCACTGTTTACAAAGGACACACTTTATAAAAGACTGTTTGGCACATATCTGCACTATCTGCAATCAAAAGAAAGGCAAGTTCCACCGCTGCATTAGAATGAATATAGAAACAACAACAACTGTAGACACCCAACAATCACCTAAAACAGACAATGATATTGAAAACCACACTGATAAACACAGGTCTGCAACATCAAACTACACTGAATCTATAGAAATAACTCCCACAAATATAACACCAGACCACATAATATCTAGAGATGAGGATCAAGATAATAACCTTTCCCAACAAACTGAGAATCCCACAACAATACAACCAAAAATAGAAATGATAAACAAACAACTACATCAAGAACATCTCATCTCATTTTAAACCAATACACAGATAATATTCAACCAATAAACAGTACAACATTGGAAAAAACAGCTATGAATCAATGCTTGGCAATCCTTCAGACTTGAAGTCAATTCCAATAGAAGAAACAGACACCAGAATCAAAATAAACAAAAATAACACCCAATCACCTAGAAAGTCACAAAGTAAACAAAATACAATAACTCCATATCCTCAAAAAGAAAGTAGCAAAACCAATAAACCAAGGAAAAAACTCAACACATCACACACCAAAACTCCAAACCTGGGGGAAAAGGATGGTTTGTCTGGATATTGGAATCAGGATCTTTCACAAGAAGTAGAGCCAACATGACAAACTATACCAAATATTAATAAACGAAAATCAGATGTTCCGGATAAATCAAGCTCAGATGATGATACGAATTCTGGGTTTATACCATAACTACCCACATTAAAACAAGATTCACAAGAATCACAAAATAAATACAGAGTGTCATGGGAAAAAAAGAAAAGGAAAACCTCTGAGCACTCTGATACTGATTCAGCACCAATGGAAGATGATCCCTATTTGGAATTACCAGATCCTATGGAAAATGAGGACCTTCCAGTACTCATGGAATCAAATCAACTTCAACTCTCATTGGAAGAAGCATCAGATCAAGAAAACAATTATAGTCATTTAATACCAAATTCTCCCCAAGACCATGGGCTGGCTGAGGGGGCGGGGACATTATATTATGAACTATAAAATTGCAGGGATTAAGGTTCGTGGCCTCAACTCGTTGGCCCGTGCTCACGCAATTAGAAATTGGATAAGTATTAACTCTCCCCACATCCTTCTAATGGGGGGAACCAAATTCCATAATAACACTGACAATAAAATAGAAACAATAATTGCCACCATGGGCTTCACTAAATTTTCAGTTGGACATTCAGCAACTGGAGGGGTTGGAGTATTAATTAACAAAAAATTTCCTCCAAACAAATTTTGCATACTCTATTTGGATAACAACTTAATCTTATTAGAAATAGACTGTTGGTGCTACAGCATAAATCTAGCTTATATATACACTTCAAACAATCCTACTATCTATCACAAAATCATTCAGACTTTAAATGCTATCCTTAGCAACAAATCAGGCTCTTTACTTATATTGGGAGATTTAACACCACATATGGTCACTTTAACTTAAAATTTCTTCCACTGATAAACAGAAACTTGATGTGTGGGGAAGGATTCCTTCCTCCCGGATCCTACTCCTTTTATACCAAATCCTACCAAACCCTAATAGATCTATTATATTATCCGCCAGATTTACACTTTCATCTAAACGCAAAACTTTTACCAGTTTCGTTTTCGGATCATATGGCCCTTGTAGTTACTCCTGAAACCATGGCTGGCCTCCCAACTCCTGAGGCTCTTCACAAAACCATGTGGATGGTAACAAAATCAAACTGACAGAGGCCATAGTGTCCGAATCTTATATACATTTTCACAAAATCAACATCCTTTCAAGACCAGCTGAAGAAGCCTGGTTTTCATTTGTAGGCATCCTACAGACAATATTAAAACACCACACCATGAAAGCCAAAGGCCCTAATGGCCTCTTCTGAGATCTTCTGCAAATAGAGAATCAGCTTCAGATGCTCCAAAGTCAACCTATCAAAACACAAGATATATATAGTCTTAAAAAACCTATACCGATCAAGACAAAAATCCCTGGCAGAATACCTCTCCATTAGGAGGGCCAAAAGCTATTTATCTCAACAACACCACTGGACAAAGGGCTACTTGAGATGGGCACTTGGAGGGAAAAATAACAAAACCACTCCCACATCCATCATTGCAAATGGGAAAACTTTGCTGGGAACACCCATGATGAACACAATAAAAGAACACTCCCAGCAAAGAATGCAAACCACAATCTTCAATGGCACACAATCCTGGTCTGAAGTTGATCCACAGGCACCACATGGGATCACAGAAAACCTACTTCAACAGAAAAGATCTTCCCTTCCAGATGGGGTACATCCTGGATTACATGGGATTCCCAAATTCCTAATCCTACACCTCAATCAATTTGCAGTTCCCATAATGAAAAAGATGGTGGATTACCTAGCAAGTGGTAATAGAGTGATACCTAATCTTTACCCAGTGGCACTGGTTCCATTTATAAAAAAAAATCAGGTTATGGATCTCTCAAACCTCAGACCTATTTCCATGACACCCCTTCTAATTAAAATTGTAGAGTCTGTGATCAAAGACCTCATCCAACCAAATGTCTTAAAGCACATATCTAACAACCAATATGCCAAGAAGGGATCCTCTACTGCACATGCAATGGGCAACATAATGTCCATCATTGATTATGTCAGAATCCACTGGAAGTCAGGGCCAATAGCTATTCAACTGGACATTGCTGCAGCCTTCGACTCGGTACGTATAGACATACTCTTAAATATTTTCGCCGAGTATGATGTTCCTGCAGCTGCTGTCCAGATCATAAGCAATTTACTATACAACAGGGAAATCTTTATCACTATGGATGGTAACATCACCTCTAGATTTAATCTGACACAAGCTCTCCCTCAGGGTTCCCCCCTCAGCACCCTATGCTTCATCGCATATATAAATCCTCTCCTTATGGATTTAGAAAAAAATCTACCAGGTCTCTTTATACCCAATTTAAACAGAGAATTCAACATGTTTGCCTACATGGATGATGTAATGATCATCCTACCATCAAGAAAACATTTTCCTTTGCTACAAACAATATTAAGCCACTATACTGAGAAATACAGGCTGCAATTCAACCCCAGCAAATCTGCCTCCTGGCAAATTGTTTCAGGAAGGAAAATCAACACCCTTTTCTCTGCCAAGCCACAGAGATATCTTGGGTTTTCCATCTTCAAATCTACCACAGCAATGACCAAAGAGATTCAGGATAACATCCTGGAAACAACAAACAAATTCATCACTTCCTTGTCACAAGTCTACCTTTCCCTCCCTGGCAAGGTAGCACTAATTAACATGAATGTGATGCCAAAAATATCATACTTCCTTCCATTTATCAAATGCAACAAAAGCTTCATAAATAAAATAAATAGCTTGTGCTCAAGGCTTTTCTGGAGAGGTAAAACGGTCACGATCAGCCTCAAAGGAACTCAGCGACCAAGAAAGCTAAATGGTCTTGCTCTCCACTCCATTCAAGCATTGATTTACCAAAAAACCTATAACGTCATACACAACTTGGTAGCATCATATGGGTTGAACACAATTCTCCAAAAAGCTTTGCTTCAAAAGGTAACACCTACTGACCAACTCCCACCAGACAGACAAACATGGATCACTAGAAACACAAGTCTTATCAAACAGCACTGCCCAATAACCAACTCCACATTCACTTCTAAAATATCATTATGGCAAGCATACACAATCCTCCATCCAATCTTACATCCTATAATCAACACACTATATTATAACAATCAGAAACTGGTATCCAACTTTAAAAGATGGAGTCTAGAGACCAAATACCTAGACTTCCTCATTAAATACAACGTTAACAGTCTACCTACTAATCACTTCCTTTTTTACAAACGAGGTCACAACATAGACCCTACTTGCAGCATTTGCATGAATGGCGATGAGACATCGGAATATCTCTTCTCACAATGTATGGGATTCAGAGTGATCCGAGAAATCATACTCTCCAACTCCAAGATAGATTTCCAACTGATCTCATCTCTGAAGGATAGTATTAACACTAAAACCTATCCAATAATACGTCTCTCAATATTTTTGAACTATGCCATATGGGTTACACATTGTAAACTAATCATGGAACACCCACAACCTACTATAAAACAGGTTTTTTCCAAAACAATGATTAAAATCCAGAAGAGAGACCAACTCCTGGCATCGTCAAAAACATTTGAGGATACTTGGACATTATACAATATACCAAACTAACAATCAGATAACAAATATGTGAAAGATCTAATGTTCACACCATATTGCACAACATAAACTCATCAGAACCCAAATGGAAATAACAAGATAGTAAGAACAACAATGTAAACCTCAATTGTATGGTTACACATCACTGTATACATTAGAAATAATAAATTGTTATTGAAACTAAAACACTAGTAAACAAAGGAACACTTTTTGACATGCATATGCATTGCTTTTGATTTCAAGGCGACTCAGTGTTGTGTGGGTAAACCATTGATATATAAAGGACACAGAACAACATTAAAGGGAGATTCCAGCAAAAATAAATAGGAGTCGTGAAAAAGAACTGAGCATTGTGAGTCACTAAGTACATAATTTCCTAAAGAAAATTATAGAAATGACTTCACAAATAAGAAGGCTGCTATCAAGTTTAGAAGTGTAATGAAGTAAAACCCAGCATCAGCACTAAGAATTAACAGTTATCATTATCATTTTAATTTATTTTCTGTTTGTATAACTTATAAAAATGTGCGCTAAGTGTTTAAAGATTAATTGAGTTGCTTGTCTATTACTGGAAGTGGATTGAATATAAACAATACATCATGTAGCTATCCACTATTTGTTTTACATGCTGAAATATGTTTCTCAGTAGACAACATATTTACAAGCAAAAGTGCTGTTGATAAACTGAAATTCAGAAAGATTGCAGACGTAGGATTTTTGTTGTGAAGTGAAACAAAACTTTTAACAACAAACAAAAGTTGAAGTAATTATTTTGCAATTAAAAAAAGATAAAATTCTGCAAAATTACATTGAATTTCTGCTATCAAATAAACCAACATTTTAAGAACAATTAAAACATAGGATTTACCACACAAAGGAGACTGCTTTGTTGAATGTCAAAAAACTATTTTCTCAAAATTATACAACACACTGATAATGCTAAATGATAATAACAAAATAGTAAAATAATGGTGTAAGAGTTTAATTTTAATTACACTTACTGAAATCTTTAGTAATTATAGTTGATTAAAATACTTTTCATTATAATAAAATTAATTTTGATAATATTTTTTCCCCATTTTTATAAAATTTATATACACCTGGGTCTCGTTTTATGCAGATTTTTTAATGCAATTCATGTTTCTTTTTAATATCTTTGTATGTGGTTTTCTTTTATGCGATAAAAATTATTACATCAGAAGTCAAGCTCCAATAATGCACTATTTCTTTAAATATTATAAATTTCACTCACTCACATGTCATATTTAAAGAAGTAGCACATTATTGGAGTTCAACTTCCATCTAATAATCTCAATATTTTCAGCACTTTATAATAGTACTGTAATATGTTTTATGCAATAAAGAAGTTCATAATTCACTTAAAATCAGGATTTCCCCATTTTATATACACACATTAAATTTTACAACATTATAGTGCAAATATATTAAAATATTATAGAAGTCTATACTATGTATGTTGTTGTTTTTGCATTTTAAATCACATTCTATTTTTGCTTTTTAAAAAAAGAGTATGTAATAAATTAATCATTTAGTGTCTGCAAGTAATAAATTTTACAGGATTATAATGTAAATCTGTTCAAACATTATCGATGCCTATACTATGCATGTTGTTGTTTTTGCATTTTAAATCACATTCTATTTTTTCTTTTTAAAAAAGAATACATAATCAATTAATCATTTAGTGTCTGCAAGTTTATTTTTAAAAGGTGAGTAACCACAGTGGGCACAATTAAAAATTAAAATCTGATTTTTAATTGTAATTAACAATTTAAAAATTATGTAAAGTGATCTGAAATTAATGTGATGTGAAACAAAATTGTTAGTTTTAATTAAATTTTGCCCAACAGCAGTGAGTAGGTGTCTTTTTATTATCATAAGTCTAAGTTCTTATTTTTATTTTAAACTTTAGTTTACCCTAATGGAGAGGAAAAAACACCCAAGAAAATGAATTTCTTTGGAAACAAAAATTTCAATTTAGATCGCTCAGCGAAATGGGAAGGATCAACAGCAATTGGAAAACATTTTAGTTTGGGTGAGTGTAGTATAAGAGGAATTAAAAAAATGAAGTTGGTGCTAGTTGTATTTCTTCTTGTGATGAATCTGATGTCTTACTAGTTTTACAAATGAACTTACATATCGTGAAATAGTGATGATTAAAATATTGTACATGTATGAAAACATGTAAAATACTGTAAATTACACATAAAAATATATTGTTTTGAATAAAATTAAATACTGTAGTTAATAAAAAAAGTAAAAAAGTTCGTCTTATATCAATTTTTTCCAAATTTGAAATTTTTTTATTAGTCATATTTTATTTCCTTATTTTTTTTTTTATGCGAATTGTAAAGTAATTTTACATTGTTGCTTTTATGCTATTTTTGAAAATTACAGTACGTATCCCCCATTTTTCAAAGTAAGTTAAGTTTATTTTTGTGCAATTTCTTTTGTGCATGTTTTCTGAGGAACCTATCTACTGCATAAAATGAGACCCAGGTGTATACAATAGTTTTAATTTATTTGTTGTATTTTTCAAATTAAGACCAGTGTGTGTATGTTTAAAATTAAAAAATCAGATATATTAATCTTTAACTGAGGTTTAAAGTTTATATCTGTGCTAGAGATAATATCTAGTTTAGAAAGTGATTAATAATTATGGTAGTTTTCTGTTCCATCATGTCAGCTGCTTGATGACATTGATGCTAAGAAAAAACACATAGATATAATGTTCCTGGGCCAGAGATTCTAAAAAACTATTGACTTTATTTTTGGAATAGGAAATTCAAGTAAATTATATTACAATTTACACAAAATTAAAAAATTCAAACAAAATATAAAAATGTAAGCTGATTTTTTTGGAGAGTAATTAATCAGAGACTGGCTTTTTTGGGTAAATCATATTACAACTTCCACAAAATTTATAAATTCAAACAAAATTTTAAAATGAAAGCCGACTTTGACTTTTTGGGACAGTAATTAATCAGAGAGTGACATTTTTTTTTGTGTGTGTGTATATAAAAAAAATTATGTTACTTTTTTAATAACAAATAATAGTAAATATCAGAGACCTTTTTGTACAGTAATTAATCAGAGACTGGCTTCTTTAGGTGTGTGGATAAAAAAAGTTACGGTACTTTTCTAATAAAAAATTAAAGTAAATTTTACCCTTTTTCGGACAGTAATTAATCATACACTGCATTTTGGGGAAAAAGTAATTTAGATTGCAATTTACCCACTAAAGTTAATAATTATAACAAACTATTAAAATGAAGGCCAACTTCGGTGTCTGGAAATTGCCAATTTTCAGAGGTCAAAGCAGCCATATTGCTTGTCTCAGATGATTTCTCACGGATACGTTACTTTCATCAGGATCTTCGAAATAGTGCTGTGCCACACCCTAAAATCCAATTTCTGAGGGTTACACAGTCCTGATGAAACAGTGACAACACTGTTAAAACTGTTACAAAGTACCAATAGGTCAGTTTACATGAAAAAAAACCCTGAAAAGTTCAACCCTCACATAATACTGTAGCGAAAATAGACAACCCAGCATTACGATAAAGTGCATAACACAAGCAACTATGGCAGCCAATGTAGGCATTTTTCTATGCTTTTAGCATAGAAATAAGCCACAGTGGTAGCTGTGAGCCAAATAAATGGATTCTTTCTGTGTTTTATCATAGAAAAAAGGCTATCAGCTTGGCTGTGGCCACGGAAATGACATATTTCTAGGAATTTAGCTAGAAATAGTGCCACCAAGTGGCTGACACAATAGAACAGAACACTATCACAACAATCATTATTGTATTTATCTGAGGTGGATGGTGTAAAAGTTGTGAGTGGAGTGAGTTTGACAATGATAAATAAAAATGTAACAATAAAACCATTAACTAGGTAAATTAGTGCACTAATATTGCATCATTAGTATGTCAGATATATTTAAGAAGTTGTTTAAAAGATTATGCACATTTTAAAAATGCTATTTTTACCCCTTCTTACATAAGATAAAAGTTAGTTAAATAAGATAGCAAACCTAAACAGAGATATGCACAAATATTCATGTTATACCTATATGTGAATGTAAAATGATATTCTACTTTAAATTTCTATATCATTTTTCTAGTTTGTTAGTATTAAGGTATTATTTAAAAATTAATAGTGGTAGTTATTCACATGCATATTGATTCTACCTTCAAAAAAATCCCAATTGATATTTCAGTTAAGAGCTATCATATAACTGAAAAGAAAAACTATGGTGTTTCTTGATTTTAAACACATAGATAAAATTTAATAAACTCATCACAGCCATTTGAGTTAATATTCTATAAGAATAATCATATAGTAATAACATATGCAATGAGAACATATGGCATGGACATTAGGAATTTGCCATGATAAGTTCTTTTATGGCTACAAAAAGAATTCAGAGGATATTATTTCAGTTAACAGTAGATGCAAGAGAGACTACATGTGAGACAGACAAATGAAATAAGAAAAGTTTCCTGATGTAATATGGAGAAGAAAGTTTAAACATTGGAGAAATGGAATTAAACTTGGAGACATCTTCATTCTGCAGTAACTTGATAATGGTTGAAAATACGATAATGGGTGGTAGTAATGTTCTTTCAAACTAGCTATATAGTACACATTACACTTATATAGGTAATTGTGGATCATCTAATGGGAAATTCAAACTTTGCTAGACTGATGTTAACATAATAGGGAAGAATACATATTTAAGGAATAACAAATATAAAAAAAATATTCTTTTATGAAAGGTTATGCAGTAAATTGAGAAACATATTGGTCAATATTTTTTTAATGGTTAGTCCAAAAAAAAAGAGAGAATAATTATTATTAGAGAAATATAACCAGTTTATTAATAAGTTCTACATTAGTGACTTAGTATGGATAATCAAACTATGAAGACTTAATGATGATGGGTGGTTCTAGAATTTATTTAGATACTGACCAATGATCTGATAAATGAATACAATTTTTTGATGATGTTGAGGATTAAGTAATTGATATATGGTAATGGTCAATACATGGCTAATTCATTTTCATCTTCATTTAATGATGTTTCCAGTTATTTATTTGATATTTAATCAGAGATAAAATCTATCAGTTTGTATCCAATCATTAAATAAACTGATAACTTTATCATCACTCATGACTAGTTTATATATTACATAATAGTTGGGGCACACATATCATGATATTCAATATTTATAACCAAATATAAATGAATAAATAATAATAACAACAACAATAACAATAACAACAACAATAATAATAATAATAATAATAATAATAATAATGATGATGATGATGATGATAATAATAATAATAATAATGATGATGATGATGATAATAATAATAATATTTAAGTAAATAATCACATACATATATACAATATTGAAGGATTAAATGAGATGTGGGGTTAAGAATAGTAAATAAAAAAGATAGTATAAAAAGAATTGGACAAACGAATTAGGTACATGGCAGAAAGAGACAGATAATTCAAATCAATGATTAAAATTTTGAACTGAAATAAAATAATTATAAAGTGGATATAAATATGACCACTTGATCTAAAAGATTAAAAGAAAGATTACAACAAGATGCACAAAATCCACAAAAGATGGAAAATCAAGCCCCACAAAATTCACAGGAAATTAAAAATCAAATTTTACAAAACATATACTAGAAGGTAACATTGAGAATCATAGTAGTGGTGTTATTGAATGGCTATTGCATTAATAGACAGGAAGGTGAATGAAGTCAAATTAGAAATGCAAAATCTGAATAGTAAAGAAGATTGAATTTCTTAAAAAATAAAAAATTCTGAAGTAAGACCTGAGTAATGAAGCTGATAAAAAAATAAAAATATATAAATAAAACACAATAGTACCTATATAACAAGAACATCCAAAGGACAAAAAAGGCAAAAGGTTGAAAACAGACAATAGACAGATGAAGTTATCTAAAGAATGAATGTAATGAAATTGGCTAAAGAAGAACAATAAATGAAAAATAGTTAATAATGTGAAACAAATATAAGTGTAGAAGAAACAGTGAAAGAAATCATTCTACTTTCTCAGGAAAAGTATAATGTTATTTTGAAAATGGAAACAAACAAAAAAAAAAATCAAATAGGGAATAAAAATACAGAAATAGAAGAAGAGGAAAGAAAAATGTAGGACAAAAGACAGGACAAAAGAAAGTATAAAGAAACTATCAAGGAAACAAATAAAACCCATATCTGTAGTAATGATAGCCAAAGAGCAATTAAAAAAAAATATTGGAAAATTTTTTAGATTAAAAATAGGACAGAGAATAGTATATGAATATATTGATCAGCCTCAAGTAAATAGAGATAAAATTCAGCAGGTAGTAAAATCAGGTTCAAGTACATGACTAAAGTTCCAGTTTTTAATCTATTTCTAAGAGATGATATTTAGAAGTTAGTCACGAGTATATAAGAGAGCATCTAAATAGTCAGAGAAATACATTACTCTATATCCCAAGTGAGTAGAAGATTTGGTGATAGTATGTAACAATGTGTAAAACACATTTTGAGAATGACAGGATTATTTGTTCAATAAACCAAATCACTTCTAGGGATATAGAGAGGCATTGCTGAACAAAAAAATTAGCAGAATAATATTTTATATCAGGTTTCAAAACAGAAATACAAAACTTTTACATCATATTTATATGACACATAAGGTAAATATCCATACAGTAGTGCTACTCAGTGCAAGCCAGAGTAATCAATGGATTCAGGAAGGTTTGTGCATAAAATCCCTATCTAGTGCCTTAGTCATGCACAAATCTTACTCCAGTTTGTCCTGAATGGCACTATTGTAAGGAGTTTTGCCTGTGTAAACAGATTGTGTAAGCATAAAGAATGTTGATCCTGTCATATTTATATGGCAGGTTGCATTTTGATAGTATGTCTACTCTCTGAGAAATAAGTATTATGAATAATGAAATATAATATGTATAAGATGTTAAACAAACATGTAGAAAGAGAATTGAATAGGTGGCAAAAATTTTAAACCTGCTAATCTAAGTAATTCCCTAATTTGGCAATCCATGAAGAAAAAAAAAGATTATTTTATAAGAAGTGAAGAAATCACTTAAGAATAATGAGAGATTAAGTATTAATAGCATTGTTATCAAGAGAAATGGAAACAATGGTTCTCTTGGAAAAAAAACATGTTAATTTTCTTTCTCCTAATATTGTAAAAAGCCCTCGCAAAGACAGTTAAACAATGAAAATCCAGGATAGAATCATATATTCAAGAAAATTGATCAGTTATCAGAACCAGGACTAAATTCCAAAGTCTAAATTCTATAGAATAATGCCAAAAAAAAAAAAGATTCTTCAAAGATGAAAAATAATGATAATCAGATTCAGGATAAAAAGAGAGTGGATGATATTGAAATCAGCAGAAGACTTGGAAAGAAGTCATGATGAAGTAAACGTTTCTGAAGAAACATCTGGATAGATGCAGAAATGATTAACAAACATGAATCATATATCTGGCAATTTAGTTTGATCATGGATTATGAGTTTGAAACGTGGATAAAGTAAAGTTGATTATGAATTATTTTATGACATTGACACTCAGGCAGTGATAACAAGTCTTATTAGATAGATTAAAAATAAAATCAAGATCCTGAAAGGTTTTATAACTTTAATCAGTTATTAGAAGGTATATATAAAATTAATTTATTTTCAAACACTCTCAAACGTTGAAGTAACTTAAATGTCAGTTAAAGTCATGTAGAAGGGGAAAAACATTTTTCCAAAGACAAATTCGTTATTTTGTATCATAAAATGTAAACAAAGAAAAAAAGGTGCGAATAAAAGATTTTGTAACTTACAGAGAAATTAAGTGTGTGGAATTCTAAAAAAGTTATCAGAAAGTTGAATATTAAAATTTGTTGATGAATATTTCTAATTCATTTAATTATTGATGATTTAATATACAAATTAAAAAAGCGTATGCAACACTTGAAAGAGAAGCTATACCGATTCCAAAAATTGTTATGCGCTAAGCGCTTTCGAGGCCATTTGCCTCATAGTCATGGCCTCGAAAGTGCTTAGCGCATAACAATTTTTGGAATCGGTATAGCTTCTCTTTCATGTGTTGCATACGCTTTTTTAATTTGTATATTAAATTTATCAAGGGAGAAGTTTAAAATCTGTATTATTGATGATTGTAAATATATGACTCTCAGTTGGTTGTGCATAGAGATCACTAATTTATATCTATTCAACAAGCACATCTATTTTTAGATATTGGAAACCAGAAATAGAATTGAGTCTATTTTTATTTTGTCAGGTCAAAATTCGTGTCTAAACAAACCCAGATCTTTTTACATATTTTTGTCTTACCTTGGATGACTAATCCATGGTATGGAGCACTGAATAGGTATGGATCATCAGACTTATGGCTCCACAGTTTTCAATTATAAGATAGTTTCGATTGACAGAGAAAACATAAACTAATATTTATGAGGGCAAATGTAGAAAATAACCTGTGAGGACGAAGTACTAATTAATCCCACTGATGTGACAAATAATATTATCAACGATGAGATTTCTGATGTAGAAATCTATGGAAATTTTGTTACATCAGCAGAGTACAAAAAAAATCTGTAAATCTACATAAATTTATAAACATGTCAAATAATTTATCATAAAATATAAAATACATGAATTCTTTGCACAAATATAGAGAAAACCATAAAAATGATCACACAGACATATAAAAAAAGATGTTGATTAGAAAACCAAATAATTTATTTTCAGAGGGTAGAAATGTATAGAAATTATGCAAATGAAAAAAAGAAAGAAGATCCATAAAAAAATATTATATGGATGAGACAAAATACTGTCATTTAATAAGATAAAATCAACGTTACAGTCTAAATATCTCAAATTTATTTTCTCATTTCTGGTGATATAATGGTAGCTTTATATGACAATTGCAATACTTAAATATGTATGTAAGTAGGGGGATTTGCAATTAGGATTTTTCAGTCCACATTCGTCTTCCACTCCATCTTAAGCAATGGATACACATGATCACATACATGCAAAAAAAGATAGACGATCCTGAATATATGTATTTTGTGTGAAACCAGCACTCATCAGTTGGCCAAATCACAATCTTCCACACATATAAACAATAAATGCTCAGTTTATATTAAGATAGCAATTCCTCAAACTTAATGGGCAGGCATCAATATTCTCATCCTTCTAACTATTCAGCCATTCATCTCATTGAAAATTCGAAAATGGAATGCTCAAGGCCCTTATTGGATTTGATATCGAACCCACATAGACACTACATCAATCTAACCCCTCCTATTACTGGACCATTATGTATTCATGTGCAGTGGTTGCCAAAGATATAGTGGAGAATGAATGTAGATGAAAAAATGCTAAGTTCAAACCCCACTACTTACATATATAAGAAACATTCAGTATAAATAAATTAAACATGTATGTATGAGTAAAAAAATTACTTATGTATGTGAAATTATAAAAGATTGTACAGAACATTACAGTAAATTATGTAAAGAGGCTTTAGGTTCTAAATTAAATATTATCTTAGTATATAAACTGAATACAAGTGATCAAAATATAAAATAGGCTAATAATGATAAAATTCAATATGAATTTTGCATTGGATTTAAAATGAAGAGCAACTCTTCATCAAAAAAAAAAAGAATAACTGTATCATATTTATTCTAATAAATATTTAATGTACAATTTATTGATAGCTGGATGGTGTAAAAGTCAATATATATGTTAAAATAAGACAACATAAAATGCAAAAATTATTAGTAATAGTTAATTAATGTGAAATTAATAGCCATGAAATTTAAGTTCCGATCTTAAAAGGTATAGTAGTATCGATTTAAGAAAACTTCATGATATAATTAAAGGTTAAAATTAAAAAGAAAAAAATATAATTTCAAATTAAATTATTTTTTGTATGATAATAAAGTAAGAATATGAGAGATCATTGATTGAAAATCAAGATGACATTAGGATATAAGTAAACATATGGTTTGGAAAATGGATAGCATTGATTTTGGATTTTAGAAGATAACAAACTGTTGTGTGAAATGACAGAAAGTATATGAAATACACAAAACAACTTTGGAGTTGTTAGTTGTAATGATTAGTGCTCAAGTGAGAGAAAGAGAGAGAGAGAGAGAGAGAGAGAGAGAGAGAGAGAGAGAGAGAGAGAGAGAGAGAGAGAGAGAGAGAGAGAGAGAGAGAGAGAGAACTAGATATGGTGAATAACTAAGTAAATTATTTCCCACATAAATCATAGGTAACCACAATAAGAAGGAAATCTGATATAAAGTTTACTAGTAGAACAAAGAAATTCAATATTGAAAACATAAGTTATCATTATTGTTTTTAATTGCCACTATGACAAATTTATTTACCATGTGTACATCATAAAAATGCATGATAAGTGCAAACATTATTTGAATCACCTAACTTCAATCTTGAAATGTAATGAAGATGAATAGTGGACATGAAAACTAGAGATGTCATACAGCTTGACAATAGTCAGTCCTACATGCTAAAATGTCATTGAATCAATAATGTATTTGGAAGCTGAAGAGTTGTGGATGAAGTGAAATTTAGCAAAGTTACTGACATAGGATTGCTGTTATGAAGTAAAACAAAATATGGAAATAATACAATTACGCAGAAAAAGTAGTGGTATGGGAATGTTGCTGTGAAAGAAACCAACATTTGTGAGAGCAAACAAATCTTAAGATTTATCTTGCAAAGAGAGATTATTTTGCTTATTATCAAAAAGATATTTTTTTAAAATTTCACCAATGCACTGATAATATAAAATGAGTCTAAACAGTAAAATAATAATAAGTTTAATTTAAATTGTACTTATTAACATTTTCAGTAATTATGTTTGATTAAAATACTTTTCAGTATAATAAAATTAATTTTGAAGTATATTCTTATTTTTCTCCTTTTACTTTCTTTGCATTTCTTCATATATTCATATATATTTGGTTACAATAGCTCCTTCATATACACTTTAATGCAAAAAAAAACTTTTTTTAATGATTCCTTTATTTTCCTGACAGTTTCAGCTGTCCTGCAGTCTTCATCAGAGTGATCTTAAATTCCTCAAACTGTCAGGAAAATAAAGGAATCATTAAAAAAGTTTTTTTGCATTAAAGTGTATATGAAGGGGTTATGTTAAGCAAATATATATGAAAATTAATTTTGATAAAAGGTAATCTGTGAACTCTTAATTGTTTTGTTCTCTTTTTAATATTTTTATAATATTTTCTTCAATTTTATTTCTTCGACATATTTTTTAAATGTAAAACAATCAACAAGATACATTTTTCCATTATGAATATATTCCATTAACATATTAAATGTATGTACAAATAACTAAAAAGAAAGAGTGCAATATACCCTTCATTATTTGCTTTTCTATCACAAAGATAAAAGGCAATTAAATAAGATAGTAAACCCATACAGAAGTATGCATAAATATTATATAAGGATCCATATATTTATATATGTGTGCAACATCATTTTGCACATAAAATTTCTATCACTTTACTAGCTTGTTAGTATTAAATTATGATTTAGAAATGTAATTTAAATAGTTGTATTCTTATTTCATTCCATTCTGAACCTACACAGTGCAATTGCATGGCATATGTTATACATATTTATGTGACTGTGAATCAGCTGAAAGATAAAAGAGAATTTCAACATGATTCAACTTTGATAGACTGTGGATAACATAATTAAAGAAGATAAGCATTTAAGAAATAATAAGAACCAACAGATTAGTTCTTTTATGAAAAATGGTGCCACAGGATATAGCAAGATTCTTACTCTCAAAACAAATAAAGCTGATTTGCACTAGCCAGTATATTCTTATGATCAATCTAGAAAAAAGAGTGATTATTACTAATAAAATAAAACTAACTGAACAATTTAACTTTATTGAAATTATATTCCACCTATGTAAATAGAAAATGAATGATTTTAGCAATTTTCCAGAAAGTGATAACCTATCATAGCACTGGATAAAGATTTTTGATGATGATGAGGATTAGATAATCAATATACTATTATGTGAGTATATAGTGCTGTCAATGTAGGGGATATTTATCTTCACCTTTATTGCTAATGTTACCATTCAATACATAATTGCTGCCTAATAAAAGGTAAAATTTATCAACATACCTCCATGCATTATAATATATAAAAACCAGTCAACATTTAGACAATTCCAATATCAATAACAAACAATAATCTCAAACTATTGTCAAGGAAACTTAATGTAATTATAAGGACAGTCTAAGTTTAAGTTACATTATATTTAGTACAGACAATATACATGTATTTAAATATTACATATTCAGCCTATATTCTGCCCAACCATCTCTATATAATTTAATGAATATATTAAGGTATTATGCATGAGGGGCAGATTGACTTAAGGTCAACATGGATATGACAATAATATTGCATCAACAAGGGCTTTGAACATTACATCCTTTGCTTTTCAATGATATGGATGGCTGAAGAGTTGGAGAGTGGAGAAAATTGAAGCTTGTCCATTAAAGTTTGAAGATTTTCTATTGTAATATAAACCGAGCAGTGATTGTATATATGAATGGGAGATGGTGAGCTGGACCAACTGATGAGTGCTGGTTCAACATGAAATACATATATTGGAAATCATTGATCTTTTTCACATATATGGGGTCATATGTATTAGTTGTACAAGATGGATTGCATGGTAGTGGAGAGTTATAAAGTCTGAGTTCCAGTCCTTATATATATACTTCTTTTAAATGCAATTAATCTGACAGTTTTACTTTCACTCTTGACCTGGACCAGTTTGTTTTTATTGGCTACTGTATTAGTTAAAGTGCTTTCTAATTAAGCAATTATAAATGGATAACTCCACACATTATATATATATAATTTATACTGAAAATATATACTATTAATAAAATAATAATCTTCAAATGTGCACATCATAATAATCATTTATAATTACATTTTCTAAAGTCATTAAGCATACTTAATATAAATATATTTTCCATAATCAGATGATATTTTAGTAAAACACTGTCCAAAAATGCTGTGCCATAGTTCAGTGACCTATAGGTTTGTTTTTGCCTTTTTTTTTAATATTTGAGTTGGACCTGCTATAATTTCCATGAGAACTAAGCCTGCAATAGTCTATCCTTATGACATTTTATGGTGGACAGACATCAGTTATAATCATTTAATATAATATATAGGGTATATGAGCACAGACTTTCACATGATCCACCACTCTCCACTCTATCTCATAAGTAAGAAGAGGTTTTTATTATTTTAAAGCACTAAATTTAAATGGATTGACATTAGATTTTTTTAATGACGTATTGAAAAATAAAAAATGATAAACTGAATACATAAGCCTAATTAAAATTTTTCTCCCAGCTCTCATCAGTTGGGGTCGATTCATATATTTTATACATTAAAAAAAAACAGTTTTCAATTTTACATATACATAATAATAGAGTAATTTTTATTTGCAATCAGAAATTTACGCCTGTCAGACTTATGCTCATTTTTAAAAACACAATTCTGCAAATTAAATTTTACTTAAAGCTAATAATTAAACATAAAATTTGTTTCACTACTATAAAAATCCTACCCCATTTTTTTAAATCTAAATTCTCAAATAGATTTTTTATAATTACAACTCGTATAAAAAAGTTTTTCGATTACGTTTTAAATTAAATGAAAAATCCAATTTGAATGTATAAATTGCGAAATATGAATATTTGTAAGTTTTTACAATTATAATATGGGAAAAAAAATTTCCCCACACTTCATTTTCAGCATTTGATTACTTCTGAATTAATAAAATCTGTTCCATTAATTTTGTTTTAAATTTCTTATTTAAGTTTTTGCTTTTTTCTCTCACACATATGTAGTAACCGAGATAATAACTAAGAAAAAAAAATCTGCAGCAACTAAATATTTAAAATATCAATAAAAAAAGAATTGACGTAAATAACATATTTTTAGTGCGAAAGTAATTAATAATTAGTTTTGCCTTAAATTTTTTTTTTTGTCTATTTATTATAGTTCTTTATTTAATGGTCAGTTTCTTAAGACATCATGTAAATAGTACCAAATTATGTAAATTATTGTCATAAAAATAAAGATTAAAAATTGTGTTTAATATACATAAAATCCAAATTTATCCCAAGGTCGGAAATATGTCGAAACTAGATCTATGATTGAACTATTTATTTTTCAATCGGTTATTAAAGATGCAGGAAGAATTAATTAACTCATTTAATATATTTAAAATAATACAAGTAGTATGTTATATCACATGATCACCATTTCTTATGCTTGCTTATAACTGCTACTAAACAGACAAAATTCTCCACACAGTATTGCCACCCAGTCCAAACCAGAGTAATCAATGGATGCCAGAAGGCTTGTGCATAAAATCCCCATCTAGTTCATACTCATTCAATATCCCCAGACTAGTTTCTGGCTTGTGGCCTTCATCAGTGAGGAGCCTTGAATCTGAGAGCACTGTATCTAGTCACAAGCCACAAGCCAGAACTAGTCTGGGGATATTGGGTGAGTGGCACTAGATGGGGATTTTATGCACAAGCCTTCTCGCATCCATTGATTACTCTGGCTTGCACAGAATGAAAATACTGTATGGAGAGCTTTGCCTGTTTAGTATGTTATATATTGAGTAATACATAATAGATCACAGCAAAAATTATATGTGTATTAATAAATGTTTGCGATATAGAATGAAATAACCAAGAAGAGGGTAAAATATCTGTACATTCATCTTCCCGTCATTCTTTCATTGAGATGGAGAAGATAGCTACCTATCAACATTATAACACCTCCTGGATTACATTTCATTGTGGAATACTAATTGCTGTTTAAAAGGTGTTATAAAGTATCTTCCTCCTTTACATAAAAAAAATGATGGAAAGCGGAATGGACAATCGCATTTCTTTTATGCTTGGATATTTCATTCTTCAGAGAATAACAAATTATTACAGGTACACACACACACACACATATATAAATAAAGTTGCATATTAAATATTTTAATAAACATAACGATAAGTACACGTAAATAAAAGAGGGCTGACCAATTTTCGTTTGCTGTAAAAATATAAATATATACACATCTGTATTTCATTATCAGAAAAATCGAAAATAAAATAGAAAACTTTATTCTAAGCTTGAAATTTAAATAAGGTTTGATTTCTCTAACAGGTGTAGGAATAAGGTTAAGATTCAAATTCAAAGCCAGGTTGAATGGCAGAAATAGTAGTTTAAGCGTATATATAAATAAAAAAAAGTAAGAGATCGCATCTCATTTTATAAACACAAATAATAAATAGAAATCAAATAATTGAAATATTTTAATAAACACAGTGTTAAAGTAATGTAAATTAAAAAAAAAAAACATGACCAACTTCTAAGGGCTTAAAATCTAAATGTGTTAGTTGTTAAATTAAAACAAAATTAATAAATCGATTGTTAAACTAAAAAAAAAAAAAGGAATAAATTCCAATAAATTTCATTTAAAAGTTTTATTTCCATTTTTTATACTTATATTATCTTAAAAATTCATCAAGTTTCTTTTTGTCAGCATTTTGTTTTTGGTAAATTGTCATAATGATAAAATTTTGGGATCTTCCTGTCACAGAATATGATGCATTGGATTATTCCCAAAGGTATGGATTTCTGCCCTTCTGAAAATAGTGCATTAATAGTCATGATATGATTACATGCTGCTAACATGACTAAAGTGTAAATATTGCACTTAGATTTATTCATTTTTCAGTTAATATGTTACCCCCCCCCCCAAATAAACTGTGAATATTGTAATTAAGTTTTCCACAATGATTTTTTTTTTTAAAATAACAGTAATAAAAAATAAAATGTAAATATTAAATACAACATTTCCTAGCCAGGCATTATTTTGTAAACATTTTTGGTGAATCCCCGAAGCTATAGATTTATCAAAAATATGGGCTGCCATTTTGGATTACAGGAAAACTCACAAGTACCAATAATTATTACCCTTACTTGAAAAATCTTCAGCTACTTAAATAAATTTACAAATTCTCAAGTTGTGGACATGAGAATCTAAGACAACTACTACTCCAAAGATCTCTACAAATCTACAGATTACTATATTTTTTATTACTCTGTTAAACAATTTAAGTATTATATTATTCCCAAGTTATTGTAACACTAAACCATCTACTCATTATATCAAGTGACACATTTTACTTTTTTTAAAAAAAGATTATTTAGTCTGTAATAATTGCAAAGTTATTTGAAACTGATTAAATCAAAAATGATTCTATAGTTTTTGAAGACTGATGATGATTGTTTACAAAAAATAAAATTCTCACTTAATGGAACTATAAAATCTATCATATCTATATTTCTAAATATTTAATTCTCTTTTCTTTAATTAATGTAATTTTTATAAACTCATTGTAATCAAGTATTATGAAAAGGTAAAAGTTGAAATCCAAGACTTTTATGATGCACTAAACATGCTTTTCATTGACTACTGCAGAATCAGAATGCTGTATTAATTTAGCAGTTGAATATTACATGCGGTGTCTCATCTTTTAGTTCTGTATATGATCATGAATCTCAGGGGAATAAATCTATGAGGATCACAGAGCGTACCTACTTATACAACAGAGAATAACATAATAATTAATCAAATTTCCTCGACAATGAGCTCACTATGGGTCATACTTTCAGTCACACTAATGTGAAGAGGATTTGTGCCAAAAGAGATGATAGAAAAAGAAAGTATAAGACAGTTTGGGAAATTGCTAAAGATCCAAATGCAATCAACAGAAAGGATTCATGTGTTGGTTTATTGAAAAAATAAAATATTTAAATGCTACATTTTCATATTAAGCCTCATTTACATGATAAATTACATCCATATATAAGCATAATCTTCAACTGCTAAATTAATTTAATACAATGATTTTGGCAGTGTCTGCTGAAAGCATTCTTAGTGCATTATAAAAATCTTGAATTTCAACTTTTACCTATTTGTAATACTCAATTAAAACCAGTTTATAAAAATGATATCTATCTATCTATCTATCTATCTATCTATCTATCTATCTATCTATCTATCTATCTATCTGTCCGTCCGTCCGTCCGTCCGTCCGTCCGTCCGTCCGTCCGTCCGTCCGTCCGTCCGTCCATCCGTCCATCCATCCATCCATCCATCCATCTATCTATCTATCTATCTATCTATCTATCTATCTATCTATCTATCTATCTATCTATCTATCTATCAATCAATCAATCAATCAAAATTTATTCTGTATTTTGTTACTCCATAATTAATAAAAGATAACCTATGGTACAGAAGATATAAAAAAAATGAGGACTTTTTACTTCTAACTTCATGCAAGATGAGGTGAATAGTAAAGTATTTGTCAATCTTATATTTTAAGTTGATTATCATAATTATTTATTTTAGTTATATATCATTACTTTAAAAATAATAACTGTAAGAAAAAAAGTCTAATAAATGTCCATCTTTCTATTCAATAGTGCCACCCAGTGGAAGCCATAGCAATCAATGGATGCTCATGTAATGTTTTAGTGATTTAAAGATAATGATTGACCGAAAAAGCTGAATTTTAGTGTGATTAAAAACTATATACTGCTTTTCTTAGCAATGCTATATTTTGCATGATTCCCTTTTGCTTAAACAAGACACTGAATGATTATAACATTAACAGAAACAAATGGTAATATTTAAAATGCTGATTCACATACATACATTAAAATAATATTTTCTTATAAATAATTCTCTCTACATTAGTATAATAATAAAATTGAATATATGACTATATAAGAAAATATAAAATGCATATTTCAAATAATATTACTTTAAACAACCAAATTTATCTTAAATTGTCTTGGAATTTTTATGAAATGTGTTAATGATTGTAGGCATTAAAATTGATCATAAACGTTTTTTTTTTAAAGAAATCACATATTAAAAATTAAATATTAATACTAAAGATAATATGTAAAAATAATTTTAACTTATACATGCATCTTCCCATACATTAAAAATCATAAAAAAAATATAAATGCTTATAAAAATAAAATATAAAATTCACTTTAAAATACATTTAAAAAGGAAAAAAAAAACATTAACTCAACTATTTGTTCATATTTATTTACAAAATCCAGTCTGAAATGTGTTCATTAAATCTCATAATCTATAAAAAAAAAACCTTCAGTTCTATTTCATATAATCTCTATTTAATCTACTGACTCCTATTACATCATATATTATAAGATTAATTATATAAATCAATATTTTAAATTGGTTTTACGCAAAAAGTGAAGCTTAGTATTATTAGAAAAGAATTCTAAGGCTTAGTGCTTTCGGGGAACTTAAGTCTCCATATTCATAGCTTATCCCATTCACAAAAAAGTGAAGCTTATTATTAGAAAAGAATTCTAAGGCTTGGCGCTTTTGGGGAACTTAGGTCTGCTATGAATATGGAACCTAAATTCCCCAAAAGCACTAAGCCTTATAATTCTTTTCTAATAATACTAAGCTTCACTTTTTCGTGTAAAGCACATATATAAAGCACACTTTAAAACTTACCATTCGAAAGTGAAGTAAAAACAAAGAGTCTATTTCAATTATAAATCATTATTATTATTTTTTTTGATAGTATTAAATTTAGATCTTTAAGTTCATCAAATAAAATACTATACCATTTATAATAGCTGTTAAAGTTTTTGGTATTTAAAATATCAGTATCAATTCATAAACCAATAATAAGTACTGGTTAGATTTGAGCCATGCCATTCTATAATCAGCATTTTAATATACGCTTTAATATAACTTCAAAAAAATATCACCAGAGACCGCATGGCAATGAAAATTAACTATGTAAGGAGGGTTAATATAGTGTAACCATTGCATAATCAACAGCCAAATACAATGAGAAACATTTAAATGATATAAAATCAAATTTTTTTTTCTCATTTTATTTATTGCTGATACATTTCCTCTCTCATTCTGCAACTAGATGGCTTACCAGTAGCTATTGCAGTAAATAAATTATAAAGAAATTTTATCAAATTCTCTTGTCAATAATCAATTAATATCCACAACAGCTACAACCAGTATGTGATACTGCTATAAATTTTCAAATGCTTTCATTTCATATCACTTTAAAAATTGAATAGATGTCTGTTTCAATACTTCCATAGATATGTCTGTATTTTGCAAAAACATACCATCTCTATACTAGCACATAATTGTTGTAAACAAAGGCAAAATTCTCCATACAGTAGTGCCATCCTGTGCCAAACAGAGTAATCAATGGATGCCAGAAGGCTTGTGCATAAAATCCCTATCTAGTGCTTACTCATCCAATATCCCCAGACTAGATTTTGGCTTGTGGCCATCATCAGTGAGGAGCCTCAATGATGATGGCCACAAGTCAGAAACTAGTCTGGGGATATTGGATGAGTAGGCACTAAATAGGTATTTTATGCACAAGCCTTCTGGCATCCATTGATTATTCTGTTTGGCACAGGGTAGCACTACTGTATGGAGAGTTTTGCCTTGTTTATTTTGCAAAAATAAAATTAGTTTGAGTTTAGCACACATAGATAAGTTTTATGCCCTTTTATGAATTTAGCAGTATCTCATACTGCTTGGAGGCTAAATACATGTAAATTTTATTAATTTGTTGTACAATAATAAAATAATTTTTCATTACTATAACTGATTGTAAGAAAGCTACTACTGATTCCAGTTTAGAAGCTATTTTAAACAAAAGTGTTTTTATTTTTTCATTTTGTGATTTTATGGTTATATATTTTATATTTTTTAATCCAAATATTATAATACTTAATACTTTAGAGAAGCTTTAACCTATCTCATATGTGCCTTGAATATTTATAATAGTCAAGCAATATCTTTATTTGCCAATAGAGGGACCTCTCAAACATCGACACAAGATAGTGACTTTTATAAAGATAAGAGTGGCCGTTTATTTACTTTCCATTTATGTAAGCCAATCTGAAATATCTTGATTTGGGAGCACGAATCTGTTATTCTTTTCACTGTTTAAGTCCACTAATTAATTTACAAATTAACTTTCATGAAATCTTGCAATTTATAATGAGTTAATATTACGATCTTTATACTGAAAATATATAAAATACTGTAAAGAGAATAACAGCTTCACACTCCCAAATCAAGATGCTTCAGATTGGTCTATATAAGTGGAAAGTTAGGTTAAAGATAAGACTGCCACTCTTATCCTTATAAAAGTCTTAATTTTGTGTCAAGATTTGAGAGGTCCCTCTATTGGCAAATAAAGATATTGTTTGATTATTATAAACATTCAAGGTGCATATGATATAGGTTAAAGCCGGTCTCTAAATTATTTACATATACTTCCTATGTGCTTAATAAATAATTACAATTTTATAATACTTATTGGAAATAATGCTTATATTAAAAAAGTCAAATTTGGAATGATAATTATATTAAATAAATATTTTTTAGGAGCAGCATTGAATACTGCTTATAGCATTTACATTATAAAACTACATCATACTCATAGCTATTGTGAGTTATGTTTGACTTAATATTTATATAGCAGTTATTCAAGTTTATTAGATATATGGGTATGAACAAACAACTTCATTTTTTTCTATTCCACTTCTCATAATAACAAAATTATTTCTAAAAAGACTGAAGTAATAAAAAATGTAATAAAATTTTACAATAAAAATATATTTGATTACGTGCTTTAACTTTCCATATCTCTGACTGGGCTTGAATCATAAAAAATTTCCAAGTAAAACTAAAAAAAAGGTTCAAATAGCCAGTAAATAGATAGAAAATTAGTCATATAATACTGTTAGATAAATGAATATCTAACTATTCATAATAAAAAATAAAGCCTCCAAATTTTTTCCATCTGTCACTAGCGCAATAAGTAGTCAACTTAAACCACTAAATATCACATGATCAACATTCACTATACTTTTACCAGCTGTTAAAACAGAGGCAAAATTCTTCACAAGCTAAAAACTGGTCTGGAGATATTGCATGAATAGGCACTAGATAGGAATTTTATGCTCAAATCTTCTCTCATCCATTAGTTACTCTGCCTTGCACTGGGTGGACTACTGTAAGAAGAATTTTGCCTCTGTTTTAAATAAGCTAATTCTCTGATATTCTTTAGCAGTTATGGAAAGATGTTACAAAGATTACAATTTAATCACTTGTATATTTCATTTTCATATGAATTGCTGTGAAACATTGTAATGTTGATCAAATATAAACTAATTCCATCCAACTAAGCAAAACAGAAAGATTTCACTTTTTTTTTGATATTATTTCAAAGGATTTTTTTATAATTATTTCTTGTCAATCATTTTACCAATTAATAAAATCAATAATAATAAAATCAGTATATATAACATAAATACATATTCATATTTACAGTACAGTATTGCATATAATAATTGTTTGCTATTCACTTGGTCTTTCCATCTTAGCTCAAGTCTGATGAGTAACTAAGACAGTTGAAATGTCCACATTTTTTACTTATATTAAGCTATTTAAGCTAATTATTTAAAAGAACAATACTCTAGGATTTTAAACTCAAGTGCAGAGAATAATTCTAAAACCAATTCAGGAACTACCTAGTGTTAATGAATTAATCACTGCATATATAAAGTGGTATGTGAAACAGGTGACACTATGATATAATGATGAGGAATAGAATACGAGAAAGTTGTATGTACTTGGAAAAATAATACAAAATTTGAATAAAGCAATATGGATAATTAAATGGATCTACAGAAGTCAAAATTAAAAATTGCAAAAATTCTCCAATAGTTCTGGTTTTTATGTAAAGATGGATGGCATTGCAAATTCTCTTTTAATTAACATACAAATTTTCAGAAAAAAAATAAAACTATTAGTTTATTGGGAGATCATGAAATATTAAGCATCTGAAGTAAACAGATTGAGTTTCATTCTGAAAACTTTACAAAGTTCTAAAATCTGTAACTCTTTGATTGTGCCAATTTGCCGAAACAAAATCAAAATGTTTCAATATTTTCAAATACGTGAATATATTTCCCCTGAAAATTTCTATGTTAACAGATATTATAAATAGTTATATCTACAGGTGGTGTATTGGTCCATGAAAATCTAAATCAAACTGCTTTCTAATAAGTAAAATTACTAGCAAAAAGAGTACTACAACTAAGCAAAAACATTTCATTATTGACAGTTATAGTTTGCAATTACCTGCGAATACAATATAATATTAATATCACCTATAGTCTTTATTGCTGTTTACAATGCTTTTTTACAATCCACTATTGACAGTTTCAATAACTGCCTCAGCAATTTTCTTCAGTCTTGGGGAATATAAGTAGAAGTTCTGAAGAAGATTGCTGGGGAATCGAAACTGTCAATAGTGGATTGTAAAAAGGTATTGTAAACAATAATAAAAAATATAGGTGATATTAATATTATATGGATTTGGCAATGCAATAAGAAAAATAAAGTAATAATATCTGCCAATACCTAAAAAATATATTCATTCTAACAATGATAAGAATTTATTATTTAAATCTAAAATTAAAATAAATAGTTTTAAAACATTTTAAAAAAAGAAGTTAGACTTTAACCTTTTAACCGCTAATTATATTATTGATTGTATGAGGTAAAAATCAAATCTTTTAATTGGCCAATTCACAAACTGAAGACAAAGCCTATTGTTAAAACATATTCGCCTATAATATTAAATTCAACTCAGATATGTTTATAAAAAGTATATTACTAATTTTTCAGGTTATGAAGAGAACGAAAGTTCTTTCAAAAATAAATTGCTATTTATTTATTCTAAAATATTCAATTTCGGCAACATAAAAGCTGTAATATAAACAAAAAGGTCAACTTTTACGTTATAGAAAAGTAAATATTTCTTTTAAATATTTCTTTAATATTTTTACTAAAATCTTCAATATTTTTCGAAAATAATTTTGTTTTTTTATTATTCTCTCTGAAAATAATTTGTAATTTCCATAAATATAATTTTATAATAATTTATATCATGTTCGAAATGAAAATCTCAGCGTTTTTCTTTATTTTCTTTGATCAGGCGGTTTCTTTGTTCTTTCCAGCCAATCAGAATGTCTTTTTCGGCTGAGAGCATGCTAAGAACCAATCAAAACTCATGTTCTTTCTTTGTTTAGGTTTAAATGCGTTTTTTTTTATTTTTTACTTGTAAAATAAATCGGAAGAGGGCACCATCTTACAGAACTTTTAAAAACCTATTCAATACCTGCAAAACGAATATTTTAGCATAAGAACTGGCAGAGTTAGAGTGATGTCAGATGTTGACGAGGAGCTTCGTAAGAAACAGTCTTTACACCATTAACATGAAAGTTAAAAATTAAAGACTTTGAGGGTTTTGATTAACAGACGCATGTTTGCATAAAAGAAACTGAAATGCCATCCTTTTAAAAAGAATGAGGTACTTTAATCAATAGTTTTCTTTTATTTTTTATATTTAAACTGTCTCATAAAAAAATCTTATATCTATATGTTCTGTATTATTTGAATATTCTATCTACAAAATTGTAAGTAAATTTTGGTAATAAAACTAAACATGTTAACTATATCTTGAAAGAGAAGTAAGACAATAAACAACTGTTCTAAAAATAGTGAAGAAAAAAAACGAAAATGTAGTTGCATAAATAATTTATAGCACTGAAAATGATTTTCAAAGAAATCATTAAAATTTTATCATTCTCTATGACGAGAGATTTACATTAGAAAGGTATTTTAAAACTTGTAATACTCAATTATAAAAACTCCACTCTTGAGTAAAGAAATAAACGTAGAAAAAAGTTTAAAAAGCTGTAAATAAGATAAATATTTTTTCTTTTAAATATTTTAAAAATTTGGCAATTTCTCAATAGTTGTACTTTTATTATTTGTTAAATAAATTTCTATATAAATGTAACATCTTAAGACTGTAAGGAGTTTCAATTTTATCGTATATATTATCTATAAGCTACAAAACCAACTGACGGGTGCTGGTTTAGCACGAAATACGAATATTGGTGATTATTTATCTTTTCGACATGTGTGTGGTCAAGTGTATCAGAGGTATGAGATAGCATGGATGATTGAGAGTAGTGTGAAAGTCTGAGTTCAAACTCTCTATTTATTACATATATAAGTGCAGGTATGAAAAAGCCTGTACTGTAGAAAAAAAAATCATATTTCAAAATCAAGTTTAATGAGGTCATCAAACAAAAGCAGAGACCACAATGTTTATGATGTTTTTAAAAAGATTTTAAATGAAGCTATATTGACAAGTAACAACCAATGGAAAACAACTACCAATAGATGAACAAATATTATTCTTTGATCATAGTACATATTATCTTATATATATATTGCTTATAACACTTCTTTCATATACACTTCAATGCAAACAAATTTTCTTAAAAACTTCTTTATTTTCCTTACAGTTTCGACTGTCCAGCAGTCTTCATCAGAGCTCTAATCTGCAGAGAAGAAGATTAGAGCTCTGATTTTAAAGCTCTGATGAAGACTGCTGGACAGTCGAAACTGTAAGGAAAATAAAGAAGTTTTTAAGAAAATTTGTTTGCATTGAAGTGTATATGAAAGAAGTGTTATAAGCAATATATATATATATGATTATATGAAGATATGCAAAGAAAGTGAAAGAAAAGAATAAGGAATACCTATTATCTTGTGGGCAGAGACACACGAACGAAGCCACTTCCACATTAATGATAATAATCAAAAATGAGAGAAGGTGATATAGCACTGAAGAAAAATTATTATTCAAAAGGTAAAATTAAAATTTGATTATTGAAAAAATATTATACTGAAGTTAACTACATATAAACTTTAAAGTTTAAATTAAACATAGCTTAATGTATATGTAGACAAAATGAGTAAATCAAAGCACTCTAAATGTTGAACAAAGAATATATCACATCCCTTAAGTTTGCAATGCTACAATTAGATAGTAAATAATATCTTTGATTATTACAAAGAGTTTGATCTAAAACTTTAAAGCAAGGTTTAATTTCAATCTCTTTGATTCATTGCTCTCACTTAAACTTTATTTAAGATTTTAGACAAAGGATAATAATTCTATATGTAATGTTAATATACTTCCTAAGAAAAGATTAAATTTTATTTCACAGTCTCTGAGCAGTGCTTTTGACCTGGGAGATCATAATTATACTGCTCAAACTTACTGGCTGAACTGGTGTTATTAGGGGAAAACATGACTATGAATACTCAATGGATAATTTGGGACAATGATCGGAAAAGAGTATTTAAAGAGGCATAGTTTATTGCTAATAACATTCATGTAATAAACAAAAAAACATTCTTGTATAGAAATTTAAATTAAAATAGAAGAAACTCAAAGTCAAATGCAAATAAAGATCAATAAGTTAAAAAATAGTGTAGGAAAAGGACAAGATTGGGCTCGAGAGAGAGAAACTAAGAAAAGTATAGATTGGAATGCCAGAATAAAGGTAGCATCCTAGAAACTTAAGTTAAACAAGTATCAAGAAATTAATGATAAAGAGATAGAGAAATATTATATTTTATATTAATATTATAATTATTATGTAAATATTATATTATAATAAATATATTAATTATAATATTATAGTTTGACTTTTAAGGCTATGGTGATGTTATATTGCTAAGTCTATTAATATATGGTGTATCTGAAAAGAAAGTTAATTAATTAAAAGCACAGAGACATTTCAACCCCCCATTTTCTCATCTGGTGTTTTTCGGTTGAAACTTTATTTTGCAATTATGAGATCATAAAACCAAGTTTTTTTTAAAAACAAATGTAAAAAAAAAATAAGTTGAATTAGTTTTAAAAACAATGTCAAAAATAATATTAATTTATATTTTTAAAGAGACTAATATATATACCATTTAATTTACATTAGCCTCATTATAAGTATATATTAAATCACAGACCTCTGGAGCGATCGTATAATGTGTTTCTTAATAGGTATAAATATAATCTCTAGAATCGACCTTCGATAAAGCAGGGATTATTAATCTTTATTGCTATAAAGTATTTGTATTGGATAAATTGTTTAGACCTTAATTTAGCCAAGTAAAGTTATATATGATCATCACTGGTTCTAACTTATAATGTGACTACTCATGCTTGTTTTGGTTTTTCTTTTTAATTTCAGACTTTCGTAGTTAAGAATTATTTATTGCTCATTCTGCTTTCAATTAAATTGCTTTGCTGGGTTATTTATTTTAAATATTTTGATTATATAGCGGTTGTTCATTCCTGCTTTGTTGAAATGGATTTGCCAGGTATTCATTGGGTATGATCATCACTAAGATGGACATATCTCATATTTTCATAATCGGAGAATCTTGATTGTTATTCATATTATTGTCATGCTCATTCCTGTTTGATACAAATACTTTCATTACTGGTTGTAGAAGATGCCCATTCTTGTTTCATATGACCTTCTGATCTGATGAAATCCTTGGGTATGGTATTGTCAAGGTGAGCATACACCATCTGTTTCGTCACTGGACCTACTCTTTTGTTTTTATAACCTAACCTTGTACTCCATATTTTTTTATGTATTTGTAAAACCTGACTTTACCAGTGTGTAGTCTCTCATAATTCTAAGTATATGGTGGCCATCTATTCATGATTGTGATACTTAATAAAGTTAAATAAATGCTCCTATATTCCCCTGCTTAATTATTCATGAATCATTAAATTGCCAAAGAATGTCTACACTGTAGATTATTAAGACATATAAAACCTATGGCTCCTCCATTTTGATGTAATTAGTGATAATTAAGCTATCAGGTCACTAATTAAATTTTTAACCTGTAAGAAAGTCAAAATTATATGAAATTTAAATGTAGCCACTGAAACCTTAAGTTGGTTTTGATTCAATTGTTTTGTTATGGTCACTAATACATTTATTTATGTACACATTACATCTCGCATTTGTGCTTTGTTTAGCACAATTAGTTTTTGCATAGTTTTCAGGGTCTCTTGTATCTCCCTGACCTCAGTGAAAAAGGGCATATATGATAACATCAGATGTGGTAGTCATGTGGAAATTGTCCCAGGGAGAGGCATAGGTAATGAGGCTTGACTTTGTATTGTTTATGGTAATGTTTATATCGATGTTGCATGTCAATATGTGAGTTAGTGATCATTTCTTGGTTCCTAAGGTTAATTTTTATTAACTATACATATCTGACCATTACAATATAAGAGACTGTATTTATATATGGATTGTAATGGTTTCACCATTGTTTTTAAGCATATAGTATCTGGTAATCTATATGAAATGTGGTCATTTTGCATTGACTCAGCAATTCTAGTCAGTAAAAGGGTGCTAAAATGTTTATGAACCATATTTGATGCATTAGTCAAGCCTGGAAATTATTTACATAAAATTAATTGAAAAATATGCTTCATAATTTTATAAGTCTGATGTAGTTTATTTGGATTCCTCAAAAAAACTATATATTTATAGAATAAATAATTATTTATAACACATCAATTTATTGATGAAAGTGTTTTTATCTCCTTTAATTCATGGTTTTGTAAATTTAAAATATAGATTAAATTATTGGTAAAACTTAGACTTAATTAAATGACATTTACAAATTTCTTTGTTATTGTTTTTGGTTTATTTATTTCAGACTTGAATGTTTATACTCTAAATGATCAAATTTCAATTTTTAATTTTGTTTTAAATTGATTATTTTTAATTGAATGTTTATGTATGTGGATGAATAACTGTGCAATATTATTGTTATATGATGTTAATGACTTGAAATATTAATTCTTATTTTTAATTGCATTTTGAGGATAAATGATGGAATAATTATATAAAATAGAAGACAACTATATTAGGATACTAACACTTCTGTGATCAGGCTACTAAAGGGCTTAAATAACAAATAAACATGGCCTGACTGAGAATAACTCCTTCAATCATGTAGGATAGGATGTAGGTTCATTAAAATCTAGATATTCTTGTCAACAAAAATAGACTTTTCTGCCTCCTTCATCACTTTAGTATAAGTCAAAGTTTACATCAGCTAACAATGGGGTTGAGTGTTTTTACGACCATTCTTTAACTACACACAATTTCTTTTAGCTCTAACTCTTTAAAAATAATGATGGAAACAGCAATTCTTAGTTCTAATCTTTCTTCAAAGAAATATGATCACTAATGATTTGGTTTGAAACTGGATTTCAAACAGGACTGACAAAGAATTATAGATTCCTTGACTACCATAGAAGTGGAAGGAGCCAAACATGTAGTCTAAAAATGGTCTGTCTGACACATTATGTCAAGGTTGAATACCTAACAAATTATTCATTAAAGCAGTAGATATATATTATCAGTAATAATAGTAAAGCATTAGATAATGATTGTACTAAAGATAATTATTAGAATCAATTTTTTTTCTAAATATAGGTGCATTTAATGCTCAAATTTTACTTCATAAAAATTCTTCAAGACCAGAATAAAGGAATAAGAAGATATCAAGATTTAAGAGCAACATAACTGATCTTAATGAAATTTGTCTTTCAAAGAAAAAAATTAAATAAAAAAGTAATAGAAGGGCAGATGAATAAACAGAAAGAGAACACATGATGTTGGATTTGTATAAAGTTTAATTTATTACTTATTAGTCTGGGAATTCCTTCTGAATCCATGAAAGCCTTATGGTGTTGAAACATAACTTTCTTGCACAAATACTCATTTATTATTGAATCTGCTCCCACTTTAGACTAAGAAAAATTAAAGAAAATTTTATTTTTGCTGGATAGCACTACTACAGATAACCATACATGGCAATTTACAGGCACATGTAGGCACAAATAGAATATTGGCCAAAAGGTGTTTAGATAGTATTGGTGCTATAATTCAAATAGTCTGATGTTAATGAACTTTTGGATACAATATGGATTAACTACCACAAACACATTGCTTATACAGAAAAATGATTAAAAAAGAGATCCACATTTTAAACAATCGAATTTAGAAGATGTAGTAATCAGAATAGAAGAAAAAGGCCACATTACACGAATACTTTCAAGCAATGATTGTTGAGGCAATCATAAATTAATATACTCTAAGATTAAAATAATAGTTGAATTAAAACTATATCTTATTCCAATCATATCTACCAGAAAATAGGATGTGTGTTCTTTAGGTCTAAATTTCAATTAAAAATTAAATATTGGAATTGAAAATTTGAACCTCTATGATTCTCATCTTACTGAGTAATGAAATTCTCTTAAATGTATTATGAATATGATAAATAGATTCTTGGATTCATTAAAAAGAACCATTACTAGTTTTTAAACAAGGCAAAACTCTCGATATAATAGTGCCACCCTGTGCCAACCAGAGTAATCAATGGATGCCAGAAGGCTTGTGCATATAATCCCTATCTAATGCCTACTCATCCAATATCCCCATTAGATAGGGAGTTTATGCACAAGCCTTCTGGCATCCATTGATTACTCTGGTTGGCACAGGGTGGCACTACTGTATAGAGATTTTTGCCTTGTTTATAAGCAATTATGTGCTAGTATAAGAGATGGTGATCATGTGATCATTACTAGTTTTCTGACAAACATGTGGCATTTTCTGCTTGACAGAATATAAAGAAAATGTGGAGCTTTAAATTAAACATAGAAATTTAAAAGAAGATGTTTAACAAGTGACAAGAAGATTTAAAAATGATTGGTGGATTAAACTTTAAAAAGATTCAAAAATTTCAGATCTTTGTCATTTTAGATCTTTTTTTGATGCACTAATTGCAACATATGGACTTGAAAAATGACATCACAATTCTATCAAAAATAAATATGTGACTTAATATTGATTTATCAATAAGAGAAAAAAACAATCACATAACTTATGCAAAATGAATTATAAATTTTTTATTTTAAAATACATTTTAAAATCTATCTAATAATATTACCACAACTGAATGTATTTAATCTCAAACATTTAAAACCTCAGTAAAATTGAACATAGATTTTGGTGACCTCTTTCTATATACTTTTTCTTTTGTATTAATGTTCAAAATTTACTTTATATATATGAAGAATAGTCAAGACATTTCAATGATTTTAATGATTAATACGATTAGAGAAGATTTGAACACAGATTATCAAATTCACTTCAGTCATCCATTCTATCTTATATAACTGATACATATAACCATATAAATGTGAAAAAGATAAATGATCTCCAATAAATGTATTTCATGCTAAATCAACACTCATCAGTTGATCAAAATCATCATCTCCCATATATATATATATATATATATATATATATATATATATAATCAGTGCTTGGTTTATATGACGATAGATAAATATATATATATATATATAATCAGTGCTTGGTTTATATGAAGATAGAAAATCTTCAAACTTTAACAGACAAGCTTCAATCCTCTTCATTCTCCAACTCTTCATCCACCCATATCATTGAAAATCTAACACTGGGATGCTCAAAGCCCTTGTTAATGTTAATATTATTGTCATATCCATGTTTTAGTCACTCAACTCCTTATATGTAGACCTTAATATGTTCATTTAAATACACAAAAGAGAGATGGGCAGAATTCATGCTGAACCTGTAATATTTGATTACAAATACATTGTCTATACTTTAGCTAGATGTAAAAAGACAGACTTTTAAACTTCCTTTAGTCATCCACATAACTTTTATTGTACATTACCATGAGTGAGATTATAAATGATCAAAGTTACAGTATTCTCTGGGTGTAACATGATGCATTTCTTATTTAAACAATTAATTATAGATACTTTTCTAATAATGTACAAGTTCACACAAAAAAAAACCAAGTAAATTTTTAAAAATCTTTTATCTAATGATTTTAAACTTGAATATTCATAATTTTTAATTGTATATGGTATTCTTTATGGATGTGATTCGCTTTTTCTCCCATGCATTATCAAAGCTACTTTATGAACATACAAACTACCCCCATATATATATATATATATATCAGTGATGAAGCATGACTTTATTAGGAATGGAAGCACACTTTTTTTATAATGTTTTTATTTCATTTGCCACAACAATTTTCATATAATAGTATCTTATATATATATATATATATATATATATATATATATATATATATATATATATATATATATATATATATATATATATATATTACACACATCTAGAAAAATCTGAAACTCTCTTATCTGTAAATCAGAGAATATATTATCAATATATTTTTATCTTCTAAATCCTTTTAAAATTCTCAAAAGTTTTAACTGTAAATTAGATTTTAGCATTGTTTGATCTTCTTATAATCAACAAGAATGTGAGAATGAGTTAGTCAAATTCATTCCGAATCCATATGTATATAAAAACAATTTGACTGTTGGTAAAAAAAAAAAAAAATTGAAAGTCAACAGTAATTCCATTCAAAAAATAATGAATTTGAATTGCTGATTCTAATCAGATTGTGATTAGTTTAAATATAGATAATACATTATCAATATATTTTTATCTTCCAAATCCTTTTAACATTCTTAAAAGTTTTAATTATAAATTAGATCTTAGCATTGTTTGAACTTATTATAATCAATGAGAATGTGAGAATGAATTAGTTGAAAATTGAAAGTGAATTTTTTAAATTGGATTTTAATTAAAGCTTTTGAAAGTTTTAGTGAATTTTTCTACAGAAGCACTCATTCCATTCCATACATGGATGCTTTGTGACTGATATATATATATATATATATATATATATATATATATATATATATATATATATATATATATATATATATATATATATATATATATATATTGTAACCATTTGGAAAATAGCAGTTAATAGAGAGGAGATGAAAAACCATCATCATCCCCAAATAAACAAAATATAAAATTAAATATAAAAGAAATGAGAATGAGACATCAGACAAAACTAACTATAAGTTCTCCAGCTTTACACAAAAGTAATAATCGTTCACTATCATGAATGATCAACAATAAAAATCAATCAATCAATCAATCTTGTGACTATGTGAAAGTGGTTCACTATAGACCAAGCTAATTATTTAACCACTGCTAGAGCTAGGGCAGGAATACAAACAATGATTATCTAGATGCACACGCTTAGGTACTACCCCATCAAAATACAACAAGTCAAATGATGCTGAAATACTAAAAACATTCTGATAATCATCAATGCTCTGACCATTTAATACCATTAATGTACTGGACAACTATAAATTAAATTACTAAAGAAATAATAAATAAAATGAAATGTAGTACATGGACTTTAAAAGATATACCTTTTGTGCCAACCAGGATCATCATCATCTGAATGCCCATAACACTAAACAAACCACTACTTCATATTAGTGTTAAGCACAAATATAGATCAGGAAGCAAGATCTCTATAAACTATTATTGTGAACAAGAAATAAGTAAATAAAGCAACTTATAAATCACTTCAAATAATTCCTAAGTTTATCTGCTATAAGTAAATAGTTTTATTAGAATCATTTGAAAAATTGTAAGCTGTCATGAAATAAACTCTCACACACATTGGAATTTATGAAACAGGAGTTGAAAGGAATAAAGAAATTAAGACAAAATATTTTTAAAACAATTATTTAATAACTAATTGGTTAACAATAAACAAAAAAATAACATAACAGTATTAAATATCAAACATTTATTTTATCAAAAAATATATTTTCATCAAAATTATAATCATTCATAAATTAACTTTTAATTAATTATTTCTTTAAAATAACTAAGAGTTGGAAAAACATTTTCAAAATCAAAGATAGCAATCTTTGTTTTAGCTTAATTAACCTTTTGTTAAGGTTTTAGGAGGCAAAAATAATGTTTCACACACAAAAAAATTAAGTTTAAATTTTTTTTTTATAATTTAAAAACAAAAACTTAATGAAAATATTTAAAATCACCAATTCTTATAAAAAATATTACTTTTATATTTGAAAAACTAATTTTTTTTCTATTAACAAAAGTATAGTGTGCACATACACAAAAAATATCTTCAACCATGGTTTATTTTTTTCTCCACTATCATAAAATACTAATAACAATCCCTATTAAAATCTAATTTATTCAAATGGTATTTAAAACAAAATAAAGCAAACAAGATCATCACTTTAGACATCATCAAATCTATTCTCTATTCCAAAGTAGGCTGCAATAAGCATTGAAATCATATATTGTCGTAAACAATGATGTATGTCCAAGATATCTATTTGAATGCAAATTGAATAAAACTAAATTCAAATCAATAAATAAGTAAATGCTGAAATACTTTACTAATCTAATATTATTTATAGTAATGAAGATATGCTTTAATCTTTAATGACATTCTATTTAAATCAACTAATTTCTAAATAATTATAATTACATTTGATTCTATTAGATAATTTCACATTTTACAGTATCCAATCACATTATATACAATATACCATAGATTTCTATTGGCTATTTCCTGACTTACAACCACTGATATAATTCATTTACTTAAATCTCCAATCAATTGATTATACAATGGATTTATAACAATTAAACTATAAATGATAGTAATTGGCAGTAATCCAAGCCAAAGATGACATTAAGTTATACTAGTCAATAAAATTTATGATCTCCACTTCAAAGAAGTTCAAAAATTAATTAAGACAGATCATTGTGACTAATGATAGAATAAAATCTATTAATATTTTTGTAACCAGACAAGATAAGCAAATAAATAATCAACTCTGAACTAATGTATTATTTCTACCAGTAATATTGACTTAGATAAGTAAACAAATAGTTCAATATAATGATAAATATCACATTTATATCTAAGTGGACCTAAGAGTAAGGGTAATATACAAGGAAATATACATGTATCTAAATCTATTTCACTTATCAAGATAGGTTTGATCTTGAATCATACTTCAAGTACCAAAATTATCTTGCACATTCAAAAGAAATAATTATACAGGTTCACTGGATTTTAAATTAACTCTGAATTTATTGGCTTATAATAAAGGTTATGACAGTAATAATAAAAAATATATAACAGAACAGACAAATGATATTTGCAATAGAGTCATAACCAGTTAAAAATATACAATCATAGGTTTTTTTAATATATGAATAATTGGTAGTTTATTCCTGTATAGAATCAATAAAAATAATAATAAATATGTGTATGAAACTCCAATAATGTGTTGTGTGATGATAATACTATAGAAAACCGAAGGAGAAAATTGAAATATCTTCCTGAGACTTCAAAGAGGATATACAATGATAAAAAATGTAATCAAATAAAAATTGATCTCTATTTATTCATTAATGTAATTCCTAAATAAGTAAATGAACATAAAACCCACTGTATTCAAATCCTTCATTATCCAAATATCCCTGAGTTAAATATGGCATATATATTAAAATTTTAAATATTTGAAAACACTGGGTCATATTAACCCATTTCATTAGTAAGAGTTTAAATAATGAGAACAAAAATGAATCTCTCTGACCTTTTTATTGTGTAAATTATATAATAACCCACATATATACTATTTAACCCTAAGTTTTAAAATGAAATATAAACAAATGTAAGCTCTCCTTTTTTAAAAAACAAAAACAAAAAAAAACATATACATAGAAATCATACTATCCCTACTAGTCCATCAAGCTTCTGATTCTTGGTTTCTGATCCTAATGCATAGAGATGATTTTTCTTTAAGTAGAGAAGATGAACATAAATGATGACATTCACTAGTTTAAATCCAATTACTTTTGCATTTAAATTCCAATATTTCTCTTAAGCATATAAATGTATCCAAGCTTTTAAAACAATAGGTACTTAATCGATGTAAAATCACATGTCACTGGCTTTATTTTCCTCTTTTATTGGTAATCATGTATAAAGAGAATTTTTTTCCTGTTGACAAAAATTCGGCCATATCCGAGGGAATAATAAATGCTAACTTTTTCTTTCCAGATTGATCTTGCAAAATCCATTGATCTGAAATATAATATCCATATGCACATAAATGGGGTTGAGGGAATTCTAGATTTTTGACAACAGAATATGTTTTTTTGTTTTATAGCTGACTTGCACATTTTGTATTGTTGTTTTACATTTTGTTGTATCCCCAGGAATTTCATCAACACACTGGTCCCAATTGAATGGGAAGATAATTAAAATTTTATTCTTCCATAGTTTTATAAATTAACCACTTAAACAATAAAATTTGATACATTTTTAAAAACATAAAAATGTATCCATTCTAGACAATGACAAAATCACAAGAACTCAAACTACAGTGTCTCCATTCTATTTATTAGATACTCTTGATGAAGCTATTGTTGTCATGATGACTGTAGGAAATCACTCAAATTTCACTCGATGATGTAAAAATTGTTCAAGAAAATTTACCTCCAATTAACAAGTGAAATGGAGAGCTTAAAATAATCGAATACAGCAAAAATAAAATCCTGTTTTGCAAGTTCAATATTATTTTTCATTTTAAATGAAAATAAAAAATTCATATCACAATTATTACTACATTCTAAATATTTTTACATGTGTTTTTAATAATAACTTTCTTCTAAGTTGATTTATAAACAAACATATATGAAATATAAAACATTAAATTTTGTAATAAGTGTTGCTATGGTGATTGTAATAACAGAAATTGAAATGTGTAATACTTAATAATAATATTGATTTTATTCAAGTCATCTTTCATTTTTATTCACTTAACTACTTCCAAAATCTATTTATTTATTCACCAGTTTATATTTTTTCTGAGATTGATCACAATAGATTTATGATTTGATGCTAGGATTAGCAGTAAACAATATTATTTTAAAGCATTAGATTGCCATGGTTATCTAGTTAACATTATATTTTCCAGACCATTATTATCCATGGATCAAGTGAATTGAAAATTAAACAAGATCAACAAACTTCTTTATTTTTCAAATACTATGACTTACAGCATTAATCTGGGTACTATATATATATATATATATAAACAAAAACAAGTTAAAAATTTTTTAACCTGCCTATAGCTTGCATTTTATGATCACAGATGCATTTTTTGTAAACAAGCTTGAGTGGGCTATTGGTAGAGCTCCATCTGTGATATATATATATTGTAACGATATATAAATATGTCGTTACATTTATTTAAAATAAACACTTAAAAGTTCGCAAATAAAAGGAAAAAACTAAACGCTAAAATTAAAATGTTTGTTAAACATATATATATATTCGCACAGATGCTAAACTTTAAAAATATTTTTTTCATAAACAAAAAAAAAAGTATTTGAACGTATTTTTTTTAAATAAAAAAATACAAGATTGAAATATAAAAATATTTTAATAAAAAAATAACGTAAGTTAAAATAAAAACAGGTATTATTTAATTCCTGTAATCTGTAAATGGAAATGATTGTTTATTAATTATCTAAAAGCTGTGTAATTAAAAAGTCAGATGAAAAGTTAGATAAGAGAAGAAAGAGATTTTAGCTTGACCAATGGAAGCACTAAGCCTTGGCTCGGACCCTAACGAAAGTGATAGATTAGTGACGTTTTGTTCATTGAATCCATGTGGATAATATAAAAAGGGAAATACAGTTTTTTTGGGGAGTTCCAGTGTTGTGTGTTTGAGAGATGTGGTATGACGCACATACCACACTCTCTCTAAAAAAAAAAAATGAAAAGACTGTGATACCTTGAACCAGCTATTGCCATCTCCAGAACATTACCTTCCAATGGAGGCATCGCGGGAATTGAAAGCAGAGGCCTGGACTCTTATACCATAAGCTATATGAAATGAACAATTGTTAAAATCAATCAAGTTTTACAAATTGATAAACAAGCCAACTGAAATGTTAAAACGGACTCTTATCTGACTTTTGTAAGTTTTTAAATCAAATTAATAATGTTTAATTTTATATGTTTTCCGATTGATAAACATCATTCCCATTTTTTTTTTCTTATTGTAAAGATTATTTAAATGTATGAAATTTAAGTTGTTTATAGACGCTTGCATGGATTCGTTTGCGGTTAATTATATTTGGGTTTTCATATTTGATCAAAATATATAGACATTCGATAAATAATGATACCTTATGGTGAGTATCTAAAATGTATTTATTCGGATGTCTTTTAAGTTATTGGTGACAACGCAAGTATCTTATGGTGAATACTATTGGGTTACTTATAAGTTTCCCTCTGCGATTGTCGGTATCAATAATTTTGTATTTTGATCGTTTATGTTTATTTTGAAATGTTTTTGACCGTGGAATCTATGTAATCGATCTATACCCAACATTTTTAAACAAATCTGTGCGAACATATTTAAATGTTAAAATTAAGTCGGGTGTGAATGGCTATATAGTTTGTAAAGTTATATTAAGGGAGGGTAATCTTAGGTTATTCATTTCGTAGTTGAATTGGTTCAATGGATTGGATATATTTGTGTAATTAGTAGATGTAGTATGAGGTCTGCTACGGGCAGGATTATAGATATACGCCACACACCTCTGTTTGCCTATGGATGGGTTTGTAAGTCGGCAGAAGACCGCAGTCCATTCCTATGGAGTTTTTTGTTTATTGATCTACTTGCCAACAGATGTCACATTCCTGTTGGTGGAGAGTCAATCTCTTCTCTATTTCTACTTATTGTTCAGATGTACATTCCTGACAATATAGTATTTTGTGTTGTCGTATCATGCTACATTGAATACATGAATGTATCAGATGGATTGGCACCAGTTGATTGCGAAATTTGTTGCCTAAGGTTAAATCAGGGAAGAATATTTTCTTTTCAAATGCAGACCTATGTAGTCCATTCATACTCGACCCTCTAAATAAATAGTAAACTCATTATTAGCAAGCTATTTAAAATGTAAAATTAAAAGATCAATATAAAAATATAAAATGCTAAACTTATTCCTCAAAATTTAAATATTATTTTATATGTGCGTAAATAAATATTTTTATATGTTAATTTCTGGCAGTGGCTTTTACTCTTTGATATTTAAGATATAAATTAAGATATAGATTTTTATCTCTGCGTCTCCACTGAGCTAGTGACTTGGGCTAACGATCAGAATATTTAAATAAAGTGGAATCTTAACAGCGCGTATCTGCCTACTTTATAAATTTTTCTAGGCTCAAATGCCTAGATGGCGCCCTTGTAGTGCAGATATTGTTTTTGCGGTTAGATTCGATCTTCACTTTCATTCCGATTGGTACAATATAAACCGTGCAATGTAACACATTTTTTTAATGTAATATTAATAAATTTTCACCTAGGCTTTATCTGATTTTATATATATATTAATACATAAAAAACATCTTCATTATATAAGTCCATGAAAATCTTTAAAGTAAAATATTATATATATAATAACAATATTATTATATTATGTAAAGTTAAATAAAATTGACATTTAAAAATGTGTTTTTGATTACTATGAACCAATCCTTCAGCTATAACATCTATGACACAAATTACTGAATAAATCATTCCATGCATGATATACATTTACATTACTATATTGGGGTGTAATGATATTTTTTTGTTTTGATCTTGAGGCATTAATCTTTAACACTTTCTTTTCATGTTATTAGTACATTATATATTACTTATGGGCTTTAACTAATTTAAATTTTTACTATTATAAGATATATCCATTAATTATATTTAAGAATTTATCTTTAAATATTTCTACAATATTTCTGATGCTTTCATTTTACACTCTATTGACTGCAGTTCACACATAATTTCTCATATAATTATTTTTAACACAACTGCATTTACTTAATTTATTATATCTGTTCAGAACACTGATTAATACTATCATTTTGTATAGCGATGAGATTTTGTTTGTCCCTAACAATAGTATTCTATTCTATCGACAGGTCTAGAGAGCAGAGCAGTCACATTGCAAGTTCATCCATTTCTCCAGTCTATCCTTTTCGTTGCGCAGATTTTCAATTTCACATATCCTTTTCCATATCTTATATCATCCAGTGAGGTTAATCTTTTCCAGCCTTTCTTCTTGTTTCCATTCATCATTCCCTCCAAAACATCTTTCATTAAACTATTCTTTCTTCTTAATATATGTTCAATCCAGTTTCTCTTCTTATCTCAACTTTTCTCAATTTTCATTGACTCTATTCAAATTTTTCACTTGTCATTTTACTCTTTCAACTATTTTCTCCCATTATTTTCCATGATCATATCGAAAAGCTACAAATCTATTCCAATTTTTTTGATTCATTGTCTACATTCAACAACCATGTGGTAAAACACTCCATATAAAACAATTAATTTTTTCTTTAGTTCTCTATTCACAGATTCATGAAGTACTTTCTTTCTCTTAAAAAAATGGCTCCTTTGCCAATATTATTCTTATTTTAATTTCATCTTTGCTTCTTTGATCCTCATTCAACTGACTACCTAAATATCTAAATTCATTTACCTGTTGAACTGTCTTATCATGAATTTCAACTTGTAGTCTTTTTGTAATCCTCCCTATTTATACACACTTAGTTTTCTCAACATTAATCTTCATTCCATATTGCTTCCATCCATTTTCCAATTTATTCACCATATTCTAAAGACTCCTTTCATTCTCAGCTCCAATATTAGTTCATCCACATTCCAAATATTTATATAGAATGTGTTCTAAATAAATATTAAAAATCACATATGGCATACAACATCCTTGTCTACTTACTTTTTCTATATTCAGTTCCTGAGTCTCATTATTTTTCAATCCAATTCTTATTCTTTGCCTGGTATACATATTTCAAACCAATCTTCTCTCTTAGCAAAATAGTCTTTTATCATTTAAGATAGTTATAAGTTTATGCCAGATTACTAAATCAAATGCTTTTTCCAAATGAAGAGAACACATACCTATTCATTTATCTTTTCCAAATGTCTCTTTGCAAGCATTCTAACAATACTAATAGCATTTTTTATACCTTCTCTGAAAACCAAACAGTTCTTTTCCAACATAATACTCTACCTTTCAAAAAATTCTTTGAGTTAAAATAATACTATTTTTGAAGCATGAGATAACAAAGTTATTACCTTGTATTCTTCACATCTAACAGCTTTTTTTTCTACGGTGAATAAAGTATCTCTTTTTGATTAGTTTTATGTATATTTTGTAGTCAATTAGATTTTCTTTTCCAGATATAATCAAATCCCAATTATTTAATCAATTCATTGTTATTATTTTCTGTTCTACAGGCAAATTTAGGTTATGTAATTGGTTTAGTTTATCTAGCATATAACTAATGTTATTTTTTGTTTATTGCATATGGTTATGTCGTTATACCTTAGGTAACTTTTAATATTCAAATCGTTGAATTTATACATAAATTACATTCATACTATGACAGAGTAAAATTACAAATTTGGGACATTTTACACCATTTTATAAACTATAATGATATTCCTTTCATCAGTGAATTGAAAATACTTCAGTAGTAACTATTTATTCCTCTCAACAATCAATCATTGTGTAACAATACCATACATCTAATTACAAATTTTAATTTTAGCTTCAAGAATATAATTAATATTGTATAAAAAGAGAAGCAAAAACAAATCTATTTGAGTTAACAAAGACGTAATATTAGACGATTTGGAACTCCTAATGAGCATAGGTTTGTTTCATGAGCACATGTATAGTGAAAAATATTCAGAATTTATAACAATTTTAAGAGGACTGTTTGATAAATCTAGAACAAGTTAATACATGCACACACACATGGTGAATAACAGTTGGCAGATAATTGATAACCCGATGGATAGATATGTAGGTAGGCAATAATGTAAATAAGTGGGTATGCAATTAGATAGATAGCAAAATAGTCTTAAATAACCCTCTCCAGGAATATAAGAATTACTGAACAAGAAGATATAATATTCTTTAGAATGGTCAAATGCCTGTTGGTAAGAGTTTTTATATGTTTATATTTCTTATTTTCCTCTCTAGTTAAAAATACTTGTGTACACATTTACTAACAAGTAGTTGAATGAAAGGCACTTTAACTATATGCTTGATGTCGGAAAATACATAGATTTCTGAAAATTTTTTTTCAAAGTGTTGCCTGGATTTAAAATCCAGCTTGTGGCACATGGTCAAATGTATTCAATGTTACTGAATAAGGTCTTAAGAAAATAGTTGCTATTACAGTCCCTTCTGACAGTCCTATTTGTCCAGACAATTGATAAAAAAATAGAACATTTGCTACGATAAGCAAAGATAGCATTTACTATGTCATTATCATCTGATGAATTAAAATTTCTACTATCAATTTTGTTTTAAAACCTTACAATTCCGTTTAAACAATTCTCGGCCGTTTAACTCTCACTATTTTCACAGTCTGTAACATGCCAGCAACTTTTCTGACCTATGAATATAACTATCTGCACTCTTTTTCCTTGTTCAGGTATATCATCATCTAAAAATATATATTAAATCTACAGTGAATACATCTTGTATGCATATATATAAAGAAAACGAGAGAAAGAAAGAGAAAAACATAGACATTATGAATTATTAACACGCAATATTAAAAATTTTCCAATATGTAGAATTAAATGTGTCTGTCAATAACTAAATCAATTGATTTGAAGAAAAAAACGTTTTTCATGTCGGCAATCATTATATGTAAATATTATTGATTCATACAAAAAGCAGTTTGAAAAAATCTGATATTAATCAGAAAAGTAGTGCTAAAAACATTTAAACAGCTCACTCAATAATTATTTCACGAAGATGAAAGCTTCATCTTTAGTTCTATTTAAAGATGTATGAGTTTAACTTTATATATATTAAAATTAAGATTTTCACAGACAACCCATATATAAGTTATATTATCGAATTCATCTTAGATAAATAACAGTATTACTGGCATTTTGATAAATGCAATCAATTACAGAAAAAAAATTGAGATATTATATATATTATATAATGAGCATGAGTAGCTTTTAACAAGCTTTTCCGAATATTCTGGCTGTTATCAATGGGGTGCTAGGATATTCAGACATTAGATCTTAAAATACCAGCTTAAGCCCACCATTAATCTAATAATTAACTATAAGTGGAAAATCTGAAATTTTCAGAATCTCTATGTCTTCAAATTAAGCTATCTAACTTAAATAGCCATATGGGACTAAACCAAGTTCAGATACACCATTTTTTTCTTGCTTTAGCAATATAACATCACATCACTGATGGCAGCCAGCAGCTAAAAATCAGTCTGGAGATCGGGATATTCAAAAAAGCTTGTCAAGAGTTATTCCCACTCATTGTATAACATTTGTAGTACAAACTTATTAAATTAAGTCATGTGATGTATGATTTTATTTTATTGCATATATATATAACTAACTGAATATTTGTAAATACAGTAAATAAATAATTAAAAAATTTCAAATAGCTTGACCTCAGCCAATCTATTAACTATCTTACTACTGGTTAGTAAGTGAGTATCTAATTATTCTTAGTGACAGAGAACCTAAGTGATATATATACAATGACAGAGAACCTAAGTGATATATATACAATGAAGGCTTTCATGGTTATATGATGACAAAAAGATTTAATTTTCATATATATATATAAACATTCAACACTGGTAATTGGTTTAGCCTGTGTCACAAATATTTACTGTTCCAATATAAATTAGATTAATAAAAGAAAAAGCATTTGACATACGGTGATCTTAGATTTTCTACTTAATAGTTAAACATTAGATAAATTGCTGGCCTTGACCTGGTATTTTAAATCTAATGCTTGAATATCCTAGTGCTTCACTGATGAAAGCCAGAACTAGAAACCAGTCTGAGGATAAGGATATTCCAAAAAGCTTGTCAAGAGCTATTGGCATACTCATTATATAGCATTTACATTTATTTTGTCTATGAGAGGACTCATACTCTGTGGTAGTAAAATCCATAAGTATTATGGTGCCATCAGTGTGACGAGTCCCAGAATTCTTTTTTAGAAGGTTACAATATATAATTTAAAAAATTATCTAGATTTATAGATGTGTTAATGCGATTTTCTCTATATTTTTTATTAGCAAGGAACCAATTAAATGTGGACTAGCAAACAGAAATTATATCTTACTAAAGGAATTCCATTTTTAGTTTATAAAAGATAAGACCCATTAAAAATATTATTAGATGACATAATTTAATTTTGCAGTTTAGTTTTAATTAGTTGTGTGGTTATATCATAGGCAAACTTAAAAAGTACTAAGAAAATCAGTACGAATCTAGATGACTGATTGTTTCTTTAAAACACTGCCTTGTCTTCATGAAATAATACTGGAAGGACTACTCAATCAATTAAAGATTCTCTGGATTTATAAAAGGGATTTATCATAATACCACTACATAATTTATAATTTCAATGTTCAAAAATCTGTTATTACTTTTCATTGACAGAACTTTTTTTGTCTAACTTTAGTATTGTTTGTCTTTTCAATTTATTCTTTGGTTTTATGAAAATTAGAGAGGAGGGGAATTAAGGTTAATGTAAGTTTTCATGGTTTTCTTTTGGATTTCTTGTCATAATACTGTATCATATTGACTTACAAAATTAATTGATGTATAAGTTCAAACAATCTCTTTTAGTAATTGTAAGTGACAGATTTGTTTTGTAATTTTTATTCTTTGCCTTTAAAAATTTATAAATTATTTCTTTATTTGCTTTTTAAAAAGCAAGGAGAGGTAAAGAAGGAAAAATACAATTTTGACTTTGATGAAAATAATAATAATCAACTCCATTCAATATGAAGTAGAAATCAACCAACAATTGATATAAACATAAACTGGCTGGTTTTGTAAAAAACAATAATATCAAAAAAATCTTAAAACATGCAACTTCTTTCTTATTGATTTGAATTCTCACTGCCTACCTGATGGTTGCTAACCTTTTTTCTGAATTTTATAAAAATTCTAAAATTATAGGCACTGTTACATTCAGTTTGAACCAAGTAATTTATTTTGCGCATGCATGGATAATACAAAATCACTCTAAATTCATCCTTACCTTTTTTTTCCTCCATCATAGATGACCTAAGGTATCTAAATGAACAACATAGAGGTTTTTTTCATATGTCAAATGTGTTGACAGGGAAGCAAACCTGGGCCAGCTGCTTGGAAGACAGCTATGCTAACCACTAGGCCACCAATGCTTGACAAAGAGATTTGTTTTTACTTTTTTAAAATTAATTAATAAATAAAACAATTTAAATGAACACCTTCAAGTATAATGTTTCCTGTTATTTTCAAATAAAAACATTTTAAACAATATGATCGATAAAGAATACAAAATTTATTTTTAAATTAATTTCTAAGAAGTTAAAAAAAAGGATTTCTTGTAATGCGTGGTGAAAAAATGTTTCATTCTTATTTTTTAGTTTCTAGAAATTTTTACAAATCTATATTTTATGTATGTAAAGTATGTTGAATCTTAAACTTATCAATTAATTAAAAAGAAAATAGAATGTAGATTGTTGACTAGATCAGTACCAGAAAATCTTATTTAAGAGTTCACTATATCTTAATTATGTAAATGTTCAGACATTTAACACAGAAAAGGTAGACATATGTTTGTAAATTTTAGTTTTTATTCATGAAAAGCATGCTTTTAATAAATTACACCATAATTATAGCTCCTTTGGATTTTATTATGGATCGTCCTTATGTATAATTGATAGCTATTTTTGTATTTATTTAAATTTATTGTTTGTTATTTAAATATATTTTAAAGTTCTAACTCACTTTTTTGAAAGAGTGATGCTGGTATAAAACAACTATGGAATGACAAAAATATTTATTAAAATAGAGCAAAAATGAAAATAAATAAATATATATAGAAATGCATTTTAGAAATGCCTCAAAAATTGCAGTGAAAAGATAATGGTTCTATAGTTTTCAATTTTTTTCCTTGGAAATTTAAAAGTCATTCTATAGAATAAATTATAAAATACAGGGTTTTATGTATTTACCAAACTGTACCTGAATTATGTAAAACCTGGTGTTTTTTTTAATTGATTGCTTTAATGATTTTTTTTAAAGATTTAATGTTGTAATTATAAATTTATTTAACGCACCTTGATTACATAAGTAATATTTGCTAAGGCATTAAATCTTTAAGCATGTGCACTTGAAAATATGAAGGTAGGGACCTCTACAGGTCTTAACCACAAGCTTACTCTTTTGAATTAAAGAAGAGTTCCCCCTGGGTTCCCCTCTTTTCTTCCAAAGAGTAAGCTTGTGGTTAAGACCTGTAGAGGTCCCTACCTTCATATTTTCAAGTGCACATGCATAAAGGTTTAATGCCTTAATAAATATTAAAGATTTAATGCAAATTAAACAAAGATTTTAACATTATATATTAAATGTGAAAAATGTAGCTGCCTTGAAAGGCCATCATTTCAACCTTAATTATATGCTAACCAAAACTTTTTAAGATTTAACTCTTATAATGCATGACTCATCTACAAACAAGAAGATTTGACATCACTCTAAATCGGCTACTTTTTATCCCACGTATACATATGATACGTCATTAGAAAGAAAATCAAAAGTTCTGTAAGATGGTGCCCTCTTCAGAGTTATTTTACAAGTAAAAAATCAATAAAAATGACCATATATGTCAAACAAAACCAAAGCACCGCCTCCTCACCAACTTTTCTTGAATCTTATTGGCTGTCCCACTTCTGTCAGAAAGGGTAATGGCTGCCAAAAAGTAAAAAGTTACGTTCGTTTTGATTTTTATTACGAAAATGATAAACGAATGTTTACAACATTTTAAACAATATTTGAATTGAATTACAAATTATTATTGATAAAATAATACTAAAAATCAAATTATTTTAGAAAAATAGTTAAGATATTACCAAGAATTATTTATTTATTGCTACATATTGATCGTAACGTAAAGTGAAAAAAAAAGATTGTGTCAGCAATCTTTTTTGGTTGGTTGAATAGCGGTTACTTTTATTTCACCGCAATTGAATATTTTTTAAATTATAAATCAAATTTTATTTTTGAAAAGATTTTCGTTTGCTTTCGTAATCTTAAAATTCAGTAATATACTTTTTACAAACGAAACTAACGTATTTATATTATTAAAAGTGATCTATTTTAACAATAGATTTTGTTAAAGTTGTGAGTTGGCCAATTACAAGTTTTGATTTTTAACTCATTCGGCCAATTATATAATCATCGTTCAAAAGGTTAATGTAAATTAAACAAAAGTTTTTAATATATATTAAACATGAGAAATGTAGCCATCTTGAAAACTATCATTTTGACATTATTTATACTAAATATAAATAAAGTACTAGAACATCTAGTTTTTTCCTCAATTAATATCACATTTCAAACATAAATTTATGTACGGTAATCACATTTTTTTCATGATTTAAATACTATACCTTTGTAATTCAAAGTCCTTATGCTGATTTTTTTCTGATTGTTTTTTATTAATTGTTTGTATAAATATAATATGTTAACCAAAATTAAATGTAAATGTCAAGCGTTGGTGGCCAAGTGGTCAGCACAGCTGCCTTACAAGCAGTTGTCCTGGGTTCATTTCCCGACCGATGCTTTGACACATGAAAAAAAAAAATTAAATGAAAATGTCAAGCGTTGGTGGCCTAGGGTTCAGCACAGTTGCCTTACAAGCAGTTGTCCTGGGTTTGTTTCCCGAACGATGTTTTGACACATGAAAAAAAAAATTAAATGAAAATGTTAAGCGTTGGTGGCCGAGTGGTCAGCACAGCTGCCTGTCCCGGGTTCGCTTCCCGACCGATGCTTTGACACATGAAAAAAAAAATGTAAATACATTACTATAACTCTATTTTATCCCCTCTCTAAATATCACATTTCAAACATGAATTCATGTATTATAATCACATTTTCTTCATGATTTAATTACTACACCTCTATAGGTCCAAGCCCTTGTACTCATTTTTTCCTAGCATTTTTTATTAATTCTTCGCATAAAAATAATAATATGTTAACTGAAGCTAAATGTAAAGTCTTACTATAACATATATTTTTTCCCCTAACTAAATATCACATTTCAAATATAAATTTATGCACTGTAATCACATTTTCTTCATGATTTAAATACTGTATCTCTGTAGCTAAAAATACTTTTTTTCCAAGTGATTTGTAATGGCAGAATTACTTCCTTGACAGTTTTTTTAATCGTCTATGAATTTGACATGTGACATTGGATAAACATTCATCAGTAAGACGACAGAAAAAATAGGGATTTCATACATACAATATAAAAAAAGCTTTATTGTGTAGTAGTTATATCATCTGAAGTTAGAATCTTACAACTCAAACATTTTTCAAAGTTTCAAACTGCAGGTAACTGAGATATTAGTAAATAAGTATTAAGATATTTTTAGCTATAAAGTGAATCAAAGATGAATAATACCTCCTCTTTTATAATATCAATCTAAAACCTTCAACAGATGCACTTTTTTGTGACAGCCAATCAGATGTAATAATGACATCACATGGACCTCTCAATTCTCAAACACAAGTCAGAACTATCAGAAAAAGATGGGACCCATCTTCATCTATGCCTCAATTTATATATAAATAAGCCAGACTCAAGCATTTTGAACTAAGAGTGTGAAGCTTAAATACCTTCACATTTAATTCACTAAATATTATATATAAATAAACAACACAAAATCTTTCGATTTACTATGAAGCAATTTTTAAATTTAATGAAATGATATTAACAAATGTAAATATATCAAATTTATTAACGCAAACAGATAACATTGTAAAAACGTGAAAGCTAAAACCTTTGACAGATGTGCTTTAAACAAGCTTATGTGACAGCCAATCAGATGTAATAATGACTGCTCATGGACCTCTCAATTCTAAAATGCAAATCAGACTATAAGAAAAAGATGGGACCCACCTTCTTCTATGCTTAAATTTATAAATAAATAAGCCAGACTCAAGCATTTTGAACTAAGAGCATAGAAGAAGGTGGGTCCCATCTTTTTGTTATATTTCTGACTTGCGTTTTAAAATTGAGAGGTCCATGTGCAGTCATTATTACATCTGACTGGCTGTCACATAAGCATGTTTAAAGCACATATGTCGAAGGTTTTAGCTTTCACGTTTTTACAATGTTATCTGTTTGCACTTAATAAATTTGATATATTTACATTTGTTAATATCAATCTAGTTAAAAGATCTCACATAACAAACACTATTTCTGCATCAACTTATTCAAATTGTACTTAATACATGTTGTTTGTTCAATTAGATAAATTGATATCTCCAATTGATTGCTTATTACTGGTGTTAAATTAGTTTTTAATTAAACAAAAGTAACAACTAATAATTGGCTAAATCTCAAATAAATATTAATATATAATCAGATAATTGTAAGCATAACTATGATACACTCTTAATTGTGAGCGTGGCTATCACATGTTTTACCTCAAATATATTAATTGACAAAAAGTATAAATTACAATGATTAATATTATTTAAAGCAATTAATTTTATAGTAATGTAAAGCAAAAAGATAGGCCAAATTTGCATACTAAAGCATTTCAAAAATTGCCATTAATATATTTTATATAAATACATTATTGCTGTTAATGCTGTCAAGTCAAGATTGACTTCTGCAGATCATATGAATGACATTCCTGTGGGAGTAAATATTATGATTGATTTCTCCTGCACTGTTAGAGATAATGTTGTTATTCAAGTCCCCATAGCTATCAACAGTCACCACCAAAAACATACTGTATTAAACCACTAATCATTACATGATCATCATTTCTTATGCTATCACATCTGTTATTAACAAAGGCAAAACTCTCCATACACAAGCCTCTAGCATTCATTGATTACTTTGGTTGGCACTGGGTGTCACTACTGTATGGAGAGTTTTGCCTTTGTTAACATACTGTATTGCTGCAGTCTAGAATAGACATTAGTATAATATATATATATATAAATAAAAAATAGACTAGACAGAAGAAAGCTAAATAAATTAGAAATATATTCTCTTCTCACCAAGATTGTTAGAAGAAAAAGTGAAACCTATTACAGGTTAAATTATTAAACCACTAAACATCACATGATCACCATTCTCTATACTTACACAAGCTGTTTTCACAGAAGCAAAACTCTCCATACAGTAGCACCATTAATGTAACCCAGAGTAATCAATGAATGTAAAAAGGTTTGTGCATAAAATCTCTATCTAGTGCATATTCATCCAACATCCCCAGACTATTTTCTAGCTTGTGGCTTTCATCAGTGAGGGGACTTGGATCTAAGAACATTGCATCTAGATCTTAGGATCCAATGCAACCCTTCAGCAGAACCAAAGACACTAAAAAGTACAGATGCTGAACTGAGTTCAGATTTATATATGAGTATACATGCTAATGAGCTTGAATTGAAAACATTATTGTGTTTTCATTTTGGACTTTATAATTAGCTAATAAAATAAAAGATGGCTGCTGGATGGGTGCATTGGATCTTAAGATCTAGGTGCAGTGCTCTCAGCTCAAAACATATTTATAATTAGCAGCAAAATAAAATAGGTTGGTGAGAAGACTCAACCACCAGTGTATTGCAAAAACCTTTTACATGATGAGTACACTCATCATTAAAGTAAATATGGTCAATTAAATATTAAATACTTGAGGTGTGTGTGTGTGTGTTTATATTTTTTACTTTAACTGAAGCATCATTTAAAAAAAGAGTACCAATAATGTAGCTCTCTCGATCTAACATCGGAGCTACTTATGCTCTTTATTTTTTTGTACTGCCATTGTCTTTTTATATCAAGGCTAATGACTGGATTTTTTTTTATTTTTTCACCATCTACATAATTAACTTTTATGCATTAAGGACTAAATGATAAACTGTCTAAAAACTATTTTATTATTCATTAAATCTTTTTTTTTCTATTATTCCTTTATGTCTTCTTGTAAAATAATTATAAAGATTTAATTGCCACAGCCTTCTTCATATTTTAATTATTTTTAAATGGCAGGCAGTTTATTTTTTTTTTAAAAAAAAAACAAAGATGATTATAGCTTTCCTCTTGGTCTGCTGGCATTCTATTGACAATATTTAGAAAAAGAAGTTAAATGAGAGCATGGGTGGTTTTTACTGGCTTTAAACTAGTAAATAAAGATGAGTCACTGAGCCAAATAGTAATCAAACTTAGAATTGCAACCTGCAATATTATTGTAACCGAGCGAATCCTGATGGTGAAACAAAGATGAGCTTTTTTAATGAGTTTCATTATCAGAGATTCAGCTTTTTATGGAATTTTAACTAAATCAGAAACGTTAATGTTGTGTAAAAAGTAAATTTAATAAACTTTCTGACGGAATTTTAAGATTATAACATCATGATAAAATTATTTTTGTAAGTTATATATATATATTAAAAAAATGCGCGTATATATATATGCTATTACACATAGAGGCAAAACATTCCATACAGTAGCGCCACTCAGAGAAAGCCAAAGTAATCAATGGATGCAGGAATATTTGTGTATAAAATCCCTATTTAGTGTCTACTCATTCACTAGTGCCTACTCATCCAATATCCCCATATTAGATGAGTAGGCACTAGAAAGGGATTTTATGCACATACCTTCCTGCATCCATTGATGACTCTGGCTTGCGCTGATTGGCGCTATTGTATGGAGAGTTTTGTCTCTGTGTAAACATCTTGTGCAAGCATAAAGAATGCTGATCATGTGATGTTTAGTGCTATTATACATAGAAGTCGATAGTTCATCTTATGCAACTCTTATCATCTCATCTCAATCCATTAATGATAGTAATCTGATTTCTGGTATGATTTTAATCATTTTTCATCCATTAAACGATTTATTATAATTCCAAAATAAGTCCAGCTGCAAAAACACTATTACCATTATTGTATTAAATGCTAATCCCCTTTAATAATGTTGTAACACAGAATTTCCATCTCAAGAGGCTAATTGGGAATTTTTCTTATTCTCCTTTTGATCAAATCAGGAATTGAATAAGCAAGATATATATACGGCAACTAATGCAATTACTCAAACTGCCATATAAATTAGATATAATGTACATATTATAATAAAGAACAATGTGTAAATTATACTTTCCAGATTCAGTTTAATAAAGTTGTAAGTAAAGCTATCTTCACGTCAGACAAAATGATCTTAATAATCATCTGCACGACCCATTTTTAAACTGAATGGTCAAATAAGGTTTGATATGAGAGAGAAAGCATTATTTTCCAAGTTTATTAAAGTGATTCTAGAAAGTCTAACTTATGAATTATTTTTATGGTATGTGCATTTAGAATATATTATTTAAAAAATAACACTATATATGTTATATATAGAACTCCCAAATAAGTTGTTAACAAGCTTTGCAGAATATCCCCAATCCCAGACCGGTTTCTGCTACTGGTGTCCTCAGTGAGGTGCTAGGATATTCAAGCATTAGAATAAAAATACCAGGACAAGCTCAACACTTTATCTAATAGATAACCATTAAGTGGAAAATCTGAAATGTTCAGACATCTGTATGTCTTCAAATCCAGCTATCTAACTTAAATAACCATATGGGACTGAACCAAGTTCAGACACACCATATATTAATAGCTTTAGCAATATATAATCGCCAAAGCCTAAATAGCAAAAAATAAAATTAACAAAGAAATCAAGTCATATGTCACATGATCTAATTTAACAAGCTAGTATTACAAATGTTATATATAGAGCTCACAAATAAGCTCTTAACAAGCTTTGCAGAATATTCTCACTATATATTCTCAGTACTGTAAAAAAATCCATTGTTTATTTATGGATTGTTATAATATAATCTTATAATATAAAAATATATATATTTAAAATATTTAATGACCACTAGCATGTATGTTTCTTAAATACTGTCAAATACATGATATATAAAATTATCTATGTAATATTGAAAAATAATTTCTTTTCCAGATGCAGTTTATGGTAATTACTTTTAATGCTCACAGCTATTTTTTTATTATTCTTAAATAGTAATTAAACAAGAAAGTGAAAATAATTATAACAGATTTAATGAAATGAAAAAAAAATTAGTTTGTAAAATACTATCTGGAATTAATTAATACTCTACTTTCAGAAATTGCTGTACAGAAAAAAAATATATACAATTATTTAAAATAAATTTAGTATTACTGTAAAACCCTTTATTTGTAAATATTCTTTGTATTTTTTTGTTAAAAACAAAAGTCATTCTTATTATAGTGCTTTAACCTAATTATTGATTGATGCGAATTATTTTGTTTTTTGACCAATTCGCCCTCTGGTGAATTTTTTCATAAGTATTAGATGTTAAAATGTGTGTAAAATGGTATTTTTAATTACATATAATTTTCACTGAAAAATTTGTGCTAGAAGGTGGGAAATTCAAAATTCCCACTCTTACAATAGACATAAGGCCTGCCCTGACATGTTCAGCCATTGTCTGTTGCCAAGGATGTAAAACATTCAGCATTTTATGACATTGCAGTTCCAATGACCCAAAAACATGTTTACTTGTGAATTTATTATGGTTTTAGATATTTTTTTTAAAATAATTTACTCTATATTTATTAGATATCCAGAAATATAAATTATTAATAACTTAATTTGACTCGAAATACTTTATTTTCAAAAATATAATATCAAATTAGCAGATAATGTGAATATGGCCTGAAGCAATTTACAAGTTTAGTTTCTATGTCAGCAATTTACTTAAACTTATGAGTATAAAAAATATCACAGTTTTGCAATAAATATTTAAAAAATTTAAACTTTTAAAGCATAATTCATTAGATATAAAATAAATAAAAAATTATTCATTCAGTTGTTTAAAAATAATAACAATTAACAAATATTTCATTGATTTTATAAACTGAAAATAATCTTTATAGAAATGATGATGTCTAAACTCTTTTTGTTTACAATATCATTTTTTTAATATATACAGAAACAAAATGTGAATATTTAAAATTTATTTCAGTAGTAAACAAAAATATCTATCAAATGAAGTCAAATTTATTATTTTCAGATAAGTAATAATCATTTAATCATATATTTTACATTGATTTGTGAGACAAAGAAAAATGTTAGAAAATGCTAAAATGTGAGTGCATGTTGGAAAGGTTAATGCCAACAATTCTTATATATAAAATTCCTATTTTGTCTGTTATCTGAATATATGTTTTTATAATGCTGTCATGTGTCAAATTCACAACCAGTTATAAAAACTATTATGTTTGTCCGTAACACTATGCAAAGGAAATAATTCTGATATTAATATAATTTTTTATGAAGCATTTTATGCAAAGGACATAATTCCTTCCTTATATTTAAGAGGCTTAATTTGATTAAACACATTTTATTCAAAGCAACTAATCCTACAAAGCAAAAAAAATTGTTAAAATAATCAATTAAAAAAACTATTATAAAAATGACAGCCTTTCCATAGGTTGGGTACATTTGCAAACATAATTCTGTCAAATTCACATACCAGATATAACATATATTCAAAAATTTAAGTTTTATTAATTTAGCTTTATTAATACCTTGCTGGGTTCATTTCTGAAGTGTATCAAACAGTATATTACAAAAACAATGGCCTTTGAGGTTGGGTACATTTCTCACATTTATTTATATAATATTAAAATCTTTTGTTTAATTTACATTAAATCTTAAAAAAATTGTTAAAGCAACAAATTAAAAAACAAATAATTACAAAAATGACCAGTGGGTACAGTCTTGTGACCAAATAATCTGCAACCTGAAAACTCTACTAACGCATTTTCCATTAGCACAATTCTTAAAGTTATCTATGGCTGTGCTTTCTGATGTTATTTTATAACATTATTCTAAAAACACCATACTAAATAAAGTTAAACATCACAAGATTACTATTTTTTATGCTTACACTATCTATTATTATAGTAATAACTCTTTTCATACAGTAGTGCCACCTAGTGCAAGCCTTAATAATCAGTTGATGCTAAATGGTCTTGCATCAAAATCTCCATCCAGTGCCTACTACTTAATATTCACAGACTAGTTTCTAGCTTGTGGCTATCATCAGTGAGAAGCCTTGGATCTGAGAGCACAGCACTTAGATAATTGATTTCATAGCTTTATATCTAGCTCAAAAGATAAAAGGTGACTGCTGAAGGGTTCCATTAGATTAAAGATCTAGGTGCAGTGCTCTCAGATCCAAAGCTCCTCACTGATGAAGTCCCAATCTAAAAACTAATCTGGGGGTATTAGAGAAATAGACAATAGATAGGAATTTTATTGTACAGATCTTCCAGCATTCACAGATTATTATAGCTTGCACTAGATGGCATTACTGTATGGAGATAGTTGCTACTAAATGAAGCTGGTGTACATTTACAATATTTATTTAAAACTGTATACACAAGAGTAAATAATTAGAACAACAACAATGTATTAGCTTCTTATAAAATTCTATTGAAATTTATAATAAACTAAATAGTTTTTAAGTCCTTAGAAAATTACTTTATAGATTATTTTTTACTTTAAAATGAAGGCAAAACAAATAGTTAACATTTTTTTAAATTACCAGTATAAAGTCTAAGAAGTTAAGATTTTCTGATGTTTTTATGATTCATTTTATACTTCCAATGGTTTATAAGAATAAAAATATTAATAGTAATTTTCTTAATTATCATGAGTATGCTGCAGTGACTTCTGTATTCTAGATTGTGATAGCATATCAGGATTAAAAGTTTTTAAAAACTATACACTAATAATCTATCATAATATTAATATATAACAACACCACAAATACAATGTCTACAAAAGCCATTGAAAGGTTGAGTCCATATCTTGTATGATGTGACAAGCATACTAACAAATAATTATCTTATTATTCATGATAATTAAGCAATTATAATTATTATTCATCAAAGAATTTTACTATCTAAATCTTTCTTACAGCAGACAACTAAGCATCTGTTTTAGTTTTCAATAGAAAATTAAGGAGGTAAACATTGATGTATTATACTTATGATCTGGGTTCAAATCTGAGTCATGTAAAACCCATTATAATCATGTTTAGTATTTCTCTTTTATACAACTCAGCCATAGTTAGTCTAGATAACCATTCAATAAATGAATAAATATCTAACTAAATATATAGCTATTCTTAGCTAGAGAATATAACAAAGATAGGAAAGCACAATTCTCATCAATTGGTAATTGGGAAATCTGATGACTACTATTACTTCTTTAGTATTCTTCTATTAGGGTTATGAAAAAAGCTTTTGCTCTATAGAAATTTTTTTTGAAAACTATTTTATCTGCAGATCCTAACAATATATATATATATATATGTGTGTGTGTGTGTACACACACACTTATTATTTAAAAAATACTTTGGGTGCAATTTGTAATGTTATAATTGATCATTTATTAGTCTGCATTCAGAACAGGTTATATTTACCTATTTAAGGTATTTAAATTTCTTTGTATCAATAACTTTAATCACTATGGTCGACTAGCAATCTTTCATGTCTATATAATTATATTGGACCATAAATAAAGGTGGGATTCCATCTTTATTGTTAAAAGGTTGCCTTGACAACAGGTTGAGATTGTTAATTATTATTGATATTGGGATTGTCTAAGTGTTGACTGATTTTAATGATATATATATATATACTTTTTAGCATTATGAACTCGAAACTTCTTTACTGCTAACGCAATCATCACAATTTAATTTCTTGCTTTAGCAATCTTTTTATATTTTTCTATGCTCATTTTCTCCATCCATATTTTTTGTTATCCTCTTAATCCTGATTGAGTACCTTTTTTACACGTTCTATTTTATTTTTTGAAAAATAATGGTTATCAACTCATACTTAATAAAAAATATAAAAGTAACTACATACGTCTTTCATTTTGAAATGGCTTATTCAAAAATGAATATTATATATATAAAGACGAGAGAGAGATTAATGTATATTCTTATATTATAGTTTTTGCTATATTAACTTTATACTGTCTATATCAATTCAAAATTTTCTGATTGGGTTTGATATCTGAAATGAGAAAAGTCAAAAAGTACTATTTATCTTTTGCATGTTTATGTCAGCTGTCATATTTAATTTTTCAATCTAATACAATTTTACTCTGCGATGAAATTAGCTTCTTTGATATTAATAAATCAGCATTACTGTAATTGATATAAAACTTTAAAAAAAAGTGTCTCCCCGGTACTAGTCTTTATAAACTAAAATCTGTGTAATTAGAAGTTAGTTATAATATCTTGTGACCGATTGCTTTCCTACGAGATATGAAATCTATACAGAAATAATGGTAAAGATTTTTAATTAGTCAACTTTTTTTGGAAATTTCGAGAAAAATATAGATTGTAAAATAATATGTCCTTATTTAGGTGGGTTTCAGTTAGAGAAAGAGAGAAAAAAAAATCAATTGATAATAGAGTCAGAGATTTCACTTATAATCAAAGAAGTATTACAGTTTGATACCACAATGGATATTAAGTATTTTGCTACATGTACATAAAATACAAGTATTTATGTATATATGACCATTTAGAATTTGCAATAATTTAAAGAGATTAGATAAGGTAAAAAAAGCTTTTAAATAGATTGTTGCAAAATAAAAAAGATTTTGTCAGCATCTCTGTAGATAGGAACATTAAGCATCACATGATCACCATCTCATACTAGCACATAATTGTTTATAAACAAGGCAAAACTCTCTCCATACAGTAGTGCCACCCTGTGCCAACCAGAGTAATCAATGGATGCCAGAAGGCTTGTGCATAAAATCCCTATCTAATGCCTACTCATCCAATATCCCCAGACTAGTTTCTGACTTGTGGCCTTTGTCAGTGAGGAGCTTTGGGTCTGAGAGCACTGCACCTAGATCTTAGGATCTAATGTAACCCTCCAGCAGCCACCTTTTATCTCTACTTAACTATAAAATTATGAAAATAAAATTGAAAACACATAAATATTTTCAATCTAAGCTCAATAACTCATATAGTCATATGGGTCTGAACTCAGTTCACCACCCATACATTTTGGTGTCTGGCTCTTTAACAACCATAGTCCCCACTATCCTATTAGGCAGGATTGGTGTTAAACCATTAAGCATCACATAATCACCATCTCATACTAGTACATAATTGTTTATAAACAAGGCAAAACTCTCTCCATACAGTAGTGCCACCCTGTGCCAACCAGAGTAATCAATGGATGCCAGAAGGCACTACTGTATGGAGACAGTTTTGCTTTGTTTAGATAGGAACATATAGGCAAAATTTTCACTCAAGTTAGTCAGCTGCTGGATAATGACTGTTTATCAGGTTTCTTTTATTTGATCTAGTTTCTACTTAAGATTAGCTTGATATCTATTTATTGACCAATTATTGGTTAGATACACTGAAGAAAGTTTTAGCAACTCAAAAATATTTCAAATTCCAGCTGGATTTAAAACAGATCAAAGATGTAATAGTTGATGTTCTAAGTAGTACATTATGAAATCCTTTTAATATTCAAACAAGAGTGACTGATAGCAAAATTGCCTTATGTGATTAAGGTAAAGGTAATGCCAGATAATTTCTGATGAAAAGGTTTCTAGATTAATTCACAATTAAAAGAATATAATTTTGGTCAGTTGAATAGAACTGGTTTACTCTGATTTGTCATTTTAAAATCATTGGCCCTCTTAAAAAATCTGCATCATCTGAACATAAATATTAATAAATAACTGATAGCTTTAATATTTAATAGTCATTTATGCTTGTAAAAAATTATGCACCTTCTGAGCTTAAGCATTAATAAATAAGATGGATTTAATAATCATTTATGCTCTTAAAAATATGCACCTTTTGAGCATAAGCATTAATAAATAGCTGACGAATTTCCATCCATATTTTCTTGTCATGACTTAGATAGTAATATGTAAATCAAATTTACAAAAAAATGCATAACTCTAAAAGTATTTCAAGATTTTTTAGATCTCGAAAAGCTTTTTAATGTTCACAATCATGAATATTATAACTGAACATTTAAACACATTATTATTTCAAAATGAAATATAAATCATGAAATATTTATGATTACAAAAACACAAAAAAGCTGTTGTCAAGATTTCATTTATAATATTATATGTAATGTGGTTTTATTAATTTATGCATGTTACATTTAACATCTGCTTTCAATGTAATTTTATTTTTTGAAACTGAAGATATAGGACATAGACTGGACATATACATAACCTTGAGTAGATATGGTTGTTTAAATGCATTAGTTTCTTGTTCTATATTATCAATATTGGGATTGTCTAACTCTTGACTGGTTTCTAATAGTTAAATTAGTATAGTATAAAATGAATAGTAGAAAAGAGTATAATAAAACAATAAAAAAAGTTTTGCATCATCGTGAAAATAATCATTACAAATGGCACTGTATATATCAGAGAACTATTACGCATGGCCAAGCATATTCTTCCCAGCAATTGTAATTTGGGATGCATTATATTTTGGAATTTTCTTTAATTAACTAGATTTGAAAAATGGAAAGTTATAACATTACTTTATCTCTGTCTCTAAAGTTGAAATTATTTTCTACATTTTCAATGATGTGTCTAAATTACTTTCACATATGAAAGCAAAAGTATAATTATTATCTGACTAATATAAGTGTCTTTATACTTTGTAAAACTGAACATATAGCTACTGTTATCTATAGAATAAAAAACATAAAAACCCCCATTAATTGACCTTGTGTTATTTTGGTGTGATGTGTCTTTTCCTTGACAGTTATTATGTAGTAAGATGTTAGAAAGACTTTCATGAGAACAAAACACAGGCAGTGATGTTATCTGAATTTTGCACAATAATTTGTAAGTATAATTTAATTTCCGTAAGATTAAAATTTTACATGTAGTAAAAAATAACAGGAATTATAATGTTTTTTCTAATCCATTTATTAGATAAAGCAACAATTAATAAATCACCAAATATCTAGTTTGAAAATCAGTCATGCTTGGGAAATGAATTGCCCGAGTAACACAATATATGTTAGATATCCTTTTCTTCACCATTAATTTCAAACTTTATCACTGCACTGTAGAAATAAAAGTTTCTTCAAGTTTAGTCCAGTTTCTCTGATCCGTAGTCTCTCCATGTTGAACTATCAAATTACGTTACTTACTCTATTAATCTTACATGTGATCTCTTTTTAGATGTTTGCAATCTATTATAATCCAGCTCTAAAATATAGGAGTTGCCATTGTTTAGCAGAAAATCCTTAAATATTAAATACTTATATTTGTCAATGAATACTATGTGATTTATGCATAAAATGCTATTCTCATTTTACTTAGTGACATATTTTTTCTAGAAGTATAACAAATATGATTTATAAGAATAATACTATTATCTTGTGTGATCTCCAATGTTTTGCATATTTCCATGGATACTTTGAATGATCAAAAATATTGTTTAGAAATTTAATTAGCTTATTATCCCTTCAATATGATTGGTTATTGTTATTGAAGATCTTAAAATCAGTAAGGCATAGATATAAGTTCTTTCACTAGCCTTTGAATTTCTCTTCAATGAAATTTTATGCTAATAATGACTGCCTAACATTTCTGGTCCTTTCTAATCTACCTTGTTCATCGGCCAGGTATTCTTTTATTTTAGCGTTTAATCTTCCATTTAAAATGTCAATGAAACTTTACTAATGATTCAGTGGTTTCATAACTTTTACAATCTATCTTGCAGTCTTTTTTTAAAATATGTCAATAGAATTGATTATATGGCATATAAATTTCTGAACTCAACTTGTTTTCTTTATTTTTTATCATTTCTTCAACAAACTATTCCAAGACTTATATTCTTCAATTTATTTACTGTTTTTGAAAATTATTTTACAATCATAAAATGTTAGTGCAATCTGAAAAGCTATTTTATTATGTTTTTTAAATATTTTTAGCAAAATCTGTTTTATATAATTAACAATAATATTCCATACCTATCATTTCATTTTTTTCAGTGAGCACATTTTTTTACATTTATCTTTTATTTTGCTTATATATCCTATTAGTACTCCACATTAAACTCTATAAATCTTGGATTCACCATATTCTTCTAATTCTCTACATTAATGCTCTATTTTATCCTATCCATTTTGATGATTTTCTTTTCTTATTGCAATGTGCTTTAAAAACTGTGAAATTTCTAAATGTTCTTCTCTGATGTTCTGAATTGACCTTTTAAGTACTATTTTTATGCTTTTTTGTTCTTTATGCAATTTAATGCAGTGGTAAGAATCTCGGATCAAAGTTCAATCTATCACTTCCTGTACTAAACATCAGATGACCTCAAATAGCCAATCATTCGATTAATTCTTTTTGTATGATAAAATCTTTTAATATTTTATTTCTCTGACAAAACCTCAATATTGATATCCTACACAATCTTACTAATGTTTTCAATTATAAAATCCTAATTTTTTTCTTTGTCTATAGTTTTGATTTTTTTGATTCAATATTGACTTTTATTTCTCATTATATTTATCTTTGATGTCATGTTACATTTTTTCATTTCTGAACACAAAACTGCTTATAAATGTCAGCTTGATGTTTGTGTTTATGAAATTATAAACTGAATCTATTTTTAAAAAGTATAAAACTTTTATTTCATTATCTTGCTTATCTCAACATCATATCATATGGTTTTTTTCTTTTTATCATTTCATTTTAATGATCATTATTTCCAAGTTTTATGCTGAAATTGTGTGTTGAAAATTACCACAACATATTTTAAAGTGAACTCTAAAAGTTTCATTTCTATCTTCAAAACTATGTAAACCCATAACATGTTTCTATTTTACATTAACACATTCAAAGTTAGCATTCCAAAAATTGTCTTGACAAAGCAAAACATCTAATATTAATTACAATTCACGTAAAAGTATTGTATTTCATCAAGTGCATTATCTAATATAGAGATATATTAAACAGGCATAAGAGATGGTGATCATGTGATAGAGATATATATGTGGATTACTATAACAATAAAAAGATTATTTGTTCTGAATTCAGTTGCTAACTATTCTTCAGTTTTTATGATTATATATGTATGAGATATATTAAAGTTAATGTCTGGAATCTTATTCCTTTATAATTACTTAAAGTAGACATCTCCTTATTTAGTATAGTAACCAATAAAGATTAAACTGCCCAAGACTAAGAATGAAAGTAAAACCATCAGATTATTGCATTCAAAAGGCAGATTGTCTTTTGATTACCATTCTAATTCTAAAATAGAAACAAAGTATGGCAGTTTGTCAAGCATTAGTTGCCTAGTGGTTAGCATAGCTGTTTTCCAAGCAGCTGGCCCAGATTTGATTTCCAGTCAACGTTTGGACATATAAAAAAAGTACAGCAGTTACAATCATAACACTTTTATCTTTAGAATTCTACTCTAAATCTCATGCTTTGAATTATTTCTAGATAACATGACTTCGAAAATGTTTGTGATGTCTTTAGAGACTGTCCGGCATATCACATTTATATCTTTCCATTTATTTTATGGAAAAAGTTTATATTTTCAGCTATATATAAAGTTTTGACATTCCATGTTCTCACAGAAAAAACAACAACAATCTATTTGCTATTTATTGATCCATTCAGTATTGCTCACATGGGATCACAGATTTGGCTTTGCTAAACAATATTTAAATAAATATGTAAATTATATTCCATTCATGTTTTTTAAATTTATGCTCAGCACATCAACATTTGTTTATTCAACTAATTTCTTCTATAAAATACAAAGCAGGCAATTGCTGATATCCGTTTTTGCACCCACTACTCTAAAAAATAGGTATTATAGATATTAATAGTGCTATACACATTTATTACAGATAACAGAAGTCAAAACAGAAAATGATTCATCTGCCTCTTTCAGCAATAAAATAATAAATCCTGATTTGAAATTAGAATTATAAAATAAAATATTTAATACCTATATAAAATGAGCTTGCAAATAGCTCTTAACAAGCTTTTCAGAATATTCCCAACCTCAGACCAGTTTCGGCTAGCGGCTTCCTCAGTGAGATCATGTGACATATGACTTGATTTCTTTGTAATACCTATGTATATATTTTGCAGGATATATGCAAATAAAATCAAAATGCAATATATAAATATACTGTATATGTATGTGTGGATCATTTATTCTTTTGGATGAATGGGAGAGATATCAATGACAATAAAATTAAACATAATATTAATATCATTTATGTTCTTTATTTCTTTTTACAATGCTTTTTTACAACCCAGTGTTGACAGTTTCGATTGCCCCAGCAATCTTCTTCAGATCTATAACAAACACAATACAAATACATGAATACAAATATACACGAACATAAAATTTTACATTATATATATATATATTAAACATAAAAGTTAAGAATGTTTTATAGTGTTATTCTTTAATAGTTTTAAGGTTAATATTTTAACAGTATATATAAATTTTGTAAAATTATTATTATTTTAAATCGGGATTAGAAAAAAAGTATTTTTTAGCAAGCTAATTTATTATTGGTGCAGTTTTGAATAACATTAAAAAAACTTTATAAATATAATGTCTGCATATTATAATTTTGTTTTAAATTGTTCAATTTTAAAATATTATATAATGATTTTCTCTATTCTGATTAAATTTTCTTGGATAATTTATAAAGGTAAGTTCAAATTCTAAATAAACATTTTTTATAAACTATTAGTGGTATTCATTTGATTTAAAATTTGTCATTATTTTTTTAAACAATTTGTGAAGTTTGTGATTTCCTCCTGAACCAGCACTCATCAGTTGGGAATGGCAATAATATTGGCCTCAGCATGGGATTTGGTCTTTCCATCATCAGATTTTTAATGGTATTGATGGCTGAAGAGTTGGAGGTTGGAGTAGATTGAAACATGTCCATTAAAGTATGAAGATTTGTTATCTTAATATAAACTAAGCACTGATTATGTGGGAAATGATAATGTGGACCAACTGATGAATGCTAGTTCAGCATGAAATACATATATTGGTAATTATTTATCTTTTCTACATATGTGTGGACATGTCTACCAGTGGTATAAGATAATGTGGATAGTTGAAGAATGATTGAAAGTCTATGTTCAAATCTCCTATATTTATAATTCATTAGTAGTAAAACTATTTACTCAACAAATTAGGTTATTTTCAATCATGTTCACAAGTTATAAATTCAACAAGGTGAATAATTTTTTTAATTAATATGCATTAGTTATCCATTTCTAGTAAAATATAGGATTTATTATAAAAATTAATAAATATAAACTTTTCAAAATTTTGTTGTTAATTCCTAAAAAGATTTTTAAAAATCTAGTTTTGCTAAGTAAAATTTAATCATTATTTATATTTAAAAACCAATTTGTTGTTAAGCCTTTTAAATTATGTATTCTTAAATATTAAACAATATGGGTAAATATCTGAATTCCAAAAGACCATTAAATGAATTGCCTTACTGAAAATTCTATGCTCTTTTTTTTCCCTAATATGATCTTAATCCGATATTATTTTCTTATTTTATAAAAAAATATTATGTTAAATGAAATATAATTGCTTGGAAAATATGCGGCCTTAACAAATATTAACTGGCTTGAATTTAAAAGACATCAGTATCAAAGCTTCTCAAATACCAGGTAAGTGATTTAATAACATTAGAATGAAAAAAAAAAAAAACAATATCAAGTTTTAATTAAAGGAAATTTGGATACAGACTTTCAAACTCCCTTCAGGTACCTATTTCATCTTAAATAACTGATACACATGTCCACATATATGTGAAAAAAAAAGAATGATCTCCAATATATGTATTTCATGCTGAATCAGCATTTATCAGTTGGACCAGATCATCTCCTACCACACACACACACACACACACACATATATATATATATAAAATTAGTGCTCAGTTTGTATTAAGATAGAAACTCTTCAAACTTTAATGGAACAGCTTCACTCTTCTCCACACTCTAACTTTTCAGCCATCTATATTATTGAATATCTGATAATGGAATGCTTTCAAAGCCTTTGTTGATAAAAATTATTTAGCATCAAATATTGAGAAACAACCGTTTCTTAATAATTATGTAAGTTGAATTATTTAAGAATTTATATATGATTTAATTATAAAAAAATAATTAAAATGTAATAAATTCTAAAAATAAATACCAATATGGCTAATATTCATAATATTGTTAGCAAAGAATTGATCGATTTTGTTAACCATAATGCTAATTTTAATATTTATTTAAAATGTTGAAAATTTCATTGTTAATTTTAGATATATCAATTTTTGATATAGAAAATATTACATTCTATTTTAATGCAATAGTTTTGTTAATTTTTAAATTAAAACTATATAATTCTTATTTAATTATTCTTATTACTACAATATATTAATTTAAGATGGTATACATTTGACAAATGTATATTATCTTATGATTATATATATATATATTAATAAAACAATAAATATAATGCTAACTAATTATTATATCCTGTCTTTCAATCTGCAGAAGCACTTTCAGTTAATCCCTTAAACCCCTTAATCCTCTTACGCTGCGGTTAAATTAAAAAACATAACAGAAGCAAACATCATCTACTCAAATCCTATGAATCCCAAATTTTTTTAAAATTATATTCATGTTATTTCTATTTATTGTTTATTATGATTTTATAATAATAAAAAAAATTAAAAAGGCAATTTTAGTAAATAAAAATAAAATGAATATAATTAATAGAAAAGCTGCTAATGTAAAATTCTGAATTTGGAGATTTGAGTCAATGATGTTTGCTTCTGTTATGTTTTTTTAATTTAACAGCAGTTGAGGAGGGTTAAGGGATTAACTAAAATAGTATTGCAGAATGAAAGACTGTATATAATAGTTAATTACCATTATATTTATTACTTTTTATTATTAATACAATATTTTTAATTAATGGACATTTTATTTGCATATATATAATTTTCAACCACTACTGATCCACTGCATCTTTCCAAGTTCAATTCATCTTCTCTAAACTCTAGCCACTATTCTACACCCAAGCACACTTCCTTATTTCATCGATCCATCTCACATGTGGTCTCTTTCAAGATCTTTTATAATCTCTTGGAATCCAATTTAAGATTTCATATGTCCATTTATTATAATCTCTCCTAATTATATGTCCAGTCCAATTCCACTTTAGTCTCTTAATTCTTTCAGTGATATCAGTAACAGCGATTTGTTCTCTCATTTTTTTCAATGTCTTCTTGTTACTTATAACATGCATCTCTCCATATTTTATTCAGTGATCTAAAGACTCTGTATTTCTCTTCTATTGAGTGTCCAAATCATATGATTATTTATTTGTATTTTCTTCTCACCATAGAACATTTCCAAGATATTTAATTTCTCTAAATATAGATTTGGTATCTTTTTTATATATAATTATGGAAACAATATTTTATTTTTGCTTATTATTCTGTGATTATGTTGGGTTTTTTAAAAATCTAATGCTTTTTAGCTTAATTATATTCTTTATGCTAGTGGATTATAGATATGCATTTAATGTTAGGGTATAATCAAATCAATATTTGCTAACAAATGATGTAAATTCTTCCTGATCATCATTAATTTTAAACTTTGATAGCATACACATTTTTGTTATATATATATATATATATATATTATTTACTTCATAAATAAAAGTCTTGTTTATTAAAGTATTAACATTTTTATTTTATTGTAAGTAGACATTGCATATAGATAGATACATAGATAAATAATCATATTTATTGCCAACTTAAAAAAGTACGTGATTTAGCAAATGGTGTGGTTCGTTGAAGTAATGATCTTCCACCAAATCAAGAATAACACAGTAGAATATTTTCATCCAGTGCAAGCTATAGTAAGAATGAATGCTAGATAATTATTGCATACAATCCCTATCTAGTGCCTATCCATCCAGTATCCCCAGATTAGTTTCTGGCTTGTGGCCTTCGTCAATGAGGAGCCTTGGAGATGAGAACATCTTTAGCTCTAATACATCCTTCCAGCAGTCATCATTTTGTTTTTTAGTTAATTATAATGCCATAATTCCAGACTTAAAACACAATAATGTTTTCAGACCAAACTAATTTCCTTATATAGTTATATAAATCTGAACCCAGTTTAGGATCTACATATTTTGGGGTCAAATGTTTTTATTAAAATAACCATTAGAACCAAAGATCTAGGTGCAGTGCTCTCAATCCAAGGCTTCTCACTGATGAAAGCCATAATCTAAAAACTAGTCTGGGGACATTGAATGAGTATGCACTAGATAGAAATTTTGATGCACAAACATTTTAGAATCCACTGATTACTTTGGTCTATAGTGGGTGGCACTATTGTAAGGAAAAAGTTGCTAATTATTTTAACAGATTGTGTAAGTATAAGAAATGGTAATCATATGATGTTATGGTGGTTCAAATCAAAAATAGCTGTTTTTTCACCAAATATTATAAGAAACAATTATACTTTATTGCAAATCATTGGAAGTTTATAAATATATTTGTTCTATCCAACATTATAATGATTTGCTTTCACTTATATAAATTTATTGGCCCAAAATATACAATGAAAGTTATTAGTATTTGAAAGATTATAAAATATTATGTTTTGCAGACCTGACTAGAGATTTATTAGAAAATATTTAAACAATGTGCATCTCTTTAAGGTAAAAAATTAAATTATAAACATATAATTACAAATATTTTATTTAGTAATAATTTTATCATATTTGCTTTTTTTTCTCATGTGTCAAAGCATCGGCTGGGAAGCAAACCCAGGACAACTGCTTGTAAGGCTTCTGTGCTGACCACTCGACCACCAATGCTCTTGTTATTTAATTTATAAAAAAAAAAAGCCCTTTAAATATTATTTAATATAGTTGTTTATTTAATATTGCAAGTTTTATTTATTCAATATTAATACATTTATTTCCATATTTGAATCTATTTTCCTTTACGAAAATTATTAAATTATTATGATTTTATTATGGTCTATCATTTTACATCATTATATGATATTTAAAACTCATTTAAATACCCTCCATCTATTTCAAATTTCACACCATTTTGTAAAGTGTATATTATTCACACAGTCAAGAGCTTTCTTTTTTCTAAACTAAACTTAGCACAAGTGACAAATCTATGTATGGTTGGTGTTATAGTTTGCTTATTGCTATAATAAATTAATTCCAATTAATTAATAATTGGATGGTGTCTCCATCTAGCTCATCTATTAAATATTATCTGTATACATACTGGTATGTACACATTGAACATTAAATATATATTAGCTTTATTATTATTATTAGCTTTATTATCTGAGTAATGCATAGTTGGAGTACAGTTTGAAACTTATGATTGTAGCAAACTCTCCATACAGTAGTGCCACCCAATGAAAGCCTTGGAAATAAATGAGTACAACAACATTTGTGTATAACAGCTCTATCTAGTGCCTATTCATCCAATATCCCCAGACTAGTTTCTAGTTGCGGCTTCCATCAGTCAGGAGCCTTGGATCATCTTGCATCCATTGATTTCTAAGATGTGTACTGGGTGACACTATTGTATGGAGAGTTTGGTATTATTATTTAATAGCTTGTGCAACATAGAAGATGATAACCATGTGATAAAACATATAATTACAGATTAAAAATTGTAATGGACTATTTGTTAGTCTGCTTTCAGAATAGTTATACTTACCTGTTTAATGAAGTTAATTTAAATTTCTTTGAATTAATAATTTCTCTGTAATCAGGTTCAGTCTTTAATGTCTATATAAACTAATAGGTCAAGGTGAATTTCCACCTTTATTGTAAAGTGAATATTGCCTTTACAACATTTTAAGATTGTTGATTGCTACTTATGTTGACATTATTTAAGTGTTGACTGTTTTCGTGTACTTTCACCCACACACACACTATATATATATATATATATATATATATATATATATATATATATGGAGAGCTGACTTTAAAGACATGTAGATGTCTAAAAGTTTCAGATCTTCTTCTAACAATTATCTTTTAGATAAATGCTTTGCTTGAGTTGGTTTTTTAGATCTAATGTCCCAACTCCTCACTGAAGAGACCCATAGGTCGAAACTGGTCTGGGGATGGGGACAATCCAAGATAAAAATGATTTGAATGCCTTCTCTTGTAGTAGCATTTATCATAAATAAATAAAAAAAAAAAAAGCTTGTTTAGAGTTATTAGCACACTCTTAATTTTACATATATATATATATATATTAATTTCTAATATTTCATGGATAAATAAATTCATAGTATTATTTACAGGAGGAATTGCTGTGTACTAAAAATATATTAGCTAAATAGCTAATGTTTCAGTGCAATAACAAGTACTTTCTTCAGAGCTTCTTTTTTCTCAAATCATAAAAATGTGTATTCATATAATATAAGAAAGAAGCATCTCTGAATAAAGTACTTGTTTATTGTATTGAAATGTCAGCAATTTAGCTATTACATCAAAAGTTTATGAGAATTGTTCTGTTTTCGAGAGTGGCCCAGAAGGACCAGGTCACCCTCATGAACCACTACTTACAAGGGTACACTATCTCCTGAAAATAATACTATGAATATAATATATTTTGAAATAACTAGTTACTTATTTATCATATATCCTATAATATACTCTAATAATTTTATTATTATTATTATTATTATTATTATCATCATCATCATCATCATCATTATTATTATTTTTATTATTATTATTATTATTATAATTTTGTTGAAAAAATAATTAATGATGATTTAATCCTAATTAGTAAATGGTTAGCATTTAATAATTTATCAATTAATTTGAGTAAAACAAAAGCTACTAATTTTTCTTATAAGTCAAATATTCATTTGCTTAACATTACTATTTATAATAAGTATTTTTGGCATTGTAATAGCACTTATACTTGTGCTAACATTTCATTTGTTGATAATATTTGCTATCTAGGTGTTTTTTTGACTCCAGACTATCTTGGTCAAACCATATTAACTTTCTTTGTTCTCATTTACATAAATTAAATTATATGTTTTTCTACTTATCTAAATATTTTCCTCAGTCAGCTTTGATTACTTTATATATTTCTTCTTATGAAAGCTTATTATGTTATAATATATCAGTTTGGGGGAACTGTTCTACTTTTGCAATGACTACTTTGTCTGTTTTACAGAATTATACAATGCATATAATTTTTGGTAGATCATGTACCACATCTGATAAAGATATTTATGCCATGTTTAATATATTAGATGTTTTCCATTTGTATAAATATAGAGTGATTCTTGATATTTATTGTAGGAAACTTCATTTGGATACTAAATCTTCTGTTGTAAATACTCGTTTATCTACTAAATATCAGCTAGCTTTACCTAATTTTCTTAAAACATCTAGTAGGAAGCAATTTAGTTATAATGGTCCTAAATTATTTAATATGTTTATAAGAGATTGTTCTGTGAATTTAATGAACACTAGTTATTTGATTTTTAAAAAGCATTTATGGAACTGGTTATATTATGCTAAGCATTAGTTTTATTTTATTTGTTTATTTTTTTTTTTTTTGTTTATACTGTATATTATGTTGTAATTATTTACTACTGTGATTGAATTGCCAAATGTAATATCTGTGTGATTTTAATATTTTATATTATAGTTATACTTTTTTTTTGTATTTTATTAGTGTTTTTAGTTGTTACATTTAAATTCCTCAATCAAGATTTTTATTGTATGGAATTTATCTCACTGTATTACACATTTATTGTTTGTTTCATAATGAATAAATAAATAAATAAAATAAATAAATAAATTATTATTATTATTATTTAATTAATTAGATTATCATCCTTTAATCCTGCATGGAAATTTTTAATAGAATATAAAAAAATACATTATTCCATTGCTGACCATCTCTTATGTAAGAGAATTAATGTCTCTACAATCTCGTTTATTAATTATGTGGTATTGGTAATCTTCTTTGTATTATTCACTCTAGACTTTATACATTACTTAATAAAAAATTGGTATGCATATTATTTTCATTTTCTTTTACTATCACCATTGTGCCTTTTAAAAGTACAACAAAATAGAGATCCTAATTTTAGCAAACTATTTAAAATAGATCATATAAACAGTAATAAGCAAATGTATCTTATGACTATGTCATGGTATATTTATATAATTATCTACTCAAAGACTTAAAAATTAGTTGAATATTGAAAAATTCCTAAAGATTAGAAAGTTTTCACATAGTCATTCCATAGCAAAACTAATTAGATGACTAAATATTATTCAATAAATAAATATTAGTGTTTTCCTCAAGGTTTGTGATGATAATGTTTTAGTTGTATTTATATATTGGACTATTTCCATCATCTAAAATGAGTACTGAAAGTCTTTAGAAAAATTTAACTTTATTTAAATATTCCAAGTACATTAAAATGTTAGTAATAGAACCAGGTTAGTATATGCACAAGGTTTCAAGAGCTCTATTTAAGGTTTTCTTAATAACAGCTGGTAGAGTGCTACCTTAAAATTCAATATTCAAAAAACTAAGGGTCCAGGTTTGATACCCACTGTCATTGGTCAGGCCAGCAACACCTGCAGAAGAGGGTAGAATACCTCTCAAAATGTTGTGCATATGCATATACTAACCTGTTAGATGTACTTTTACTAACAGTTAAGTATATTTGGAATATTTAAATAAAGTTAAATTTTTCTAAAGACATTCGATTCAATACTCATTAGCTGATGGAAATAGTCCAGTATATAAATACAAATAAATATCAAGCTTTTTTTTAAGAAAACGGAATAAAAAAGTAACCCACACCCTTCAAGCCAGAAATCAACTAACTAATCAAATAATATCCTCTCCACTTTTCTTTTGTGGAGAGAGGTATTGGAAAGGTTTTTGATCTGCAGAAGCTGATTACGTCAAGATTGTAACATCTCATTTATATTTTATATGTATATATAACCCTGTAAATACACAATGCTTATTAAGTATGTACCCTTGAGAATGTATATTTATAGAGCAGTAAACTCTGAATCAATGCACATACCACAATAATAATTCAAAACAAATTTATTTTGAATTGAAGTGAGTCATTAATTTATGGAAATGATTTTAATAAGTCTGACTTGTGAATTATTTTTATGGTATGCACAATTCAAAGTTTATTAACCATAATTACTATTTTATGAATATCTAAAGCAACGTTAAATTACCATTATAAGACAAAAACATCACCAAATATTTTCTCCAGAGAAATAATGAATGGAAAGACATTATTCAGCTAGTTTAGTCCCAGTTGGGTTTTAAGGATTTATTCAGATGGCCGTTATACACCCAAAGGAAAATCATGAGCCAATCAGAAAAATCTTCACATTTTACTCAGGTGTGAATTTCAAAATATAGTCAGATAAAATATATATACTACCGACTATACCACAAGCCTTACATGTACATATGAATGTAAACTATATTTTCAAATATTATAAAATAATAATAATAATAATAAAAAATACAATCATCTTAAAAAGAAAATATGCAGTTAAAGTTAGAATAATTTTAATAAATAGAAATCTACTTCTAATCTGAAACATGAATTATTATCTTCAGAACAAGAATGAACATTTTTCAGATAACAGATAATCCTACTTGATCCTGACATTACTTTTATTATGACAAATGATCTAATTTTTTTTTTTATAATCATTATAAGTATATACTTTATGATTTAATAAAGCACTAGATTAAATCTCATTAGTAAAACCGCATAGGTAATAGTAAATTTAAATTTTATTTTACATTATATATATAATAACTGAAATACAGGCTTATTATATACCTGTATAAATATATGTAATATATAGGGTATATAAGCGCAGACTTTCACACGACCCACCGCTCACCACTCTATCGCATATTACTGATACACTTGAACACATATATTGGTGATTATTAACTTTTCAATGTGTTCAAGTGTATCAGTAATATGAGATAGAATGGTGAGCGGTGGGTCGTGTGAAAGTCTGTGCTTATATATCCTATATATTACATTACATATATAGGTAACAATATATCGACATATATGGATGTTTGTGTCTGTGCACATGTGCATTCATATTTGTTAAAACAGGAGCTTATTACTCGCTATTAATAAGGGACTAATGACAGATTTTGAAGTACATTCTTCTATGCCAGATGCCAACTATGTAGATATTAAGTTTAAAAACTTATTTGTAACATTTGAGTATCATTACGTCTCACAATAATAGTTTGTTTTTGTTAAAAAAAAAAAAAAAAGACGTCACCACGGTGGATGAGAGATTCCTGACTCCGAAAAAGGAGAAGCCACAACGCATCGCATCATCAACATCTTTCATTATGAGTACCCTTGTTAACAGTGAAAGAGTTCTAATAACTCACTAATCTTTCTGCAATCAAAATAATTTGCTGACTTTCAAGAGAGTCACCCATTAAGTAGTCTTTTTTTAAACTAAGAAATCGATATTTATTTTTAAACACAAAAACAAAACAAAAAAAAAAATTTAAAATCATAGCAAACAAAATTTACTCCAAGTTCAGTATATATGCACAAATAGAGGCAATTTTTTTTGCAATATATAAAATATAGTAGTCAAATAATTATAAAAAATTTATATTATTTCTATAAATGAAGACACAAATAAATTATTCGTGCAAACAGTTTTTGTAAATAATAAAAATATTCTAACAATTTTCATAAATAAAAAAATGCATCTTACATGAATAATTTGGACAAACATAGGATAAGTTTATAATCTTGGAAAATTTGCGTTCATGCTATCAATTTGATTTCTTAACTCCAGTACTGAGAAAAAATATCAAAATCAAAAGTAATGAATATATTCTTTTCCAAGAAATAGTCAGTATAAAAAGTAAAAACTTTGCCTTTTCAAAAGATAAGACAAAAAAATTAAAATCAACAACCTAAAACAACAATAAGAAACGTAGACTGAAGATTGGCATCATTTTAAGTTTGATCTTCTTAGTAAATGTGTGGTCCACTACGTTTATATTTTTATTAATTGAGATTATAGATGTAAGCCAATCATTCTTTTTTGATGGAGGCTGATCAGTAGGAACAATTTGGGTGAAATGGCATTAGGATAATTTGTTTTGAGCTTATATACAGTATTGAAAGATTTTTGAATAATGAAGGTATTAATGGAATGTAGATAGAGACTGTTGAACTTAGAATGTTTTTCCAGATTTCTTAGGCTTATGGCTGCAATTTTTTTGTTCCAGATAAGCTTGGAACATGAAGAGTTAATTTTTTAAAATAAAGTTGTTAGTGAAATTGATGACTGGCATATAATAGTTAATTCTAGAAAATATTAGAATGTTAATTAAGAAGATTTTGGCATGAATCAACATATAGACTTTGGAGAGAGCTTTAGTAGTTTTCTGTGTTACATTGATAATCATCTCTTGAAAAAATTTTCTCATAGCTGAATGGTATTTGAATACTGGAAATCTCAAAAAAATATGAGGTTTGACTGTAAACTGGGAGGCTATATTAGTGCCTGTATTAATTCTCCAGGCAGAGGATTTTTAGAATGTTAATTAAGAAGATTTTGGCACGAATCGACATATAGACTTTGGAGAGAGCTTTAGTAGTTTTCTGTGTTATATTGATAATCATCTCTTGAAATTTTTTTCTCATAACTGAATGGGATTTGAATACTGGAAATCCAAGAAAAGTTTGAGGTTTGGCTGTAAACTGGGAGGCTATATTAGTGCCTGTATTAATTCTCCAGGCAGAGGATTTTTAGAATGTTAATTAAGAAGATTTTGGCACGAATCGACATATAGACTTTGGAGAGAGCTTTAGTAGTTTTCTGTGTTACATTGATAATCATCTCTTGAAAATTTTTTCTCATAACTGAATGGGATTTGAATACTGGAAATCCAAGAAAAGTTTGAGGTTTGGCTGTAAACTGGGAGGCTATATTAGTGCTTGTATTAATTCTCCGGGCAGAGGATTTATTCAAATTAAAGTGGAATCCAAATTGAGTGGTGTATTTTTTTCAAAATTTAAGCTAATTTGGGAATGAATTTTTTTGAGGGAAGAAAGATTGATATGTCATCCACATAAATAATATGATGAATATATTTGTTAATTATCAGTATGTAAATGCCAGGAAGATTTTTTCTATATTTTTAGGAGAGGGTTGATATATGCTATGAAGAGGAGGTCACTAAATGGAGAGCCCTGGTTGAATGGAATTGTAAGGCTTAAAGCCAAGCACAATTTTCCCAATGAGCATAATAAAGATCTCTCTATTGTAGAATAAGTTGGCAATAATATTAATTAATTCTTTCGGAACTTCATATTTACACAGAATTGCAAGAAAAACGTTAGTTTTTACATTGTCAAAAGCACCGACAATGTCAAACTGAATAACTATAGGGTAAGTTTTCCTATTATTTCTGATAAGATCATAGATGATCTGAAAAAGGTTGATAGCATCGACTGTTGAGGCTCCTTTTTTTTAGCAAACTGGAATTCTGAAATTGACAAATGAATTTTTCCCTGAATTTTGTCCTTAATTACTGATTCCATCACCTTAATCATGATAGGAGTCATAAAGATGGGTCTGAGGTTATCAATTGATGAGAGGAAAATGTTCTTAAAAAAGGGACCAGTGAAATATGGTACAGACCATTAATTTGATAAGAGTTGATAGATAGGAATTTGATCATGTTTAATGTAATGGATACAGAGAATCTGGAGAGATGCAATAGAAGGAATCTTGGGATGGCATGGGGTCCAGGGTGGACCTTATCTGGGAAGGATCTAAGTTTATTTAATATATCTGTTTTTGAGATATCCATAGGTTCAGTAGATCCTACTTGGTCTAGTGTGTGGAATTGGAGGGGTGTGTTGGATGTTAGCTTAGTTTTGAAGTATTTATAAGTCTCAAGTAGCATGTTAGTATCTGTGACAAGTTTATTATTTATCATGATAGATGGTGGTATAATTTTCTTTTCCCTATATCCAAGAGCCTATCTAATGTAGCCTCTGGCCCAGAAATGGGGTTGAAAAAGATAAATTTTGGATCTTTTAATCAGCCAGTATAATTTGTTTGTTTTTATATTGTTGTTTTAACTCAAGTATTAAATTAATGGTGGTGGAGTTGCAAGAAAGGGATTTGAGAAAATTGTTTATGGCTTCCATCTCTTTAAGAATTATAAGTGTAGTGTTTAATAATGTTTCATCTCTGAGAATATTGATAAAGGCAAAAAAGCTTCCACTGGGTGTCGAGTGAGTACATTGGTTTTTTGAAAATATATGTAAGATTCTGAGATTACAACTTCTGGCATAGTGCAATCTGAGTGTACTACTAAATTTTGGAGTTGATTGAGTATTGAAGTTAATGTTTAGTTTAATGGTGAGTGCAAAGTGGTCTTATGAAAGGACCTGCTCTGTTTGATGTACAGTTGGTACTTATAAAGGCATATTATGATCACTGCTAGTAAAATTGACAGTCTTACATATCACAGTCTAAAATTATGACTGAAAAATAAGAAAAGGCATTATTAGATTAGAATTATAAGCTTCTTTTGCACAATCTCTAGTATACATCTGATAAAACATGAAGTTGTTGGTGAACTTGAATGTGTTCTTGATTGTTTTAAACCATAAAAGGACCGAGGAATAGATGGTATATCTTCAGAATTTCTAAAAAAAATATGTCAAAATGTCATTGGCAAAATATTTCAAAACCTTTTATTCATATAGAACTATTTCAAAAATTTTGCATAAAACCAAAACTTTAGAAGTCTTAGAATCAAATCTAACAATGATCCCAAACTTATCACCCAATACCATTATTAATTCTCTTTACAAAGTTATTAAAAATAATCATATTAATGAAAATTTTGGTCAATAGTTGAGCACCAAATATGTATAGAACAGGCTTATTTCAAGTCAGGAAAAAGCCGCTATAAACAATTTTGATTTTTAACAACTTCACATATTCCCATCTTATGATTCTGTTTAAAAAATTATTTTTCTTCTAAAAGTTCTCTGACAAAATTCTCTCCAATAGAAAAATTCAACTGATACTAAATAATAGTCATAAGGAAATAAAATTTTATAGAATAGTTTATTGTAGGTTCAGTTCACTTTTTGAAAGAGAATGGAGGAAATTCTTTAATGATGGAACTGCTCTGATTTCATAAAATGACATGTTTATAAAAATAAAAGTCTCTTAATAAGGAAATGGAAAATTACTCCCCTCTTCCCAAGATTGGTGGATTAATAGTAATCCAACAAAGATAGCATGCTCAGCCTTTAATTTAACTCCATTTCATAATCTGGTTTAAAACAATATATTGAAACACAATACTATTCTATAGTGTTTATAAGAAATCTTGGATCAAAGCTTAATTTATTTTTCCTTATTCATCTAATATTAGATCAAAAATAAATTCTAAAATTAATCTGTTTGGATTGTGATGCAAGAACTTTATGAATAGCTTTTTTAGTACTACTATATACTACTGAATAATATTGGGACTGTTTGGAGAAAATATGCCCAAGATAATTTTCTGAATACTCAATTAAAAATCACCATCAGTAATATTGTTATTACACCCAAATCTATCTTTTGCAATATTTTCTATCTCTTTCAGATATTCTTCCATCAGATACCAGAAGTTGCATCACAAAAATTATATAAAAACTGTAAAATAGATCAAACTTGAAATAGCACAATATAATTCTTACACATTCATGTATGAATGTCATTTTTATCTGAAAAAAATATTGTCTGTGTAATATGTTGTTTATGAAACAGAAAATAAAAAATAAATATATAAAAAAAACTCTAATTACATGAATAATATTATATATATATGAAAAACAAAAAACAGAAGTTAAAAACTTGCATATGCTTGTATTTATGACAATAGATGGCGTTATACCAAAAACACCTTCAAGCGTTTGTTTACATAAACGTCAGAGTGAGTATTTCACTATCTCTAACTTAATTTCCACCTTCATATCATGATTTCAAGCTATTTGCTATCGTCAGTGAAGGACAGGATTAAGAAACTAGATCTAAAACACAAACTCTGAGCATTTAAGAAACAGTTTCTATTCAGCTTGCGAGCATGAATCTTTTAGACACGTAATGTCTTCAAACTCAGCATCGCATGCCAGATAGCTACATGGGTCTGATATCAGTTCAGCATCACCTTAATTAATCTCACCAAGACCAGCTCACCAGAAAAAACCCAGCTTGCTGAATAATTAGTTTTATGTATGCTGATTTGTCTATATGCAGAAAAGCAAATAAATGTATATGGTGAGTAGCATTATATATAATGAGAAATTTTTTTAAAATAATTTAATAAAAATGACATTTTAAAAGTGATATATATATATAGGACAATATTATTTCAAATTGTTTAATGAAAACAGAAAAAAAAGATATTTTAAAAGTGAAACAAATGAATAACTTTGCTTGGATTAAAAAGCTAAGAGCCAAGAATTAATTGAAAATCATATTTTAAAAAAAGAGAAGAAATCAAGAAATAACAATCTTTTAGAGTAACCTGTCAAAAACAAAAAAAAAAATTATATACTGTCAAAACATTGTTAGTACTTTTTTTAAAGAAAAAAAACTGTAATCAGCAAGGAGAAAAACTTACTATTAACATAATGAATGGATATTATTCTTTCAATATTGAATTATGAAAAATATATTTTTGTGACAAATTAAAATATATGATATAAATGCTAGTGTACACATATATTTCTATGTGCACAAACATATATGTTACATCAATAGTTAATTATATATTATAAAAATTAATTTCATTTATTATTTTGACAAATTCAAATAGGTTAATAAATTACTGTACTGCACATCTGTGCAATGATATATATATATATGTCCACAGATGGCGTTCTACCAAAAACGCCCATCAAGCGTATGTTTTGTTTACATAAACGTCAGAGTAGTTAGTATTCACTATCTCTAACTATAATTCCACTTTCAGATCATGATTTCAAGCTATTTGCTATCGTCAGTGAAAGACAGGAATAAAGAAACTAGATCTAAATACAAACTCTGAGCGTTTATGAAACAATTTCTATTCAGCTTGCAAGCGTGAATTTTTTAGACACGTAATGTCTTCAAACTCAGCATAGCAAACCAGATAGCTATATGGGTCTGATCTCAGTTCAGCATCACCACATAGTAGAAGCCTCTGCAATCTATATCATTGCAAGAAAGACCTCAAAGGTACATTTATGATAAACGTTAGCAAGTTTTTTAACTTGCTAACGCTTGTATTTATGTCCACAGATGGCGTTCTACCAAAAACGCCCATCAAGCGTATGTTTTGTTTACATAAACGTCAGAGTAGTTAGTATTCACTATCTCTAACTATAATTCCACTTTCAGATCATGATTTCAAGCTATTTGCTATCGTCAGTGAAAGACAGGAATAAAGAAACTAGATCTAAATACAAACTCTGAGCGTTTATGAAACAATTTCTATTCAGCTTGCAAGCGTGAATTTTTTAGACACGTAATGTCTTCAAACTCAGCATAGCAAACCAGATAGCTATATGGGTCTGATCTCAGTTCAGCATCACCACATAGTAGAAGCCTCTGCAATCTATATCATTGCAAGAAAGACCTCAAAGGTACATTTATGATAAACAAAAATGCAAGTTAAAAAACTTGCTAACGCTTGTATTTATGTCCACAGATGGCGTTCTACCAAAAACGCCCATCAAGCGTATGTTTTGTTTACATAAACGTCAGAGTAGTTAGTATTCACTATCTCTAACTATAATTCCACTTTCAGATCATGATTTCAAGCTATTTGCTATCGTCAGTGAAAGACAGGAATAAAGAAACTAGATCTAAATACAAACTCTGAGCGTTTATGAAACAATTTCTATTCAGCTTGCAAGCGTGAATTTTTTAGACACGTAATGTCTTCAAACTCAGCATAGCAAACCAGATAGCTATATGGGTCTGATCTCAGTTCAGCATCACCACATAGTAGAAGCCTCTGCAATCTATATCATTGCAAGAAAGACCTCAAAGGTACATTTATGATAAACAAAAATTGTTTATTATCTATTCTGATGGATGAGCACTTAAGTTTTTGCATCCAAATTTATGTTTAAATAATTGCCCCAAGCTGACAAAGGCCTAACACTTGGCCTTGTCTATGGTAGACCCATTTTAAATCTAGTCACAAGATTGACTGATTTACTTGATTGTTGATCATTCATGGTGATGAATGAGTATTACTTGTACTTACTTATACTTATTGATGATGCTGGCGAATTTATTTAATTATGCTTATAATAATGGTTTTGCTCTTATAATATAATTATTTTGTGATATTAAATATCTTACTTTAATATTAATTATTTTAATATTATACTTATACTTTTATACTTATATTACATCTTTTAATATTATTTTATTTTTATTAAATATTTATATTTTGTTAACTTGGGGTTAATGCTGTCCCTCCCCCACTTTAACACTTATTAATTTCCATCCCATTATAATATATATGTAAATACTTTAAACGGCTTTAACCCGTGTTTAATGCACTTTAAAATTTGTAATAATCAAGCACATTTTGCTGACAGAGGGATCTTCCAAACCACAACCCAAGGTAGCGAATTTTATAAAGATAAGAGCAGTCATTGTATCTTTAACCTAAATGTCCACTTATATAGTTGAATCTGAAGCATCTTGATTTGAGGGTGTGAAGCTGTTGTTTTCTCCACTGTTTAAGTCCATTATTTCCTTTAAAAATTAACATATGCAAAATCTTGTGATTTACAGTGAATTAATATTATGATGTTAATGCTGGAACATAGGTTAAAGCCTGTTTAAAGTATTTACATATGCTTTCTGTGGGCTCAATAAGTTAATTAATACTCTATAATATATATGGTAAAGTTGCAATCTTTACTATCTATATAAATATATTTGACCAGTAATAAAGATAGGATTCCACCTTCATTATTAAAAAGAGGTTGCCTTGACAGATTTCAAAAATAGAAATTTTTACAATTATCAGTAAACATTTTATAATTACCAAGATATCTCTTGTCATAAAATGTGCTTATTTTAGTTTCAAAATTAGAATTCAATAAAAATATTTATTAGATCTTTTTAACTGTTTAATTACTAATAACATTTTATTTTAAATTCAAAATTATATAATCTTTTCCTACAATTTTTATTCCAGGGAGATGAAGAAAATATCTACAAAATTTTTGTCTATGTTTATTTCTAGTTTTTCAACGTTCTATATATTTGTACACATATACTATGTTATTGTGTGCCATGTAACACAACTGTTACTACCTACCTACCCACCCACCCACCCACCCACCTACCTACTACCTACCTACCTACCTACCTACCTACCTACATATCTATCTATCTATCTATCTATCTATCTATCTATCTATCTATCTATCTATCTATCTATCTATCTATCTATCTATCTATCTATCTATCTATCTATCTATCTATCTATCTATCTATCTATCTATCTATCTATCTATCTATCTATCTATCTATCTATCTATCTATCTATCTATCTATCTATCTATCTATCTATCTATCTATCTATCTATCTATCTATCTATCTATCTATCTTATCTATCTATCTATCTATCTATCTATCTATCTATCTATCTATCTATCTATCTATCTATCTATCTATCTATCTATCTATCTATCTATCTATCTATCTATCTATCTATCTATCTATCTATCTATCTATCTATCTATCTATCTATCTATCTATCTATCTATCTATCTATCTATCTATCTATCTATCTATCTATCTATCTATCTATCTATCTATCTATCTATCTATCTATCTATCTATCTATCTATCTATCTATCTATCTATCTATCTATCTATCTATCTATCTATCTATCTATCTATCTATCTATCTATCTATCTATCTATCTATCTATCTATCTATGCGTTTGTGTCTGTATTCATTATTAAAAATCACAACACTACTAAGTAAATCATTTGCATATGTAACACTTGAAAATCTTCATGTCAACAAATATATATTGTACCCTTACCAAATGCTAGAGACTCTCCAGCTAAATTCTAAGATACTATTCCTTAATTCTCAATCGAGTTGGTCAGATGACAAACTAATTACGATACTTATTAATCACAACACTACTTTAACTAGCTCAGAATGCATTTCTAAAAATACCACACCCAAAGGAAATTAACATTTAAAATAATCTAATAAATTAATAAAATTTAAACACAAATTAAATCATAAGTAATTAACATTCAAATAGAATTCCCAACTTACTTATTATTATTACTATAATTTAAAATATGACTACCCAATTATTTATTACTAAATATGGTTCAGTTAAAATATTAATAAAAATTATGAAATCTTGCATGAAACATTTAGCAAGGTACACAGTTGGTTTTTAACATTAAGAGTATACCCCAAAAGATACACTCCCAATGGCATAAGAATATTACCCCTACTTAATTTATAAAACTACCTATAGTATTCCAATGACTTATACATAAAATAAATTCTAATTAAACAATTATAAAATTTATCATAAAGCACTCAAATAATTACTACTCCTTTATAAAACATATAATACTAAATTTAACAGCAAATAAAATCCAACACATTATTATCTAACTCTCAAAATTTATTAGTATTTCAGGTTCATTTTCTTTTAATAACTGCATATAAAATAATATAGCTAAATATAGTGAGAGATTTTACATATATTCAACTATACCTCCAAAAGCAACAGTAAATTACACAATAAATATTTCAAGACTCTTAAGATAATACATTTCACTTAATTTCTGCCCATTAATAATACAAATAAAATTATAACTCTTTTAAGCATAATATTGAATACCTTTAATAAGTTCAACAATATTTTCTTATCATATTGTGCTATAAAATTCTAGTATACTTTTATGTGGCATTTTGCAGTAATATCACACTCTCAATATAATTGTGATATATAATTTATAAACTGGCATTATAAAACTTTCATATTTAACAACAACAACAACAACAACAACAACAACAACAATAATAATAATAATAATAATAATAATAATAATAATAATAATAATAATAATAATAATAATAATAATAATAATAATAATAATAATAATAATAATAATAATAATAATAATAATAACAACAACAACAACATACTCTCATTAATCACATGCATTAATGAAATCATACAATTAATTATTATAATACATGTGTGAGAATATGAAGATTCAAAAACATTCAGATATCACAAATAAAAAAACTATTAAGATGATATAAATTTATAAAATTTAACTATTTTCATTTTTTTAAAAAAATAAAACAAATTAAAATATTTACGTAAAAAATATTACAGAAAACAAAATATCAAATTGTCTTTGCGCTCACCATCAAAAATTATATAAGATATTATACATCATAATAGTAATCTAATCCCTATCCTTTACATTAATGATAGCACTATTCATCATCTCTATTGTAATAAAAAAATAACATCAATAATTTCTAAGATATAAGACATTATATCATTCATGACTAATAGCATGTATTTTATATTTTCAAAAAGAAAATTATGGTTATCCAACAATATTTCATTCAAATTATTCTCCATGCATATTCATGTGTTAGGATAATAATAATTTATAGTATGACAGTTTTTAAATTTCAGGCTTGTTTTTTTTTTTTTTTTTTTTGAGACATGTACACATTTATTAATTAGTTTCTTGCAAGATTTTTATAGTTTTCTCCATTCAGGTAATATTTTATTAAAAATTTAAAAAGAATTTTAAAATAATAGTAAAATTCATTTTCTCTTAAACAGGCAATCTTTCAATGCAAAATTTAAAAAAAATATATTTTCTCTTTATTTTCCAGGAATAATTTAAAGAATATATAATATTCATTAAGACTGTTTTTCCCTTCTTAAAAAGATTAGTAGCAAAACATTTTCACAGGTGCATTTGCAGATAATAAGAAAAATATGCACAGTTATAGAATTCAATCTCATACGTCAATCTACTTGCAAAATATATATTTCTATCTTACTTCTCTTCCTTTTACATAAATAACCTTTCAGATAAATTTTAATAATTTTCCTCAAAATAATAGTGGCACAAGTTTCACAAAAGTTTATATTTATGAGGATTTACTATAAATACTAAACAGAACTGTCTTTTCATTTTATTTATACAGAAAATAATTAAATAGAAATTTCTTTTGACTCCTACATAAGCTTTTCTTAGTTGTATGGCTCCAGTTTTTAAAATTTCTCCTTCCCATTTGTGTAATGATTAGATAATTAGTATCGGTCTCCATAAATTATCATGGTTTTGTTATGTTTCAATATGAATTTCATTGACAGGGACTTAATTCGTTTACCTCATAATGGAATACATTACACTAAATTTTAGGTCATTCATCATTTAGAAATATACTTTACTACATTATTAATAAAATAAAAATATTTTAAAAAAATTATAACTTTATTCGACTGATTTAGACTAATTCAAATGACTAATTAAGTGATTAAGCAAATAAAAATAATTAAGACTAAATTAATTCTAGACTGACTAAAGTAAGGTAAAACACCTGTATTTATAACTTTACAATTTATTTTCTAAAATAATTTCACTTAGTTAATTTTTTTTTTTACATTATGTTAAAATTTATCCACGATTTTATTTAACTACTATATTAAAAGATTAATATTTCATCACTAAAATATTATTAACAATTTGAATATTAATTTTAAAATATAAAATATTATTAATACAGATGGAAACATAATGGAGGAAATTAATCATAGAATTAAACTTGGTTGGAGTGCTTTTGGTAGAAATAACTTGATACTAAAAGGAAATATGCCTATGTGTTTGAAAAGGATGGTTTTTAACAAATGTGTTTTACCAGTTCTTACTTATGGATCTGAGACTTGGACACTTAATAGAAGAGCAATACAGAGACTTCAGACCACTCAAAGGAGTATGGAGAGATGTATGTTGGGAGTAACAAGAAGAGATCGAAAATGCAATGTATGGGTAAGACAAGAAACAGGTGTTACTGACCTTATTGAAAAAATTAAAAGATTGAAATGGAGTTGGGTTGGACATATTGCTAGAAGAGGTGATAATAGATGGACAATTGAAATTTTAAACTGGATTCCAAGAGATTGTAAAAGACCCAGAAAGAGACCACATGTGAGATGGATGGATGAAATAAAAAATGTTCAGGGGTGTTGTGGAGAAGAGAAGCTAAAGATCGGAGAAGATGGATTAAACTTGGAGAGACCTTCATCCTGCAGTGGATTGATAATGGTTGATGGTGATGATGATGACACAAAATTAATTGTTACATTTTTTAAATACAAAATTTATAAAATAATTTTGCAACACTACTGAAACTAAAATATAAAATTAATCATATCAATTTTTATTAACAAGAAACTAAAATTAATATCTGTCTAAAATATGTAATCACAAATACCCACACACATTACAGGCATAATGACTTCATCTTACAACCTTCTAGAATAACTTAAATAATGCTTATTTAAAATAATAAAAATAATAAGTAAAATTATTTAAGACATTGTAAAATTTATATAATACTAAATATTACAGTTAAACTATTACTTTAACAATATATTCTTTAAATATAACAGTCATTAATTAACAGTTAGAATAAACATTAATTTAATTTTATATTTCAATTAAAAAATAATACACTGCTTTTATAATTTAAATTTATATTAATATAAGTTTAAAATACTTTGGATAGATTTATTAACTCTTTACCTAGCAACTTTAAGCTTATTTTATAAATAAAATTAATACAAAATACTGCTGGTTAATAAAAAATTTAATTTTACAAAACCAGCTATTTTAAACCCTTTTAAAAAGAACTGTGGCAAATGGCATGGTCACAATATATATATATATATATATATATATATATATATATATATATATATATATATATATATATATATATATATATATATAATATTAAAAAATATATAAAAATATTTAAACCCTACTATATTGATATAACAGGAAACTAAAGATATTGTTGTATGATCTGAATAAGTATAAAACACATCAAAAATTTTGTAAAATACACATAATATCTAAAATCTACATGACACGTGTAAACATAGAAAATTATAAATTAAAACTGTAACACTATGAAATCATTTAATATATGAAAGTATAAAACATGAACTTGAGAGCCTACATTCTTGAAATTATTCAGTATCGGAAATAGAAAATGTTCATTGGAAACAAATATTAATTTTTTTAAAAATGTAATACATATCTAAATAATACTATAAAATAATCAGGCTAATATATATTATAGATGTGAAATATATACATAAAAAGAAAATCCTAAATTTGAAAATCTTTCAATACAAGAAATATAAACTTTTACATTATAAAATCTTTTATCTGAAATAAAGCAAGTAATATAGAAAATATAGTGCTGTAAGGTCTGCATATCCCTCATATATGTATGTAAATGGATTATGTCCTGTACATGAGGAGTCAGAGTGACTTATGGTCAACATGGGTAGGATGAGAAGGTTAGCACCAATATGAGCTTTGAGTGTTCCATTATCAGATTTTCAATAAAATGGATGGCTGAAGAGTTGTGGAGTAAAGTGGATTGAAGCCAGTCCATTAAAGTATGAAGATTGGCTATCTTAATATAAGCTGAGCATTGATTGTATATATGTGTGGAGATGATAAGCTGGACCAACTGACGAGTACTGGTTTAGCACAAAATACATATATTGGTGATTATTATCTTTTCTGCATGTGTGTGTTCAAGTGTGTCATCAGTATGAGATAGCATGGATAGTTGAGGGTCATGTGAAAGTATGAGTTCAAATCTCTATATATTACTATTGAGTGCACATATGAAAAAGCCTGTACTATAGGGGAAAAAAATCATATACTGAAATATTTCAATAAATAAAATATAAAAAAGTAATAGTAATTTCTTTTTATTGCTTTATTAATTATTTAAATAAATATTTTTTTCCAGTATAAAGATTCTGTAATATTACTTTGTTTATGGTAGAAATTTTATAATCATTCTTTTATTAAAACAACATTATATATAATTGATTTCCTGATTACAAAATGTTTTAAGTAAAACAAAAAAAATCTTATAAATAGATACCTCTTTACTTAATGAAAAGCAAATACTGTTTTGCTAAAACTTTGGTATTCTTTAAAGAGAAATAGAATAAATTACAATATATATATACAAATTTCACTCATGAAAATATTCATACATACAAATTTTGATTATACTGGGGCACATTGTTGTCCTGAAGGTTTATGATGATGATATTTTAATTGCATTTATATATTGGATTATTTCCCTCATCTAATATAAGTACTGAATATCTTTATTAACTTTATTTAAATATTCCAAATACATTCAACTATTAGTAATAGCACACAGATTATATATGCACAGTGTTTTGAGAGGTCTTATTCTCTTCTCTTTTTAAGGGGTTGATGGCTTGAGCAGTGATAATATTAGTATGGAAATCAAACCTGAACCCTTATATTCTTGAATATTGAATTTTAAGATAATGCTCTAGCCAATTGAATGACCCTGACAAAAGCAACAGCCAGTAAAAATTTCATATACTTATCTATGAGGTTCCTCAAGATTTCTCCACTTTTTCCTAAGGGAAAAGTTGATTAGTGATTTCCATATACTATATATAGTAAGACTAGGTTATGGGGTTGTCTACCATTGTCATGCAAGCAGCTTCTTTAAATTTTCTTCTCTGTATTTTTCCTCCTTTGTCCAATATTGTTGTATTTTCCCAATTTAAAATAAGTGCTTTGTAACATACATGGTCTCCTATATCTGTTTTATCTCTTGTAATCATCAATTTATGTTCGTGCAATCCCTTTTCAATAGAATGACTGGTCTCACCTATATATGTTCTTATACATTTGAATGATGTTTCATAAATGCAATTTTTGCTTTTCAGCATTTCAAATTTAGGCTTTGTAGATGTTAGAATTCCTCATATTGTGGTATGGCTCTGAAAAGCTGTTCTGATGTTATGCTGATTGTATGTTTCCTTAATTTGTCTGCTATTTTTGGTATGTAAAGATACAGTAATGTAGCAATAATTGGTTTTTCTTTTGATGGTCCTTTTTGTTGTTTATTTAAGGTTTTCTTAATAACACCTGGTGAATAATTATTTTTCATAAGAGTTTATTCTATGTTCCATAGTGATAGTATAACTCTATGCTTTGTGTTTCTGGAATCATTGGATGTATACGCTAAATATTTTCCTATATGTGATGATTTTCTGTAAACTGCAGTTGTGATTTTTCCATAAGGGAATCTTGTCACAAAAACATCTAAGAATATCAATTTTTGTTCTTGTTCTTCATACCGTGAATTTAAATGGTGATATGTTGATGTGGTTTCAGAAAGTTACTAGTAGTGCTCCACCTTGTGGCCATACAACAAATGTATCGCCAACATAAAACCCCAAACTTTAGAAGGATATTGAATAGTCTTCATGGGTGTGGTTTCAAGTTTTTCCATGTAAATCTTGCTAATCAGGGTGACAATGGTGAACCGATAGCCATTATTTGATTTTGTTGAAAGAAGTCTGTGTTGTATTGAAAATAGGTTGTTGTTATGCAGTACGTTAATAGCTCCATTATACTATCAATAGGAAGAGTTATTCTGGTTTGTAAGCAATTATCACCAATTAATATTTTTCTTATAATAAATAATGCTTCTTCACATGGTACATTTGTAAACATATTTTCCATCTCAAAGCTTATGAGTATGTCAGTTCTTTCATTTTTCATATTCTTGATTAATTCTACAAAGTATCTAGAATCCCCGACAAAGGACTGAGAAAAAAATCTTGACAAATTTTGGCAAGGTGAATTTCTAGAACTAACAAAGGTCTAATGAAGCATGATTCTTATGCATTTTAGGTAGATCATAAAAATGAGGAATTTTGCTGAAATATATTTTACTTTTTCTGAATCACTGAAGTATTTGAAATGCTTTCTGAGTAATGCTTGTAATTTTGTTTCTGTACTCAGTATTGGATTTTTTGTCACTTGTCTGTATTGACCTGCTATGAGGAGTTCTTGTATTTTGTTGTCATAAGAAGCTGCATTCCATTCCAACTGTTGCACTGCCTTTGTCAGTTGAGAGATTATAATTATAGATATATCTATTTTGAGATATTTAATTGCTTTCCTCTCAACATAGGATATGTTTGACTTCAATTGTAGTTGCTTCTCAAGTGTTTTTTTACTCTCTAGGATATTTCTGCTGCTTCTTCTAAAGTCAATCTTTGAGTGACTTTCTTAGTTGCTGCCATTATATCTAATAAAGGTATATTAGATGGTATCATGGCAACATTTAATCCTTTTTAAAGAACAGAAATTTGAGCAACTGATAACACTTAGAACTCAGATTTTTAACAGATGAAGCTGGTACTCTGCTTGGTACATTATGATTTTTGATATGCCCATGTAAATTTGCAAGCTTTTTCTTTTGACCTTCTTTTATTTTTTGATGTAATGTAGAATATAATTTTCTTACTGCTTGAGAAAGTTTTGTGAAGTCTTTATCAGTAAAGTTATCTTTTAGAAAATATTTTACATTATTATGGAATACAAGGTTTGATATTTGGAAAATCTTTGAGTATTTATTATTTCTCTTAATAAAGCTTCATTTTTAATAAACCAGTGATTTGGAAAAAAAAAAAATCTATATAAAACAAACTCTTATAAAAAATGGTTATCCATCAGCTGTTATTAAGAAAACTTTAAATAGACAACAAAAAGAACAAAAGAAAAATTATTGATACAGTAGTGTATCCTTACATACAAAATATAGCAGATGAATTAAGCAAAATATGCAATCAGTACATCAGAACATATCACAATATGAGGAATTCTAATATCTACAAAGCCTAAACATAAAATGCTGAAAAGCAAAAGCTGCATCTATGAAATACCATATGAATATGGAAGAACATATACTGGTGAGTCCAGTCATTCCATTGAAAAGTGATCGCAAGAACACAAACTGATAATTAGAAGACAAAAAACAGATATTTCTAAGGTATACACCAATGAATATATGTTCAATTGGGGAAATAAAAAATAATGGATAGAGAAAAAAAGATACAAAGAAGAAAATTTAAAGAAGCTATTCACGTGACAATAGTGGACGTCTTCATAAGTCAACCTAGTGTTACTGTACATAATTCATAAAAAAACACTAATCGACTTGGTTCATAAGAAAAAGTGGAGAAATCAGGTGGAATCTCATAGATAAGTATATGAAATTTCTACTGACTGTTGCCTTTGCCAGGATGGCTTAGTTGGTTAGAGCATTACCTTAAAACTCAATATTCAAGAATCTAAAAGTGCAGATTTGATTCCTATGTTAATACTGTCACTGGTCAGGCCAGCAACATCTGAACAAGAGAGGAGAATACTACCTCTTGAAATGTTGTGCATATAGTAACTAGTGTGCTATTATTAACAGTTGAATGTATTTGGAATATTTAAATAGTTAAATTTTTCTCAAGACTTTCATTACTTATATTAGATAATGGAAATAGTCCAATACATAAATACTGCATCAACATGTTTTCTACCTGAATTTGAATGATCTACCTGTAAGTGGTGATACACGAAATACAAGAAAAAAAAAACAATCCATAAAAAATATAATGTATATATTTATTACTGAATTTATTAAGCAGCTTTATAAAAAATATTAATTGATTGCAAGAAGTTTGTTTAGTAAAAGAAATAAAGAAAGTATTGTATATAAATAAATATACACATTTATTATCAAATGTAAATCTTGTCTAAAAACAATTTAGTAAAGAAAATAATATTAAAATCCACACAAAAATAAATAATGGCAACAAATGTGCTAAAATAAAAGCAACTAATAAAAATACAGATATGAAGCCAAGTTCAAAATAAATACATCATGTTTTGTATTTTACACAAACTAATTTATGACAAAAACGCATTCCAAAATATAATCTACTTATGGTTATAAGTATATTAAATACAATTATGCATATAATTTAATACTTTTTATTAGTCACTAAAGAAATATGCATGTAATTTCTTTTAGCAAACAAAGCAATGAAAAAACTAGTAAAATGTAAAAGTTATGGTTGTTTACATTCCATGAAATACATGTTTTCCATTTTTTAAATCCAGAAATAAATGCATTAAACACTTCAATGTTTTAATATCATTTCACAAATGAGATGTTGATTAGTTTGTATTCCAATTTTAAATGGGGGAAAATTATTACTATTTTAAAAAAAAAATGTAAAAAGTCAGGCCTTCATTTTGAAATTGATAATAATCAAACATTTGTTAATTTTATTATTATAACAAAATAATTTGTCAAGCATTGGTGGCCGAATAATTAGCACATCCGCCTTACAAGCAGTGTCCTGGGTTCGCTTCTATGTTTGACACATGGAAAAAAAAAACAATTTGCATTTTGTAGATTGTAACTATCTTTAAAATTATTTTGCTTTTTTTTATTATTATTATTATTTTGCCTTTGATTGTTATTTTTTAAGGATTACATTTTTCATTGCATCATACAATGGATATTCCAAATTCAGGCTGAATATATACTATAGGAGTATCAACGTAAAAATCAAATTTTTGTAATTTATAAATACATTGTTAAAAAAAATGTCCTTGAAAACAAATTCTGTATAAAAGATATCGCTAATAAAAAAGCAAACCATATATTTGTAGGAATGTTTGTATATGTTGGACAAATTGACTCATATAGATTGTCTATTGTTTTATCACCCATTTGAGACAAATTTTAATAATACATTTACTATATAGGGTATATGAGCACATACTTTCACATAACCCACCACTCTACTCTATCTCATAACACTGATACACTTGAACACATATATGTCAAAAAGATAAATATATGTGGTCAAGTGTATCAGTGTTATGAGATAGAGTGGAGGGTGGTGAGTTGTGTGAAAGTCTGTGCTCATATACCCTATATATTACATATATTGAGACAGGTATAAAATAATCCTGTATTTCAATTAATACATTTACTATTAATATTTTCAATAAAAAGTTTATAAAATTTATTTTATATATTTCACGGTTTATGACGTTTGAAACTTTCAGAATAAAATAAGCTTAAATTAAAAAGAAACTCATTAAAAATTTCAAGTAATTTAAAAGTACAGAAAAATATATATAAATGTCATTATTAATAAAATTAGAACATGCATTTATTTTAAAAAGTATTATCCAAAAAGTAAAAAAAAAACAGGAAAATTATCATAATTAACATGATTTAATAAATTCCAATTTGCTGAAGTTTATTCAACTATAATTAATAAAATAAAATAAAATAAATTCTGATTAACTGTTTTAATCATTGATTTTAATTAAGATCTAAAAATTTTACTTGATAATTACGAAAAAACTTTCTCTAAAATTTCAATAAGATTAGTATTTATCTATAATTATGTAAATTGTCAAGCTTTTTAAATTGTACTTTTTCTTTTTTTTTGGTGGATAGAATTTATCTGAACATAATTAAATAAAAGCAAGTTCTAATTAAAGTGAATTTATGAGAAACATTAAAATAAGAAAATAAAAAAAATATATGAGTGAAGGTAAACAATAAAAGATCTTTTATGTATGTTTACGCAACCAGAACTTCTCTTATAATCTCAATTTGCATATATTATGTTACTGTTAAGAGTTATTATACATAATTAGTTTAGACTTTAGAGCAGATGAAAGCTTTACTATTAATTAAATCTTAAATTGAAATTTCAATACATTTTTAAAATATTGCAGAATGGCAAATATAAATAGATACTAGGTTTTTGTGTTTAGTATTTAAAGTAGATTTAAGATTTGGTTTAGGTTTAAATCTACATAGTAATACACAGTTGAGATAAACTAATATATACTACATATTATAAATTAACAAATTAAAAAAAACCCCAAGAACTTATAATAATAATGGTTTTCAAGTTCAGCACTAAAGTAATGCATAATTAGAGAAGGATCATATATCAATTTAAAATAGCTGCAACATATAGGAATAAATAAAAGCAAACACATATTGAAACGCAATCTAAAAAATAACTGCATATAAATAAAAAAAAGACTATTGTAGTAATTGTTTTTTTTTTAAAAAGCTTTAGCATTCATTAGAAACCAATATAGTAAAATAAAAATATGACATATTGAATGTAATATGAGAAGATTCATTGGAGAAATAGTTGATGCTTGATAATATTAAAAATAAAAGTTATCTTTATGAAATGGGTGAATAGAATACTGAAAACAGAAGGCATACATCTGTGAAAAGTTCTCTATATTATGAGAAGTAGAAAATAATGGAATGCCTTTATACAAAGAATTACCAGAAGTTCTTATTAACTCAAGATAACATAATAAGAACATATGAAGTATTATAAATATTAATATTATGTATACTACTTACAAAGAATAATCTTCAAATGGGAATACTATAAAATCCTTCACGTATATATTCATTGCTTATTTACAAAATTGTAAAAATTATTATACACAATATATAGGGTACATGAGCACAGACTTTCACATGACACACTACTCTATCTCATATAACCAATACACTTGAACACATATATATTGAAAAGATAAATAATCTGATGATGGCTGGTTTAGCATGAAATACGTATATTGGTGATTATTTATCTTTTCAAGACATATGTGTTCAAGTGTATTAGTGTAAGAGTGGTGAGTTGTGTGAAAGTCTGTGCTCATATACCCTACATATTACATATATTGATACAGGTATATAATAAGTCTGTATTTCAGCTATTATACACAATGTAATATTATGTTTATATCACAATTTTATAAAACCAATATATTTATTTGTACAGTTTAAGCTTTTTAAAAATTAAAAAATATCTCATTTTTAAATTACAGCTATATTTAAAAACGTCAAAATATTGGTATTATTTATAAATCTGATTACTTTATTTTTCTGGAAAAAACTGATTACAAATTTTAAAAAAATGTTTTGCAACATTTAAAACAATATATATATATATATATATACTATAACGGTCGAGAACGAAGTGAAATATATAGTCTTACTGTATCTGCCGTACAGGGCGCCACTAGGCCATTTGAACCTAGAAAATTTATAAAGTAGACAGATATGTGCTGTTAAGATCACAACCACCAGTCCTAGTCACTAGCTCATGGAGTAGAAGATGTTTAAAACATTTATTAAATATATTTCTTTTAATAAAGAATAATAAAAACAAACACTAGATCACTGTCAGTACTAATAACACAAAAAGTAACTTTATTTATGTATATATAAATAATAACACACAAACTTGAAAAGTAAATAGTATAAAAAAATATGCTTTATTTTGTTTCATTATCATTATTTTATTTACTTTTAACTTTCATTTTTAATCTTAGAATGTCGAGCGTAGGTAGACCACCCAGACGACATCTTTAAAAGATCTTCAAGGCACTTGACTCCAGGCTAAAGGTCCGCAACCATGACAATGCTCACTTCCAGATATATATCCGCAACCAATGCAATGTGAACATGTTAGCATCAAACCATGCTGACAGGAATGTGCATCTGAACAGCGTGATATTATTTGAAGAAACATGACCTTTGTCCAGTACAGGAATTTACGTCTGTCTGGCGAAGGAATCATGCATGTAATATAATAAAGAGAATAATGCTACGTATGGATGGGAGAGTGGTCTATCTTGCCAGCTTATCATCCCAATCCATAGAGCTGGAATGGGTCAATGGTGCAGGAAATACATCTGCATCCATTGCAACAGTATGACTACCTCTTTGGGGTCATGCATTCAGTTGGACTTGACACCCTTATGCGCTAACACACTTCGCATTACATTGATGTAAACATCCATATATCTCTCCACCAACATTGACCCAACTACAAAACAAATAGTCCACAGTCAAAACCCCTAATTCAAATGAGGCTAAACGGCTACCCACACTCAACTTACATTTAAATCAATTTATTAATTTAATTCTAAAAAAAATCTTTAGTTTAAGGTTTTAAAATCATTTTACAATAATGCATTATAATTAACTTATTTTTACTACAAATACTATTTAACCTACTTTTCCTTTCTTTTAAATTCAATAATGCACAAATAGCGATCTTTAAATTTAAGTTTGCAATCGCAAACCCCTACCCTATTACAAACAGATCTTATTAAACATGAATAAAAAAAAATACATATTTTAAGAGATTAAGTTTTAACTTTAGATCAGAGTTTAAAATTGCACAGTTTATAAAAAAAATAAAGTTCAGGCTTGCTCAGGAAAGAAAGTCTATAGTTCATTTTAAAGGCAAATAAAGTTCAAAGATTTTAAAATTTAAGAGAGTTTATATTTCATTTTATCATTTATAAATCTATACTTTCCTTTGTCCATGCTCGTTCCTTCGCAAGGAAGATCTGAGTTTCACAAGGGCCTTGTTCTTGTGGATGATGACTATTTATGAAGCTTGATGAGTATTTCTGCATACAGCACCAGTAATTCGATCCTGGGATCCGTGAAGATGAAAGCAACCTCTGGCTGACTGAACTGAAGGGAGCATGATGAAGCGGATTACATTCTTGGTGATGGCAACAATAGCTTTTTTTAAAATTTTCTTACTTTTAGCAGAGACAAAGGAATTCAAATTTTTAATTTTTCTAATCTCAAACTCATTATTTCTTTTGGATTTTTCTTTTTATAGTCCTCAGGCACCTTATCTCTGGAATGCATGGATCCATCAAACATATTTCATATCTATATTTCATTAGTTCATTGAGTTTGTGGCCAAGTACATTTTGGGTTTGTGGCTAAATAGATTTTGGGTTTCTGGCTACATGGATTTTTTCCACTGAGGTCTGTGTCTATATCTTTGGGCGGGAAAAGCAAGTCTTTTGTTTCTATTCCTTGACTCTTATCTCTTTTGTAATCATCTTTTCAATGATCATTTTGCCTTAAGGATCTGTTCTTAATTTTTATTTTTAAGATTAAAAACTCTCTTCGTTATTTTTAAAATCAAAAGGTTTTTATTATATTTTATTTAAAGATTAGAATCTTTGCTTCAATTCTATAATTTTTTTAAAGCTTATCTTATTTTAATATTTAAATCAAACATATTAATAAATTAATAATTCATTATTTGTACATTTTGAATGTTTGTGCTTTTAATTCAGTATTAGATATTTACAAAAAAGTCAACTATTAAAATTTAAATGTAATGCATATATATATCCCATTAAAATACATATAGAAATTTTTATTGAATTCAATAATTGCCTAAAAAAAAGCTACTCTATAGACTCACATGAGGTCCAGGTCAACAGATGAGTCTAGCCTGCTTAAATGTGTTCTAAGAAGACAGATGCTTGCCTGGAAAAATTCTAGACCGAAGTGAGCTCATGGCATGCCAACAATTCACCTACATTGTATCTCTTTTTGTTGCTGACAATTGCTTGGACTATACTTTTCTGCTGATTTACACCAAACAATCACAAAAACTAAGCTTACCAAGGGAAAACTTGAAGAATTGGTATGTGTATGCTGCTGTTAAACTATATGCAGAGAAGCACAGATAAATGTATATACAAAAGTGAGTTATTTTAACGTTTCTAATATTTAAATTAAAGATGTTATGATTAGTTAAAGGCAACCTATAGTAACATTGTATATTAAAAATGACATTCTTAAAGTGAGATATATAATCTATAATGATTATTTTAAATCATTTATTGAGAAACAAAAAGACATTTGACATTTATATTTTTAATTGTATACAACGATATTATTTTTTATTTGTTAAAAAAAAAAGAGAGAGAGATGTTTTAAAAGTGTCTGAATTTAAAAATTAAAAAAAAAAGTAAAAACCAAATTATTCTATAATTTAAATTTAAAAACTGATAATTAATAGAACATATATATGTAAAATTTAATCAGTTTTTGTCATTATTGAATATCAATTGAAATATATTAATTGTATATTATAAATCGTGCATCTTTGTTCATATATATGTAAACCACGATATAGTAACTTGAATTTTGTATATTATGTAAATTGCAATGTGATAATTTGAAATTTACATGGCAATCAACATTAAAAAGCTTATATGTGTGTAGCCTTATTTTTAGAGACCTTACTTTCATTTCTTTTATTAATTGTTATCTAATAAATTTATTCAGTTGTTAAAAATTATTTCAGTCATCTCTTGGTCACAAAAAGTAATAGAGCTTATGTTCTCTGTGCTAGATTCGAGCACAGGATGAATATATAAATGGAATGTATTTAGAGCTTTAGGAACATTCCATTATAATATTGTTCTGGTTTTGGTATGAGGATTATATTCTTCAAAGCTCTTGTACTACATTTTGTTTTAGTTTAGTCTTATTAAAAATTTAAGTTTATAGTTGGACAGTACATTAATGGTACTAAGTGGCCAGAACATTGATGATGATCAGCATGTTTTTTCCCAGCATTATTGTTTTATGATTATGTATTCTGATGGATTAGCACTCAAGATGGTGCATCCAAATTATGTGTAAATAATTGCCCAAGCTGACAATGGCTCAGTAGTTAGCCTGGTCTACAGAAGACCCATTTCCAATCCAGTCACCAGATTGACTGTTAATTTATTGTATTGATGTATTTGATGTTAATCATAGTTGCTCTAAGGAGTTAATTAGCTGATATAGCTGGATGATCTCACAGAGATTCTCTAATCTCATGCTCTTTTTAATATATAACAATACTCTAAAAATATTTTATTTAAATATATTTTTGATGTTAAACATTACTTTAACATTTTTTTGATATTATCTTTATTATAATTTCTGTGAATTTTAAATTTAATTTACTTGGGAATGATGATGACATTCCATCACCCCATCCTGTTACCCTAACTACATACTTATCTATCTAATATCCATCCAACTATCTATTCACCCAACCACCTATCCACCTAACTATCTAGCCACCCATCCACCTATCTATCTACTTACCTATCAACCTATATATCCACCTTTTCTCTTACCTACCTTCCTATCTATAATAAACATTTAATTAACAGAGCTCAATGTATATATAATTAGTAGAATAAATTATCCCCTCAGGTTATAAATAAATAACACTTTGTTGATATTGAATCAATAAATAAATTTATAATCAAGTAAATGCATTGAATATCTCACATGTTAAAGTAAAATAATTAATATTTTTTTTTACATCAATAGAACTTCTATTGGTTTCTCAACTGTGGATAATGATGTGGAGGGGGCATGTGAATTGAAAAGAAGATTTCTCTGCAATTAAAGACTTTAGTATTGGATTTTTGCATTATATTGCTTCATTTTAAAAAATTTAAAAATTACATAACATGTAAAAGGAATTTTACTTTCATATCTAAGAAAGCATAAAACTAAAAGAATGCATCAGTGCTTTAAACTATACACCCATACATTTAATAGCTACTTGTTATAATTATAATTTAATTATATATGCATGAGAGTCTATAAGTAAATAGTAGAAATAAAAACAGGCTTTAAATAATGCACTGTAAATATGCAGATCTTTTCAATATTCCCCTCCCCCTTTAAAAAACAAAGAACAAAAGTGATTATTCTTCAGATTTGACAATACTTCTGGCTTGTGCAATTTTTGGAATTTTCCATCCTTGTTTTACCTTTCCAAGAATAACTATATATTCATTTATTGACAAATATTTGAAAAAAGGTTAATTAGCAGCTGATTATAAAAAATAACCCTAACCCTGTTTGAATTTTAAAAATTTTCCAGGTTTATCTAGTCAAGATTTGATTGCCTATCATAAATGTGACAAATGGATATTTTTGCCATAATGTGAGACTTTTTATTATATATGTGTGTATAAAAGGTTAAAAGTTATTTCTATTTACATGGATATTATCTCCTTATTTCCATTCTTTATTATAACAATTCATGAAAATATTTAATTCATATATATTGATGCAGTCAATCTGTAATTCAGATTGAGCTTCATTGTCTAACATATGACTGACTAACCACCCAACAGGGTTCAAACATGTCATTCCATCCCATTCTTTTTGATCATTTTATGTATGTTATATAAAAATGTAAAAAAGGTGTACTTTCAAATGCCAAATTAATAAAATAATTCTTGTTTTAATATCATTAAAATGAGAATCGCGTATGTGCATTAATATATACACATAGTGGCTATGAATGTGTAACCTATCATATTAATATTGTTATAAATATTTATTGTAATATACTTTTTTTAATTTAATTTTATTATTTTAAGTATAAAATGCAAAAAAGATGATGCAACATGGCAGAAGCAATCCATTAGTCAGATTTGTCAATATTGTTTTATTCATTAAGTTATTAAATTCTAGATTTAAAATCATTAATGAAAATTTTATACGTTTCAGTTATCTGTTCAAATCTGTTTCTAAAAATAGAAATAAATTTAAAAAGACTTTCAAGCCCTTATCAATTGGTTACATCTTCTCCTAACGAAAGACAAAATCACAATCGTGTTTAATTTATAGCCTACAGTTGGATTTCCTCAAGTAAACTTGTAAAAGCATTCTTGGAATAGTGGGGCCGAATATAAATGGGGATAAAATTAATACAGGGGATCAATCAGTTTTCTTTTCTAATCAAGTAGTTAACATACTCCACAAAACTCAGACTTTTGATATGAAGATGTTCGAGTAGTGGGAATCAAGTCACCCTTTCCTAAGATCATTCCCCTGCCAGGATGCCATTCAGCTACTCCAAAATGATGGACTATCTAAATTATGCATAAGAGACTGAGCTCTGAAAAAAACCTACCTGCCATCAGACAAATTAATTAGTGCCCATGGATTACAGTGATTGCCTCATAAAAGCATGGATCTGTCGAGTCATCAAACTCTTACAACATTGAAAGGTGACCAATCATTGCTGTCACCAAAGAATTTCTAATTGTCTAAACTAGCTTATAAACTTAATATTTAAATATGTACTGTACTTTCATATATACCTGTATTCTGATATAATCGGGAATGGCATGATGCCACTGACCCATCCTATAAATTAATCTATGTTCACGATTCTCTATAAAACCTTAACCCTTTCTGTAAATTTTCTTTCATGTATTGTTTTCATCCCACACTTTGGTGTGGTAAAACTATTAATTAGATTTATCAATTCATATTTTAGATTTTATCAAAACTTGAATTAATTTGCCAATCAAACCCAACCTTGTGAGCAAGTCTACCATTATAACGATTAATCCATTTAATTTGATTATAGACACACATGCTTGCCAGGTTGAGAGACATTTAGATAATATGCACAAATAAAGTAAATTTACATACTTATTGGTAGAACGTTATGAACCTACCAGCTCAGTTTTACATTGTGAATTAAGTGTTGATTATTAACGCTATTAAGTGACTTGTTTGATTAGTAATTTGATGACTGCTATACCAATAATATGGATAACTATACTATGGTCATGCCTTTGGGAGCATCTTTGGTCGAGGTACTAATGACCTCTAAAACAGATGTTTGATTTGTTATGTTATGGTGGGGGGGGGGTTCATTTCAATCTACTTAGTATTTAATATATATATATAAAAACAAAATGAAGTTTAACACAGGTTTAAAAACAATTCATGCCATTGCGCTAGGTATTACAATATTATAGGTGATAATTGTAGGAATGTTGTTAGAGGTGTCATTTACTCTCTGCATTACTAGCATAGGTCGGCTTTGCCTAAAGTTCAGGTTGCTTATTAGATGGGATGTTGGAAGTCCAAACCCATTTTTTGTTATATTAATTCCAAGAAACGGGTACATGAGCTGCCCTGGACTTTCAGTTAGTGTATGGAATACTCTGCATTGGAATGATACTGGTATGCCTGGCACTTCACATCTTCCTATCTCCTTTTTATTTAAAAACTGCTCTGAAATGAATACATGGTTGTTTTGTTGTTGATTTTTTAATAATGTCAACGCGCCTTCTCAGATAAAAAAACAGAATCAAACTATCATAGCCACCTTTTATGTGAGTACCGCCATGTCTTAAAATTTAAATGTATGCCTATGTGATACCATTTGCCACAATGCCAACGCAAAACATGTGCTCTGTCTGTTTATGTGGAAATTTAAAAAAAAATTGAATGTCTTATTCGTACTTTACTAGCTTCATTTTTCTTTTAGACTGTTTATAAATGAATCCCACATGTATTATTAAGACACAATGATTGTTTTATTTTAACATTGTAACTGAGTTATCAAATCATATTACTTAAAACATTGAATGTGAATGCTATAAATAGCATGAAAAGTTTTATGTCCCTATAGGCATGAATGCAGTAATAAAATGTAAATGACTGAGGGATGTTTCAGTCAATTATGTCTATGTCTTTTGTTACAAATAGTGTTAATACTGTTACATTGCAAAAGGTTTACAAACAAGCACTAGTATATTAAAATTACACCAGAATCAGTATGCATTTAAATCGATATATTATACTCTAAGATTTCCTGTATCCTAGTGTTAAATGTCTTTAACAACCAAATCTTTGAATTTAGATGTTTAAAAATAGGTATACGCTAAACCCACAAATATCATTTATATATATATATATATTATATTGTGTATTAAAGTTTATTTTTCAACTTATTCATTTGTTCAAATCATTATGTTATTCAGTCCAAATTCAGTAAATTATTTCTCTTGTAAGTTAGTGTTGCTGGATATATTTTAACCCAGGTTCAAAATAGTGATTGAATGATATAAATTGATCACTCATCCTTTTGGAATATAACCATATTACCTAATAGTTATATAAAGTCTTTCTGTATCATGCAGTGGTTTCATATATCTTATAGAGTTCTCTTGTTTCTCCACTGTGTCTCCAGGTTAGGAATGAATACAATCCATCTACTATCATCAGAGATGTTGTTCATATTGTTGGAGGTTTGGAGGATGGGCAAACAGAGCAGAATCTATGAGTGTCCCTGGCCTGTATATCTTGGGTATGAGTGGGTTCAAGAGACTTTTGTCCAGACTTTAAATTTCATTGAATGAGCATACACATGTGACCCATACAATATATACATAAAATAATTCCAGTGCATAACACTATATTGAAATAAATATACAAATATTAAACATTAAATCACCCCACGTGGTTAAGAAATTCAGTACTGCCCTCTGTGAACTAATATATAAATACATTAGAGTTCATATTTCAAAATAGAAAAACATGTTTGTTTGTAGCAAGAAATTAAGATCATTGCTTGCTAAAAGTTCAAGTTCTTTGTTTGAGTTTGTTCATATTTCAATATATAACATCATATAGCAGACAGGTCAAAATGGTATCATTTTGATCTGGCTATTTTGAAATACAAACTCTAATGTATTTATATATTAGTTCACAGAGGGCGGTACTGAATTTCTTAACCATGTGGGGTGATTTAATATTTAATATTTCTATATATATATATGTATCATGAATTCTATGCTTATAAAACATAAGTATCCAATAAGTCCTAAATGCAATAATAATCTGGTAATTAATATTAAAAATGGTGGACTATTTCTTAATTAAAAAATTTGGGAATAATTATATATTTCTGTAATAGAAAGGATATAGTTATATAATGGATAACATTACAATCCTTTAACAGAAAGGATATAACTATATAATGAACAATCATTACTGTATATTGAGGTGATAACAATATCCATTGATTAGGGATTTGAATTCTAAATGTGTCTTTACTTGTTAAAAAGAATAACCCATTAATTTGTGTTAGAATAATGACTAAATTCTTTTTTATACTTAATATCATTGCCACAGCGTCAATACACTTACAAGGAACAACCACTAAGCCGGATTGCAGTTGTCTTCTTTGAGCATCAGAAAATTAACCAGGCACTTGTTCACACTGTTTTCAGCAGCAATTCAGTATATTGAAAGAGATCACTGAAGTCAGAAAATTATGAAAACATATCACATAGTCAACTCCACCCATACTTTATGATTTTTTTTGTTTTGTTCTTATTTAAAATTAATACAATGATTGTTTCAATATACATAAGTTCAAATGTATCTTCAATACCCAATAACTGACTTAATAGATATTTAAGTAATGTAAATCTAAAAACTTTTCAAAAACTTGCGTTTTAGTGTTTAGCCTATCATCCAAAGCCCCAATTTCGAAAGCAGATAAAACTTGAGAATATTTTTAAGTAGCTAAAATGGGTTTGCTTAATATTTATCTACAACAATAACTTTGTATCCGATACCGATTGCTAAATGGGTATCTATCTATTCTAAGGTGAAAAAAATATCCCATAATAATCACAATTAGTCACGTGAGTATTGAAGGAAGTTTAATAAATTTTTGCTGTAATACAATGCTGACTTCACAACTATTAGAAACCTTTATAGGACATGCGTGTTTAATTCACGGATTAGCCTTACTATTTTAAAATTGTTTACTTAATAACATTTTTAGAAATGTTTATATCAAAACAAAATATATCGATGTGCTCATATCCTCATTGCCATCCCTAAACATATCTATATATGTATTACAACATCAATTTAGCGTTGGATTACAATATAAATATTTATCAATATACATAAAATACATTTAGCACATTAATATTATTTTATTGTTTTGTCAAAAGTTTAGAATCAAGTTTGAAATAAAAAAATGTTTATAAAAAATGCCGCCTGAATACGTTCTAGAATAAAATATTACTAATCTTTCAGTTTATCTCCCTTTTTTATATTCTTTTGTTATTCTCTTTAAGAGGGAAGTAAATAATTTTAGGTGGTAAACTACAAACCTGCGCTGAATATACAAACAATTTTTTACCATCTCCAGGAAGCTTAAAAGTGATTTGCGATTTTATTTTTATTAAAAGTGTAAAATACAGTAAATAAATAATGTTTTCTCATTTGAAATATAAAAAAAAAATAACAGAAGATATTAAAAACAAATGTAACAAAATAAAATAAGTGCAATAAAAACGCAAACAATTAATGACACATGATTTAAAAAGGAAATCTTCAATTCACAGTGTTTTATTTAAACTCAAAAATGTATTTAGAATCTTCTATATATATAAACCAGATGTACACGACCTATAAAAGCTGTGTTTTTTTAATAGGTTGCTTTAAAATTTTTTTGAAACCTGTCCATTAAAGTATGAAGATTGGCTATCTTAATATAAAGCTGAGTACTGATTGTTATATGTGAGGAGATGGTATCCGGACCAACTGATAAGTGCTGGTTTAGCACGAAATACATATATTGGTGATTATTTATCTTTTCAACATGTATGTGATCAGGTGGCTCAGCAATATAAGATGGTACTGAGAGTTGTGGGTCGTGTGAAAGGCGGAGTTCAAATCCCGCATATATTACATATATAAATGCAGATGTTAAGCCTGAACAATGTATTAATTTAAAGATTTAATGTAAACTAGACAAAATATTTTAATATTATATAAATAAATGTGAGAAATTCACAATAGAAAAAAGAAATGTTTGGAACAATCCGGTCTGTTGGGTACATTTCAGAAATGTACCGTGCTAGGTATTAATAAACTATGTAAATTTGACAGTATTCTAGTCAATGCTTCAAAAATTATGCTTTGTTAATAACTTAATTACTTTGCATAAAATAATAAAAATTACTTCCTTTGCATAAAGTGCTCGTAAAATATGGTTTTGTTAGGTGTAGTTGATTCATTTATAAATACAAATTTAAAGTTTTTGTTTTTGATTTTTCAATTGTAAATTTGATAACATTATGGACAAATGTAGTATCTTTTTTTAATTGGTTATGAATTTGACATGTGACAGCCTTAAGGGCAAAGATACATTCACATGGATTATATATATAGACAATAATCTATTTAGCTATTATTGTCATTCTTTATACCATAGTTGGGATTATGTGAAGGATTGAAATGGAGCTTAAAATTTTTATCAAGTTTCTAAAGTAAAAAAATAACTGTAGCGTTGGTGGCCTAGCGGTTAGCATAGCTGCCTTCCAAGCACCTGGCTGGGGTTCGCTTCCTGATCAACGCTTTGACATAAAAATAAATAAATAAATAACTGTAGGAATTAGAATAACTATTATTAAATGGAAAATTGTTGGACTTTTTAGCATTAAAAGAAAATATAAATACTGTTTAATAAGTGAATTATCAACCATACTGTAAAAAATTGATATCTCCTAACTTTCATACTACTTTTTCTTAAGTATAAACTTATTTTATATAACAGAAAATGTTTTGATTGTTCTTTACAAAACATCATTTTCATTCACAGATCAAAACATATGTGTATACCTTAAATTTTCTTTAAGCCTTGGATCTGCATCCATAGATATATGATTACCCTTTCACTAGTAATAAAACACTATTATATAATGATTATAATTTTTCTTTACAGCTAATGCACCAAACATCATCTGACTGAAGGTATTAACTGAAAGTTTCTTAAAATATTCAACTGGTCAATTACTGACTAATATTATATAGATATCTTGGATATATCTTTAGTTTTCTGAAACATCATTGAGTTTTACCATGATCCTAGCAAGCAAATACATTAACTGCTCCAGAATTTATCAGGTGTTCTTTATACTTATAATGATACTGTCATAATGAAAAACAAATATTTCAAAATTTATTATAATAATTTGCATATGTTATATATAGAGTAAGTTAAAAACAAACTCTTAACAAGCTTCAAAAATACCTTTACTCTATATATAACATTTAACTTATTCTATATATAACATTTGTAAATACGAGCTTTATTAAAATTAGGTCATCTGACTTGATTTTTTTATCAATAATTTGCATGTTTTGCAATTTACTCATTATTTACCTTCTTATGTCCTACTTAGAGCAGACTCAACAAGTAGAAATGTCTATTGTCTATTTCATAAAAATAGTCTAAAAGAGGAGAGTCAATATCTTTATTTCAGTATATATTAAATATTTAATAAAGCCAACACAATTTGTATAATAAGTGCAAAATCTATTTAAAATCTAATTGTTCTGAAAAACTAATAATTGCTTATAACTCACCAATTTAAAAATTTTCACTAGTCAGATTCTATATATCAATGTTAAGATTGTGATAACATGATTTGATAATAATACACAGAACAGTTCTCTCTCATTGCATTCACTAAATAGGGATAATAATTTCTAAGCAATTTGTTCAGAGTTTTCCTAAATCAATTCTTGAGTGAGAAAATTAAAAAAAAAACTAAAATAAAATAGGGGCTTTGAACTCAGACTTTCACATGTCCCTCAACTATCCACACTATCTCATACTGCTGCCACCCTTGATCACACACATGTTGAAAGATAAATAATCATATGTGTGATCAATTATGACAGCAGTAAGAGATAGCGTGGATAGTTGAGGGTCATGTGAAAGTCTGAGTTCAAACCCTCTACATATTACATGTTGGAGTGTAGGTATGAAAAAGCCTGTACTGTAGAAGAAATTCATATATTAAAATGAAATAATTTTTGTTTAAACAATAGTGACATTTTCCCATTTTTTTATCACTCTCTGGCGTAAAGACAATATTGATTCTCTTTCAAGTGATACTTTATATTAAGTTTTATATTTTAAAAAAGGTAAAATATTAATAAGTAGATTTGTACAAAAATATTATTATAAGATGAAAATATATTCACTAGAATATTACACTGCTAAATTATCTGTTCAATCAGTTTCAATAACCAAGACAAGAGAAGTTAGTTGTTCTTTTGAGCACTATCATTGATAGTTGCCACACTTTAACACAATCAATGTAACATCTCAAAGTTCAACATTACACTTATATCATCTGGGCATGTGTTCTAAAATAAAAATGAATATTTGAAACTAAAACATTTCAAGAAATAGTTTGCTTTGATTTTTATAAGTTATTCTTGCTTCCAAATTTGCAAGATATAAACCATGAAGATAATTTGAAAAGATTTTATATCGTATTATTTCAAAACTTTATTTAATTAATAAAAAAAACTAGAATATATACTGAACTGGAAATAGATACTATCATCATCATTGTTAACCTTTATCAATCCACTGCAGGATGAAGGTCTCTCCAAGTTCAATCCATCTGTAATCTTGAGTCTCTCTTCTCCAAATCACCCCTGCACACTTTATTATTTCATCCATTCATCCATTTCACATATGGTCTCTTTCTGGGTCTTTTACAATCTTTTAGAATCCCATTTAAGATTTCAATTGTCCATCTATTATCATCTCTTTTAGCAATATGGCCAGTCTTTTAATTCTTTCAATGATGTCAGTAACATGTTTGTTCTCTTACCTATATATTGCATTTTTGATCTCTTCTTGTTACTATCATACTTATTTAATATCAATGACAGGTTAATATTCAATTTAAGTTCATGAAACTGCTTCTATATTGATGATTTTTTCATCCATAAATATTAAAAAAATAATTTAGTGATGTATATAATTGTAATCTTATGGAAGGAAAATTAATCTTCATACATGCACAATTAGATTAAATTTACTTGCATTCACGTGTCAATAAGGGTTGGTTTCTGTAAGAATAACTCTAAGCATAAGTATCAACACTCATGCTTTAAAACACATTAATTGATGAGTGAATGCATGGAAATTTAATCTAATAGTGCATGTGTGAAGATTAATTCTCTTCTACAAAATCATTAACATTAAGTAATTACGTTTTTTTAAAGATGAGCAAAGAAATTTAGTTACTCGTAAGCCTATAATAATTAAAAATATTGCACAGGGATTCCTAGCTCTGAAACATCAATTATATAATTAAATAATTTTAAGCCAATAAACATTACATGTATAGAAAGTTTTGCTTGTTTATATAACTTTAAATATGGTTTTCCATTTATCATCATCAACCATTATCAATCCACTACAGGATGAAGGTCTCTCCAAGTTCAATCCATCTTTTCCTATCTTTAGCTTCTCTTCTCCACATCACCCCTGCACACTTTCTTATTTCATCCATCCATCTCACACGTGGTCTCTTTCTGGATCTTTTACAATCTCTTGGAATCCAGTTTAAAATTTCAATTGTCCATCTATTATCATCTCTTCTAACATCAGCCCAACTCCACTTCAGTCTTTTAATTTTTTCACTGAGGTCAGTAACACCTGTTTGTTCTCTTACCCATACTTTGCATTTTCCATTATTAAATAATATATTTTCAATATTTTAATTTGAAAAGGAAAGTGAAAATAAAAAAAACAATAAATTTTGGCTATCTTCCCATCTAAACACTCAAAAGTACACTAATATTTTAACAAAATTTTACCATCTACACGAATATTGACATATTTAGAGAAAAAAAATTATATTTATTCTTAAAAATTTATTTCCAAAAATGTAAAATAAAATATTCATATATACAAACATGAAGATTTATTTTATTAGTAATAAATATTAAGACACCTATTTTTCAGAATATAAAATCACATATACTGTACAAATGGATATTGATACATTTAAAAAATATATGATTATTCTTAAATATTTAATTTCCAAAAATATAAAAAAAATACTTACGTTTATGCACATAAAGATTTATTTTGTTAGTAATAAACATTTGAATATTCTTCATATATCTGGAGCCTAATTGTAAATATAGGGTTTGAACTCAGACTTTCAAGCATCCTTCAACTGTCTATACTATCTCATACTACTGATACACATGACCATGTACATGTAGAAAAGATAAACAATCACCAATATATGCATTTTGTGCTAAACCAGCCCTTATCAGTTGGTCCAGATCATCATCTCCCACACACATATATAATCAGCGCTCAGTTTATATTAAGATAGCAAATCTTCATACTTTAATGGACAGGCTTCAATCCACTCCAACCTCCAAATCTTCAGTCATCCATACCATTGAAAATCTGATGATGGAAAGCCCAAATCCCATACTAATGCCAATATTATTGCCATGCCTCTGTTGACCTCAAGTCACTCTGTATAGTACCCAACCCTCTTCTATGTATTTAAATGGATATGGTCCTATACATGAGCAATCAGAGTAACTTGAAGTCAACATGGGCAAGGCAATAATATTGGCATTAGCATGGGATATGGGCTTTCCATCATCAGATTTTCACTGATATGGATGGATGAAGAATTGTAGGTTGGAGTGGATGGAATCCTGTCCATTAAAGTATGAATATTTGCTATCTTAATATAAACTGAGCATTGATTATATATGTGTGTGGGAGATGATAATCTAGACCAATGATGAGGGCTGGTTTAGCATGAAATATATATATATATATATATATATATATTGGTGATATTTATCTTTTCTGTATGTATGTGGTCATGTGTATCAGTGGTATGAGATAATATACAGAGTAAAAGCATGCTTTAAAGTCTGAGTTCAAATCCCCTATATTTACAATTAGGCTCCAGGTATATGAAGAATTCCTGATTAAGCCTGCATCCTGCCCATCCCTCTTCTATGTATTTAAATGAATAAGATACTCAGATGAGGGGTCAGAGGGACTTGAGGTCAACAGGGTCATGACAATAATAATGGCATTAGCATGGGATTTGGGCTTTCTATTATTAGATTTTCAGTGGTGTGGATGGCTGAAGAGTTGGAGGTTGGAGTGGATTGAAGCCTGAGATTTGATATCATAATATAAACTGAGCACTGATTATATACACCTGGGTCTCATTTTATGTGGATTTATTTAACGTGATTTTGAAGTTATGCGATTCATGTTTCTTCAGAAGTTGAACTCCGATAATGCACTATTACTTTAAATAATAAACTTCGCACACTTACGTCATATTGAAAGTAATAGCACATTATTAGAATTCGACTTTCATCTTAGTAATTTCAATATTTTCAGTGCTTTATAATAATAAGATTTTATGCAATAATGAAATTAAAATCATGATTACCACATTTTATGTATACACACATTAAATTTTACAATTTTATAATGTAAATTTGTTCAAACATTGTGCGTGTTAATTTTGCATTTTAAATCACATTCCGTTTTTGCTTTTTAAAAAAAGAACGTAATCAATTATTAATCATTTAGTGTCCACAAGTTTATTTTTAAAAGGTGAGTAATAGCAGTGGGCACAATTAAATTTGACAATTAAAAATTAAAATCTGATTTTTAATTGTAACTAACAATTTAAAAATTACTTAAGGCAACCTGAAATTAATGTGATGTGAAATGAAATTTGATTTTTAAACGGAATTGAAAATTAAAAAATTAAAGCCAAAAATAAGAATTTAATTTTTAGTTGTTAGATTAATTACTAATTACATTGTCACCAGAAAACCATTAACACAACATGAGAGTGAAGTTGGTGCTAGTTGTATTTCCTTTTGTGAAGAATCTGATTTTTTACCAGTTTGCAAATGAACCTGTTTATTGTCAAGTAACGATAATAATTAAAACGTGTATAAAAAAATGTCAATTACTGTACTGTAAATTATGCATAAAAATATATAGTTTTGAATAAAATTAAATATTATAGTTAAAAAAAGTTTGTCTTGTATCAATTTTTTTCAAATTTGAAATTTTTTATTAGTCATATTTTATTTCATTATTTTTTTTTGCATGAATTTTAAAGTAATTTTACATTGGTGCTTTGCTTTTATGCAATTTTTGAAAAATCACAGTCCATATCCCCCCCTTTTCAGGGTAAGTTACGTCTATTTTTGTGCAATTTCTTTTGCGCGTGTTTTCTGAGGAACCTATATATCGCGTAAAACGAGACCCAGGTGTATATATGTGTGGGAGATGATAATCTGTACCAACTGATGAGAGCTAGTTTAGTATAAAATACATATATTGGTGGTTATTTATCTTTTGTACATGTAGTTGATCATGTGTATCAGTGGTATGAGATAGCATAGATGGTTGAAGGGTGCTTAAAAGTCTGGGTTCTATATTCTATCTTTAAAAAGATTTCATCAATTTTAATGTTTAGTTATGCATTCAGAAATATCAACTCTAGGCATGTGACCTGAAATACATGTGAAAATGTTTAAAACCAATCAAGTAGCATGTTTTGATTTTTATGAAATATTACTATTTCATAGCAAGATATAGATTCAGGTTATGAAAAAGATAGATCATGAAGATAAATTTGAAACAGATTGTATTGTGTTAATTCAAAACTTTATTTTATTAATTAAACTGGAATATAGATTGCTAATGAAAGATGTTAATATTATTCACCTACTGAGGATGTCAGTTGGGTACTTAATTTAAATGCATAAAAATGTTTTTATACAGATCGCCTGAGTTAGTATATTTTTAAATTAAATTAAATAAGTCCTTTTTTAAGCAAAGTAAAAGAATGTAGTTATTTGTAAGCCAAAACAATTAAAAATAATGTGCAGTGTCTTTTACATCAGTAATGCACAATTTTTTCGCACTTGCAACCTCTACATTCAGACTGAAATTTTACATGGTGCATTAAATATTATTACCATCCTATTATAATACATATAAGGATATGAATAATAAAAAATTACCACATACAAATATATATCTTCATATCATATTTGATATAAGATTTTTGCAAAAACAGCATATTAACAAAAACTGTATAATAATACTTGTTTCTTAGTAGATCTGTTGATTTGTAACAATTATTACTTTTTAGCCTATGTTAGAAAATGTGTACATTCAAGAACATAGTACCATGTATCAATGTTAGGAGGATACTAGCATGAAAAACAATAAAAAATAAAAAATGAGAGCAATATGAGCGAAGTGCTGTAATGATGTGCTGTTTATACAAAGCAGATTGGAATGTAAAAAAGAGATGTGCTGTTTATACAAAGCAGATTGGAATGTAAAAAAGAAAGTGTTTGAGCACAAAAATGCTTAGACACACAATAATGAGTTGAACAGTATCCAGGTATTTTTAATAGGGTTTAGGTATTTTTTTTTCAATTAAAAATTTACTATCCAATATGAACTTCTTAAAATTTTCATGACCATCAACAATTTTTCTGTGAATACTTGAGGAGTTCAATCCACAGGATGCAATGCTATTCTAGATAATAAGAAAATGGTTTGATGGTAATATTACTTATCAAAATTTTAATCAATTGGACATTGTTAAATTTTTATATTTTTGAATTAAATTTAAAACATTTTCACTCTCATAAATATTAAAATAATTATATGTTTTAAAGCTAAGTAAAAAAAAAAACTTAGCTATTTGTAAGCCTATAATAATTAAAAAGACTAAACTAGGGCCTCTAGTCATAAATTTAATGAACATGGGTGTCTGAAACTTCATTGTGAAGCAAATAAGTTTCATGCATGCTGAAAGATGACTTTAACAAAGAATTTAAGAAGAGTATAATAAATCCAGTCACATTTTAACCATTATTGTTGATACCCACGGCAGAGCTGATTGCCACTAAATGGGTCCATAAGATGACAGATACTGGAAGATTCTTTAGGTATGGAGGTGAGCTGTTGTGATATAAACAAAGAACATTGACATAAGCAACTCCAGATTAATTGTATGAGTGTTAACCATAATGTGATGGACTAAACTTGGTGGGTAACCTCTAAAATATCTACATATGTTCAAGAATGGTACTTATGGAAATGAGTTTCTTCATTGCAATTTTTCTAAAAAGTATTATTATGACATTTCTTGCCCTTACTATACTCTTGCAAAAAGGTGGTAAAACCATACTAATGATCAGTGCTACAGGGATTAAGATAATCTTGGGATCAGAAAACAGCCATGTTGTCTCAGTTAAGCATAACAACATATGTCCATGGAGGTGAAGAAAGTCATCAAATAAAATATTTTCCAATGATCAATGGTTGTCAGCATCAGTGTAGTCAGGAAGTTATTGGGGTTAAGGAAATGTTGGTTCCTGCTCTGCAGTCTTCATCCAGAAAACTAAGCATGGAGATTCAGCAAAGAATGCAGTTAGGGCAAAATAATAATGATTTATAAACAATTGGCAATGAAGAAAAGACTGAAGAACTATATTACTCCTCCTACCTACAGGTTGCAGAGAGAAACAAGAAGACTGATATTTGCCACCGCTTTTTATATACACAAGTTAACTAATATATCTTATTTTAAAAATACTCTTAAATTTGAATGTACTTCAATTAAAATAGTGAACTATAATAAACTTTTCAAATATAGGCCTTATAAACAGGATATTTTATATTCCACTAATGACACTGTCCTGTTGATACATTGGCATTGTTGTGGATCAGTTTAATTATAAGGATTACACTATTTAACTTTGTTTGATTTTCTTAAATCCATGATTTCATATCAATGCAAGCATTTTGCCATAGACTTAACAAAATAATAAAATAAACATATTTTTGTTAGATTTTTTAAATGCCATTCTTTATTTTTACATCAAAAATATCTTGGAAAGCTTAAATATGTTTTTTTTTTCTTATGTCAAAGCATTGATGGGAAGGGAACCTGGGCCAGCTGCTTGGAAGAAGCTATGCTAACCACTAGGGCACCAACGCTTGACTAAATATGTTTTTACTTCAATTTTTTCTTATTTAACAAAAAATGTTATAAGAAAAAATGCTTTTGAATATTAATAATTCATTTCCCCTCACTATTTTCATTTTCCATCAAGCTTTAATATCATTTCTTATTTCATTGCTGTAGGTGGGTTATTATCACTGGTAGACATTACAGTTAAAATAAAAGAATTAAACAGCAGTATAAGCTATATTACTGATGCAAAATTCAATTAAAGTGAATAAGATTTGAAATACAGATATTCTTATATCAGGAACTTAATTGTAAATATGGGGGATTTATCACCTTTTAAATATTAATATTAATACTGCATTCTTCCAATCATCTGGTACATCTTTATCATTTAGACATTTGGTATATAACTTTGCTAAAAAAATTTCTATTTCTTCACCTGCTTCTTTTAATATATCAATTATATTTCCATCATTACCTGGAGCCTTCCCTTTACAAACAGGTGTTACTGACCTCATTGAAAAAATTAAAAGACTGAAGTGGAGTTGGGTTAGACATATTGCTAGAAGAGATGGTAATAGATGGACAATTGAAATTTTAAACTGGATTCCAAGAGATTGTAAAAGACCCAGAAAAAGACCACATGTGAGATGTATGGATGAAGTAAGAAAGTGTGCAGGGGTGATATGGAGAAGAGAAGCTAAAGATAAAAAAGATGGATTGAACTTGGAGAGCCCTTCATCCTGCAGTGGATTGATAATGGTTGATGATGATGAAGATGGGGGATTTGAACTCAGACTTTTAAGCAACCTTCAACTATCCACACTATCTCATACTACTAATACGAATAACCACCAAATACGTATATTAGTGATTATTTATCTTTTCTACATGTGTGTGGTCTTGTGTATCGGTAGTATGGGATAATGAGGATAGTTGAAGGTTGCTTAAAAGTTTGAGTTCAAAAACCTATATTTAAAGTGAATAATGATATAATAAGTCAAGAATGCCTTAGATTGAAATGTTAATACTCAACTATTTTTATGGTTTACAGTAGAAATCTGTGAAAAAAAAAAAGATATTTAGAGTGAAACTAAAAGAAAAATCATTTAACTATTTTAATTTCTTTTGATTAGTAAAAGTTTACAAATGAAAGAACAGTATCCATATTATTTGCATTTCATTTAAATGGATTAAATTAAATAAAAAATCAAAAACAAACTTTTTTAATTAATAAAATTATTCTTTTTCTTTTATGCAAGTGTGAACTTCTAAACTGAGATTATTAATTAATTTTGATTTATTGAGAAAACACTTACTACTACTCCAGCTTGGCCGTAGAAGGCGAGCAAATGAGGCATAACATATTTTAATTTCATAGAATTTTAAAAAGGTCCTTAACATGTGGATTGCAAAAATGCGTACCACTTAAAATATGCATTTTCATAGCATTATAAACAATTATTATGTAAATAGTAAAAATAAACTTGAATAATTTAATAAAGAAATTGCATTTCGTAACTTCTGTTTTATTTTAAAGTTTTAATTACATATTTTTTTGCATTAATTAAACTTCTTTTTAAACCATTCTAAATCATTATTGATTAAATATTTGCTTTAAATTTATTGGGAAAAAATCAATTTGAAAATTATTATCAAAGCCCTGTATAATCCAATATTTCTGTTACTATAAAATACAAATCACAATCTAACAATACGACTATTACATAAAGCAGAGAAATATTAAAATAATATAACGATATTATACAGCCTTGATAAGGACTCAAACAAATTGAAAGCGCTTGGCAATAGACTTTTATATTATTTTAATGTTTCTCTGTTTTATACAGCAATCGTATTATTAGATTGTAATACTAATGATATAATATAGACTAGTTTAACGAAAAATCTTGATTAGAAAAAAGCCAGCTATGCGTTTGTAGCTGATTTTTTCCTTTTTCTCCGTTTTTTTTTCTTTATTTAAAACATAATTTATGGTTGTATATGTCTACAGCTGCTAGATATGAATACTAATAGCTCTGAGAAAGTCGCTATTCCCATAATTCAGCTGCCTCTGTTCCTGGGAATCAATAAATGGGAGGAAGAAAACAACTGAAAACAAAAATCATTAAAAGTTATCCCACAACTTAAAAATATATGTGTTAAAAAGTATGTGTTTACTGCAGAATGCAGTTATCAACAAATTTAATATAACTGAAAATTTTAATAATAACTAATTATCTATTTGTAAAGGATTTGTGAAATTGGATGACTCTTGAAGAAAAAAATCAATCATTTAGCAGCATTGAGAATATTGAATAAATAGTTATAAAAGATATAATAAACACTTCCACACTTCCCCATTCTTTTCAAATTCATGTAAATAAAGATATAATAAAAGATAAATGACCCCCAAGATGCATTTCGTGCTGAACCAGCACTCATCAGTTGGCCCAGGTCACTATCTCTTATATATATATATATCTATTATATGCAAAGTATTTATCTAGAGTAAATTGTTACATTTTTATTTGCCACTGTCAAACTTCCTCCACTCACAACTTTGACACCATCCATTTCAGATAAATACACTAATGATTATTACCAATCATTTTCGAAACTAGAGATTATCTCTAGCCCAGATATAAACTTTAAACCTCAGTTAAAGATTAATATATCTGATTTTTTTAAAAATTTAGTTTATCAGATAACTAAACTAGATAATTTAAAAGTAGTACCTAAGGTTTAAACTATAATTATTATAATCTCCAAAGCATTCCATTATCATTGATTACCACAATAATTTTTTGAAGATATACATAAATTAAATACCAAAAAGGCACCCTATGTTTCAAAAGAACTCTATAGTGGGAGAATTATATGACATTTTGGTTTTTAAAAATGAAATAAAAATAGGAAATATGGCAGAAGTTAGTAATGAAAGTGAGATCATTTATACTATACTGATAAATGTGGGAAGAATTCTATTCAAATTTAAAGTGGAACAGTATGCTATAAAGACCCATATAAAATAAGGTATCACCACAGAGGATTTTGTAATTCTTTTTTAACTAAATGCAGTTCATTAATGGCATTTCCAAAATTTAGTAAATATAGTTACATTATCTCATGAATTCTTACTATTTGAAACCAACTTTCTAGATAAAAAATACAGCATTAAATCAGCATAAAAATAAGATTAATGATTTTCTCTTTCATGTTCAACTTCAAATGAACGATAAGCTCAAATAAAGTGTTACAAATAAGGCCATATACCAGAAAGTAAACAAAATCCAAAATCTTAATTGACTTATATTATCTCAAATATATATAAAATTCAGTTGTAAACTTGTATATATAACTTTAACCAAAATCAGATTCCAAATCAATTCTTAAATTTTCTGTATGCAATTGGAAAAGTGGTGATAATAATATCAGAAAAAAGTAATTAAAAAAAAAACTGCAATAAATTCATTAGATAAAGTGACATCTCTATAATCAACATTTAACAAATTAATGTTAAATTAAATAATTTTTAAATACTCACAATTCTTATATAAGTCATGTGACATCTGACTTTATATATTACTATTATATATATAAATGTAAACTTATAAATAAATATTAAAAAATACAGTAATTAAAATTTGTTAAAAAGAACAAATATAAACATCACTTAGGAGCGCTTTCAACTATCCTTGTATAATATAGTTGAGAAAGACTACAAGGATAGTTGAAAGCGCTCCTAAGTGACGTTTATATTTTTTGTTCTTTTTAACAAATTTTAATTACTGTATTTTCGAATATTTATTTATGCATTTTTGTATATTATTTTGAAGAAATAAAGAGATCGATTTGTAGTATTATTAATATATAAATGTATAAGTTAATATGAAAAAGTAAAATAAAACTAATAAAAAAGTCTTTTTGCAACTGTATATGCATCTTTTTAATGGTGCAGTTTTAGTCAGCACTGAGATTCTGGAAGCAATCTTCTGATAGCTGGCTCAAGTCATTTAAGACTTTCTTATTAGTTTTATTTTACCATTTCATATTAACTTGAACAGAACAAGTTTGGTAGAATTGCATAACTATATGAAAAGTGTTTATACTATTGAAAATTATATAAATGTATTTAAATAATAATGCTTCTGCTTCATGGGTACAGAATCATAAAATAAGATATATATAAAATCCATGTAAATGTATGTTTGTCCATCTGTCATGTGTTTTCATGTAAATGTATGTTTGTCTACAAGGCTGTCATGTGTCAAACTCATAACCAATTAAAACTATTATATTTTTTCCATAACTCTGTCAAATTCACAATTGAAAAATCAGAAAAAAAACCCTTTAAATTTGTTTTTCTGAATAAATAACTATACCTAATTAAACCATAATTTATATTAAGAGAATTTTATGCAAAGGGAGTAATCATGCATTATATTTAATAATCTGTAATTTTTAACATGAAGCATATTTTATGCAAACTATTTCTGCCATTAATAAACCATAATTTTTATAGTTATTGCTGTCAAATTTACATATCAAATATATTTAAACGTTCAACTATGTATTAGAAAAGTATTTGCAAACTCTATATTTGTGTTAATATATATACACACATATAAATTAAATATAAACTATACTATATACAATCACCATATCAAACCCTAATTTGCATAGTTTATTCCAGCTATTTCTTGTAAATGAAGGCATAGACCTTTGAAAGTGCTTGAGTAAATTGATAAAAATTTGTCATTCGTTTGAGATGGCGATTATATATATTATAGTTTATATTTAATTTATACTTGTGTATTTATATTAACACAAATATAGAGTTTACAAATATCAAATATAACAAGTATATTTAAATTTAATTTAGCTTTATTATTTTAGTTTTATTAATATCTTGCAGGGTATATTTCTGAAGTGTAATAAACAGACTGGGTTGTTCCAAAGATTTTTTATTTATTTTTCCAATTGTACATTTCTCAAATTTATTTATATAATAATAAAATCTTTTGTTTAATTTATATTAAATCTTAAAAAAAAATTGTTAAAGCAACCAATTAAAAAAAACAATGGTCTTTCCATAGCCTGGGTACAGTCTGGTATAATAATAGAAATATTTAAAAAGTTGCACTAAACTATTATTTGTGTGCATATAAATAACATACCTTATAAGTGTCTTTTCTACTTTCAATTTTTTATTTAAATCATGTATAAATAAAATATGATTTTAATTACTTTTTAAAACTGGATTTTTTTCTTCTTATGAAATAATTAGTAGTATCAACCAAAATATACTTTTTAAAAAAAATAATGGCAAATTAATTTATATTTTGGTAAACAAGATTAAAATTCCAAGTATAGTGCCAATCTATTCTGTCAAGAAATGATTAATACTTACATTAAGCTATATTCCAGTATGCATAATACAGAACTACTTAAGTTGACTATAAGACTATTTCTTTTGAATTAATTACCTCTGTCTACAAATTATAACTAATTTCTATGTCAATGGAGAAAATATTAATGGAAAAAATATTAAAGCCAATAAACTTCTATTTGTAACATTTTGTTAAAAATTTACCAAAACCAAAAATTTGCAATTTTTACACTAAGAACTATAACAAAATCAAGAACTAATTTTTGGAAGTAATTCTAAATATTTACTTCTCTTTTCATCAAGTATTATAATTCTTATAAACTCTTTATAAATGAGTTTTATGAAAAGGTAACTATTGAAGTTCAAAAGTTTTATAATGCACCAATCATGCTTTTGGCAGATTACTGCCAGAATCCAATAATGCTGTTTAAAGTTTAACAGTTAAAACTATGCCTATACATATAGACATAGTTTGATATATAATTGAGGCTTAATACATAAATGCAACATTTAAATGTTCCATTTTTTCAACAATGGAACAGACACATCCGTTCAGTATATATAATGTGGATCCTTTGCAATTGCCCAAACCTCTTTATATTTACTTTTCCTGTCATCTCTTTTGGCATAAATTGTTTTCACATTGGTGGAAGTGAATGTGTGGCCCACAGTGAGATTGTGATCATGAAAGATTGATTTGTATTTGTTATTACTGTTTGGCTCTGTTGTACAAGTAGGTATCCAGTGCAATTCTCAAGGATCTATTTGCTCAAGATCACCATAATACACAGAACTATGAGACTTGAGAAAAATTTTATACAATGCAAATAAAAACAAATACAAGCAATACACCAAAAGCATGGATACACCCCCCATACATCTCTGGGATTGCCAAAAAATATAAAGTATATATGCATTATCACTTTCAGGGTAAGCATTAGATCACCTCCATTACTAAACTCAAAAGACAAAATACTAGCTGAGGACACTCCTCAAGTCATCTATAAAATCACATGCAGTGTCCCATTCTGCAGTTCTTTACATTATTGTGAATCACATGAAAATAGATCCATAAGAATTTCCCAGCATACCTACTTGTACAACAGAGCCAAACAGAATAATGAATACAAATCAAACTTTTTGGATCGAGCTCACTATGGGTCACATTTTCATACCCACCAATGTGAGACAATTCATGCCAAAAGAGATGACACAAAAAGAAAATATAAAGATATTTGGGCAATCCAAAGGATTTATATTCTATGAACTGAAAGGATTCATGTGTTCCATTGTCAATAAAATGAAACATTTAAATGTCACATTTACATATTAAACTTCATTTACATATCAAACCATGTCCAACTATATAGGCATAGTTCTAAGTGCTAAACTTAAAACAGCATTATGGTTCTGACTGTAAACTGCCAAAGGGATACTTAATATATTATAAAACTTTTGAACTTCAATTGTTACCTTTTAATAATGATTATAACGAGTGTATAATCTTTGAAAGGTAAACAAAAGAGAATTTTGTTCTATGTTTATATTTCAAATAATTAAATACCAATCTTGTCATTTACTCGTTCACGTATTATATATTAAGTTAGAAGTTTTAATTAACCTAAAATTAACTACCTATTTTGAATAATTTATCAAGAATTTGATAACTAATAATGTTTGTAATAAATTGGGAAAGTACTTATTATTATTGTTAACATATTATGGGTCATAAATCAAGCTATTTCTAGAGTAAATAACCAACTTTGAAATATTAAATTCTATCACAATTTTTTATTCACTATCTTAAATACAAGTATAGGTCATGCACTTGGAGCTTCGATGTAATATAGGAGATTTGAACACAGACTTTCAAATTCCTTTCAGCTATCCACTCTATCTCATACAACTGATGCATATGACTACACACATGTGAAAAAAATAAATGATCTCCAAAATAAATATTTTGTGTTGAACCAGCACTCACCTGTTAGATCAGATCATCATCTCCCATATATATATATATATATATATATATATATATATCCGATATATATATATATATATATATATATATATATATATATATATATATATATATATATATATATAAAGTGCTCACTTTTATATTAAGATAGCAAATCTTCACACTTTAATGGACAGGCTTCAATCTACTCCATCCTCCAACTATTTAGATATCCATATCATTGAAAATCTGGTGATGGAATACACAGAAGGAGGGAGGGGCAAGATAAGGGTGAATTTGTAATATCTTAAATACAAGTACACTTCACTTACTTGGTGCTCATATGTAATATAGGGCATTTGAACACAGACTATCAAGCTCTCTTCAGCTATCCACTCTATTCTATACAACTGATATACATGGCCACACACATGTGAAAAAGATAAATGATCTCCAATACACATATTTTGTGTTGAACCAGCACTCATCAGTTAATCTGATCATCTCATACACACACATATAATCAGTTCTTGGTTCACACTTAAATGGGCATGCTTCGATCTACTCCACTATCCAACTCTTTAACCATCCATACTATTGAAAATCTGATGATGGAACACCAAAATCCCTTGTTAATTGCTATCTTAATATAAACCTAAGCATTGATTACATTTTTGTATAGAAGTTGGTCCAGATCATCAACTCCTATACAAATATATAATCACTTGGGTTTATATTAAGATAGCAGTTAACAAGAGATTTGGGTGTTCCATCATCAGATTTTCAATGGTATGGATAGTTAAAGAGTTGGATGGTGGAATAGATTGAAGCCTGACCATTTAAGTGTGAACCAAGAACTGATTGTATGTGTGTGTATGAGATGATCAGATTAACTGATGAGTGCTGGTTCAGCACAAAACATGTGTATTGGAGATCATTTATCTTTTTAACATGAATATGATCATGTGTATCAGTTGTATAAAATAGAGTGGATAGCTGAAGGGAGCTTGATAGTCTGTGTTCAAATCCCCTATATTATTTACTATTTTTAAATTAAAATTACTCTTCAAATATTATTATTATTATTATTATTATTATTATTATTATTATTATTATTATTATTATTATTATCATCATCATCTTCATTATTATTAAGAAATTCATATTTTTATAAGTAATCTTTATATTTTTTAGTGTCTACGTTGATGATGGTCATTATGGTGTATTATGCTTTCTAAGATTTAAAATACTTTTTAAATAAGATAACTTTGTAGATTTATGTTTCGTCATAGACACACTAACTGGCATTAAATTATAATTTCCAAAATAAATAAAAATTAATCCAATAATTAATAATATTGTTATTAAATTGGTACTGTTTTGGAGATTGAATTATATTCTAGGACAATCAAAGATACATCATCTTCAGTTCATTAATACAAAGTACCATTATACAAATTTCATTAATAATGCTTCAGATATTAAGTATGTTTCTTCATATACCATCCCATTGTGACTATATACAAATTAGCATCAACAAAAACAAACAATCATAGACATTCGTAAATTTATAAAGCTCCACTCCCCCTCCATAAACACATATACATACATATATGTATATGTAGAAACAATAAACAGCATATGAAATGTTATTTTAAGTCTAGGTTATTTGCTCTCCACATCTTGTCATTAAAATCTCATAATTAAAGACACTATAAATATATGCAGTTGTGAAAGATATAATTTGCTGAACATAAAACCATAAGTGCCTCAAGAAAGATTCAGAGATATAAAAACAATATAAACACTTAACTTTTCATAGAATTTATTTCTTTATTAGACTATAAATGATATTTATATAATTGCAATAAATTTCTTTTTACAAAACATTAAGTAATTATATCACTTAATATAATAAAAATAAAATTCAATTTAAAATCCTTATATTTCAAGGACAGTATTTAAGTTATAGACACCGTTTTTTAAGTGCTGTTCTTTTTTAAACTATCAAAACTAATTCTTGAAATCAAGTCAATAATGTGTAAATTAAATGTTTAAATCGAAAATTCTAATAATAAATGTAATTAATATAAGAATGACATAGGTATGACATAGGTAGAATTTTCTTTCATTTATTCTCTTAAGACAAAATATTTTTGTAAATAAGTATATATTATGCATAATAAATATATTTGTTAATGTCAGTCTTATTCTATTTATATAGTTAATATGTTTCATAATATATTATTAGCAGTCATTTATGCAGGATATTGGCAGTTCTCAAATTTTTAGATATAATTTATCATATGCAAAATTGCCAATACAACATTTGGATTCATAAGAATAGAGATAAATACAAGTATTCGTTTACACAATGACATAGATAAAACATCAATAACATATATTTGAAGATTATTCAGGAATTCTCTATTCTAAGAAAATCATCATTATAACTAATATTGTTGAAGAACTATATTCTACAACATATTACCTATTTCTACTTTGACATCTATATCAAAAAATAAACAATATAATTATATTATTATTACACAGAGACAAAACTCTCCATGCAATAACACTACACAGTGCAAGCCAGAGTAATCAATGGATGCAGGAAGGTATGTGCATAAAATCCCTATCTAGTGACTATTCATCCAATAGCCCCTCACCAATGAGGAGTATTGTAAATTTTATTTGTGTTTTCAATTTGAACTCAAAGATTTATAGTTAGCTAATAAGGTAAAAGGTGGCTACTGGAGGAATGCATTAGATCCTAAGATCTAGATGCAGTGCTCTCAGATCCAAGGTTTCTCACTGATGAAAGCCACAAGCTAGAAACTAGTCTGGGAATATTGAATGAGTAGGTGGCACTAGATGGATTTTATATACAAACCTTCCAGCATCCATTGATTATACTTGCACTGAGTGGCACTATTGTAAAGAGAGTTTTGCCTCTGTGTAAACAGACTGAGTACGCATAAAGAATGGTGATCATGTGATGTTTAGTGAAATATTATTATAGGAATCAATTCTTATATATATTCATTCAACACATTCGTTTATTTTTTTTTAATTACTTTAACTGCAAAACAACATTATCTAAATTTAAATACTTTTCAATATTTATCTGAACTATAAGTCACTATATACATACATATATATGCCCATTCATATATTAAAATTTATACATGATTAATACATATATGTATAGACAATATTTAATGTTTTCTCAATTATATGATGTAAACAAAGTATTCTTTAATCCGTGTATTATTTTGTATTACTTCCCACATTTCAATGAAACAACATTCGCCATTGTCAAGGTCAAGCTTTTAAAGAAAAACCATTACATACCAAGTATTAATGAGTTTGAGTGTGAGGTAAAGAAAGAGACTGAGCATGAGCATTTAGAATATGTGGATTAACAAAATATTTTGTTTTCTTCAGTTTAACCTTTAATTGATTTCAAATTTATATTAGGAGATAAAAATAAATGGTCTCTACAAGGCCAACTGGTTTATATAAAGTGGATGAAGCACAACATATTCCAGCCTTATGGAGACCACTTATTTTATCTCTTTCTTCTAATATAAACTTGAAATTAGTTAATGCTGAAACTAAAGAAAATAAAATTTTTTGTTAATCCATGTATTCTGAATACTCAACTACTACATGCTCAGTCCCATTCTCTACCTCACACTCAATCTCATCACTATTTGGGATCTAATGGTTTTTCTTCAAATACTTGACAGTGAAAATGGCAGATGTTATGTCATTGAAATATTGGGGAAAATAATACAAAATAATACATGATTTCACCCCCAAAATACTTTGTTTATATATATAGTCATATATATAATCAAAATTACCCCAAATTCACAACTTAACCAGACTAGCCAAGAAAATAAATTTTAAAAGACTACCAATGGTTTCACTGCTGCAAGCTTTTAATGTTTGCATATATATATATATATATATATATATATATATATATATATATATATATATATATATATATATATATATATATATATATATATATATATATATTGATAAAAAAATTGCATTAATTTACCACACCAAATATCTAAATAATAATGGAATCCTATTACTTTTCTGGGTTTTCCCTGTCATCTAAGCAACACCATAATGTGGAGTATAATCTAAATAAAACTTAAAAAAAGAAAATTGGGAACATTATTAAATCATTTGAGAAATCATACCTTTCACTTTAGGCAAACACATCCCTGTTTACATACTAGCAATAACAAAAATATCATATTACATCTCCATAATACTCTACTACAAAGCCTTTAGTAATCACATTTATTCATTATGCAGAAAACTTCTTTGGGTTAAACATACAGCAGTGATCCTAATTAAACATTTACAAAATCCAATTGTTCATAGTGGTCTAGGATCACACTAAATATTCACATTCAGAATACTAAAAACACAACATAATCTAACCATATGCTAAGACCGTCTAGAATCTAGAGATCATCCATAACTACTGACTGACCAATCCCAAACCCAAAGTATTGGAAACTTTTAAAACTTCTATTATCTATTTAAAGCCTTCACTTACCCCCCCCCCATTGAATATAAATACTATATGGAGAAGTGCATTCAATGCTCTATTTTCCACTCCACATCCAAAAGGATGCAAAATCCATATTAAACATCACAAACAACTATGTTGCAAATTAAAATACTGGTCATTGGAACCAAAATATTTTGACTTCTTAATAAAATTAAACTTAGAATCCATGCCTATATTATATTTCTACAGATTCAAAAGAGTCTTAGACACATAAGTATTATGGCTCAGCATATTCTTTATCATAAAGAGATTGAAATACAACCACACATTTTTTTAATAGCAAGGTCTTTCCAAAATCAGAATGATGATCTCACTGATATTCAAAAACAAAAATGAGAATATCAGCAGTCTTATAATGCTCATTTGCCAAAGGTTACTATCTCACATTCACTATGATGAACCAGATATATTTATTTGTATATGATAATAGTTTATAGAAGACATTCAAATATTTTTATTAATAAAATAAAAAACAATATGTCACAGGGATAAAAAATTATTGAACAAGGTACATATACAAATACATGGGCATTAATCCATAAGATGCAATGATCTGAGAAAGGATATAAATTATAAAAATAATACCGAAACCATCACAACAATCAATTTCAGTTTTCAGTGTAAGCTGATATGAAATATGTGATTCAAATGAGCATTAATGAATGTTAAAAATGTTCAATTATGTGATAAATATAAGTGTTACATTGTCAAAACATTGGTATATTTATTTTAATATTATTTTACTAAACACTGTTCCTCCCAAAACATGTTTAATAAAATATCTTTTGCCTGTAAGAACATTCATTTCAATATATACATACATATAAATATTAATTATAATATTCTCATGGATAAATGATGAATTCATAGTATTATTTTCAGGAGCTTCTGTGTAATAAAAATATAATAGCTAAATAACTGACATTTCAGTACAATAACAAGTACTTTCTTCAGAGCTTCTTCTTTCTCAGATCATACTAATGTCTGTGGTGAAATTTAAAATCTTATTTTTTCTTTTGTTATTTCTCAATTTAAAATTTTTTTTTTTTTTGTTACTCTCTCCTCATTTTCAAATTCTATTAGTTGAGAAGTTTTAAAAATATTTTATCATTCAATAGATTTCCCCAAATATTGTTAATTTTCTTTAATTCACACTTTTCATTTATGCTCTTGGGCCTTTTAAAAGTCTCTATAGCTGCCCTTAGTAATCTCAGGTCATACTGTTTAATTTTTGCCAGAATATGTGTTTTATTAAAATTGATGTCATGGCTAGTTAATTTAATGTGTGAATAAATGGCTAATGAATTAGATTTTTATATAACTGCCAAAATGTGTTCTTCCGTTCTTATTATGTTTAGTCGAAGATTGTTCGGTCAAATGTATGAATGCAAACAAATTCAACATGGAATATCATATACACCATGACACCCCAGGGGAATGTTCTGTTTAGGGTATGGAAATACTTCATTAATTTTTTTAAAAGTAGTATAAATTGTGTGGATATTATTTTTCCTTAAAACATTACCAATTTTATCAGTTACTCCCTTTACATATGGCAGAACAGTCTTAATTTTTGAAGTATCAAGATCTCTTTGCTTATTATATAAAAAAGCTCTATTAATAAAAAGTTAATTAAGAAAAACACATTTTTTGACAGTTAGGAAAAAATCTAATTCATCAGCTATTTATTCACACATTAAATTAACTAACCATGACATCAATTTTAATAAAACACATTTTCTGGCAAAAATTAAACAATGTGACCTGAGATTAATAAGGAAAGCTAAGAGACTTTTAAAAGGCCCAAGAGCATAAATGAAAAGTGTGAATTGAAAAAAATTAACAATATTTGGGAAAAGCTATTGAAGAATAAAATATTTTCTAAAACTTTTATACCAATAAAATTTGAAAATGAGGAAAAAGAAAAAATAATGATTTTAAATCTCACCACACACATTTTTATGATTTGAGAAATAGAAAGCTCTAAGGAAAATACTTGTTATTGTATAAAATGGTATTATATTTTTATTACATGGAAGTTCCCAGAAATGTGTATATGTATATCACCTTTATTGTTAAAAGAGAGTTGCCATGACAACAGTTTGAGATTGTTGATTATTATCTGTATTGCGATTGTCTAAATGTTGATTGGTTTGTAATATATATATATTCTGTAATTTTTACTTATTCTCTGATTCATGCTGTTTATCATATTAATCAAATGTTGTCATTCAGAACTGCTTTGTTCAATGTCACATAAACAATTTTACAAATGTAAACAGAGTTGTATATAATAAAATCATTTGAAAGTTAAATAATAAATTTATATTAAATAATTGAAATAATGCAAATAATTTTGATATTTAAAAATATAAAAAAAACATATTAGAAATAACCATTTATGGAATCCTTTGTCATTTTCATACAAGATTAAGATCACTGCAATTTATCTAAAAAGACTGTTGGTCAAATCAATAAAAAAACAAAATGTATTTAAAAATAATTGCAAGATAATGATTCATATACAAGTATTAATCTTTTCTGTGATTCTAACATAATAAAAAATGAGTAATGCTCATATTGCAATGTAAAACATCATATAATAATACATTACCACATTATAAAGACCAAAAGTGAAAGGTTTTTGTGCAATTTTGTATTAAATAGTTGCAATTGAATGTTAGTGTTTTTATATTTTAATTTCTATTTTTGTCCATAGATAGCAGCAGTAATAAAAAAATAGCCCCTAAAGTTTACGTATGAGTTTGAGAATTTTTGTGGACATTTTTTGCAATTTACTAAGTAGGAAAAGGTAAGTTTTTAAAATAATTTAATTCTGTAGCTATTTTCACAACTTTAAATTGATAAATATTAAAAATATGTTTTTTTTATTTCAATAAAGGAGATCCAAAAATAACTGGAATCATTCTCTAGATGGCACACATGTTGTAATAAATGCTTCTACTACATACCCCTTGCAGGAACCCTTCTGTATCAATTTCCCAAATGATGTCACTATGTGAATCATGGTGCCACATAGCATTTTTTTTGTAAAATGTGTTTCACATATTTATAAATTTTTGTAATGGTGGAAAAGTCTGAGCAATGTGAAATTCAGTTTTTGTTTACAGAAAACAGCAGAAAAAAACAGTTATAAAACTTGAAACAGATTACAAGCAAGCTGTTCTTGAAAAAACACAAATTTATGAGTGGTTTAATTGAAATATTAAATTCACCACATCCCTAAAAAGCATGGTGAGTGAAGACCAAAGTCAAAACAATGCTGATTTTTTTAAGGCAAATAGCATTTTTCTCTCAGACTTAGTTCTTAACAGTCAGTCATTTCATCTGCAAGTTATAAAACATTTTAGGATGTGGTAAAATGTAAACATCACATTTTGTGATAAAGAAAACAGTGCAAGCTCCATTCCAACAAAGTGTCAGCTCTCAAAGCCTTAAATGTAAAACACTTTTTAATTAAACTCAGCATAACCCAGCTTATCTAACAGCCATATTCACTTGATCGAGTTTCATGTGATTTTTTTTTTAATCTGTTGAACGAAAAAAAGTCTCAATTTTTTTTTTGCAGACTTAGAAGTAGTGAAAAAAAATGGACAGAGGCATTAAAAGGCATGACTTCGTAAGTGTTTCTGGACTACTAGAAAAATGAAAACACGTTTAGACCTGCGTATTGCATCAAATGAACAGTAATTTGAAGTAGATTAAATTTATACTACTTCAAAATAAATAAACAATTTTTTATTATAAAATTACAGTTTCTTTTAGGTACTCTCTCATATATTAAACATTAATGTTAAAGTTTGAGTCATAATGAAAGATATAAAAAAGTTATAGAAAAGCCAAATGAATACGAATTGCCATTGCGTTTTCAATTTGCAGATTATAAAGAGCATTTGATTCCTAAAAATTTTTGGTAATGAGCATAGCTTAAAGATATCGTGACATAGGTTTTGATTATCAAATTCTAAAGAATATTTATTAATATTACCAGTAGTGAATCAAATTACAAGCTTGACATTAAAAACTTAAAATTTATAGGAATACAAAATGATTCCATCTTTCCAAGAATTTTTATAGTAATTTTATTGAAAGTATTTTACACATTAAAACTGGGAACTGACGTAATAAACACAAGTCATCTATATTTTGTAAGTGTGTTTGTTCTTGAAGGCAATGGTTTAGATATTTAGAAGGTATTGCAATAGGTGCCCAAAGAAAAAAAACACTATAACATCAAATGACCAACAATTCCAGCCAAATAATATTAGTGACTGGTTGTTAAAAATCAAAGACACCAAACTATAAAGATTTTGAACTAACTTCAGATCTGTATGACCATACAAGTGAAGCATAGACTTAAATATTACAGTGTTTTTAGTTTCACTCATAGTTTTATAATTAACCAAAAAGGTAAAAGGTGGTTGCTGGAGGGATACATTAGACCCAGAGATATATGAGTAGTGCTCTCAGATCCAAAGCTCCATAAGTTGGAAATTAGTCTGGAAATATTGGCTGAGTAGGTACTAGATATGGAGTTTGATACATTAACCGCCTAGCATCCATGGAGAAAGCTGTTACTGAGAAAGTTAAAATGTAAGTTTAAAATAAATACTAAAAAAAAGGTTTTATGCTATTTTTGAAAAAGATCAAATGAGAATTAATAACAATAAATTACAAAAAATAGAAATAAATACTTTAGTTCTGTTATTAATAATGATGAAAGCAAAATGAAAGAAATTAATCTTAGGATTATACTTAGACGGTGTTTTTTACAGAATAACTTAATAGGTAAAAAAAATGCAAATATATTTTAAAATGAAAATATTTAATAAATAGGTTTGTCCAGTGACTAGTTATGGGTTTGACAAAAAGTGGAAGATTATTAAGACCATGCAGTAATATATTAAGAAATGTATATTGACAGCAATAAGAACAGATCAAAAATGAAATACTTGTGAAAAAGCAAACAAGTTTTCGATATACCAATGAAAGAATTAAAAGCCTGAAATAAAATTGCACTGTCTGCATCATGTGATGTATTAAATCGAATTCCAAAAGATTATAATTGACCTATAAAAAGCCATATGTGAGATAGATGGATAAAATAAAGAAATGTGCAGAAATGGTGTGGAAAAAGGGAAATATGAATTAATGAAATTTACTTAAATTTGGAAAAATCTTTATAATACAGTTAATTGATGTATGGTTGAAAATGATTTTGATGTTATGTATTCTAATAGAGATGCATAAAATATGGGTTTACTGATGAAGATCTTAATAATAATTGTCTACTCAGTAATGCCATTATTCATAGATACCTAAAATTGCCTCTCAGTTGTGAAGCGCAGAGATTATTTAGAAACACCAATTAGCAAGGCAGACAACAGTAAACAGATGCTAAAATTGGTATACCAACAAACAAAACAAAGTTTATTAACTTCAACCGCCTCTTACGAGGCATCTCATCGACATCTGATGTCACTCTAATTCTGCTAGTTTTAATGGTAGAATATTCGTTTGACAGTTATTGATTAGGTTTTTAAAAGTTCTGTAAGATGGTGCCCTCTTCCGAATTATTTTACAAGTAAAAAATCAAAAAAAACGCATTTAAAACTAAACAAAGAAGAACCTTGTTGGTGATTGGCTGTCAGCCGGCTCTCAGCCGAAAAAGACATTCTGATTGGCTGGAAAGAACAAAGAAACCGCCTGATCAAAGAAAATAAAGAAAAACGCTGAGATTTTCATTTCGAATGTAATTTAAGTATTAAAAAAATATAAAATGAGAAATTAAAATAGTTTTTTAAAAAATATATTAAAAAACAAAATTATTTTCGAAAAATATTGAAGATTTTAGTAAAAATATTTAAGATTTAGCAAAAAGAAATCTTTACTTTTCCAGAACGTAAAATTGAAAAAAAGCGTTTGCGTCAGCACTTTTTTGTTTAGACATTCGCTTTATATTTGCCGAAATTGAATATATTTTATAATAAATAATAGCAATTTATTTTTGAAAGGACTTTCGTTCTCTTTCATAACCTGAAAAATTAGTAATATACTTTTTATAAACGTATCTGAGTTGAATTTAATATTATAGGTGAATATGTTTTAACAATAGGCTTTGTCTTCAGTTTGTGAGTTGGCCAATTAAAAGATTTGATTTTTACCTCATACAACCAATAATATAATTAGCGGTTAAAGGGTTAACAGTTCAATAATATACACAAATATATTTATATTGAAATTGCACCTTCTACATTGACATATATCGCATTTGACATTTGGAAGCTGTGGATATTAATACTTACAAAACTTTACATCAGAATGCTGCACACATATATATTTTCACACTTGCATTAAAGGACAAGCCATAGTAAAATACCTTAAATTAATTATATATGTTCACAATACACAGGAATTACAAAATCAGACCTATACACATTGCATTTTGTCCCACACCCTTCAAAAGTAAAACAACATCCTAAATAGTCTTTAACCATCTAGAATATAAAGTAAAATAAAATTCATACAGAGAAATGTCTCTGAATCTGAAACAAAATCAAAGTTGCCAATGAATACTTCAAGCAGGATTAATATATGGGGGGGGGGTAAGTAATCATATATGGAATTCAATGTGGAGCAGGTAAATATCTATAGGTATGCTACATAAAATTCACATATGCATATTCCAATCTTTAATTTCATACACAGATGTGAAAAAAACAAAATAAATAGGAAATTGCCTCAACATTTTAAGCACAGTAAATCACTTATTAAACTCTTTATATATCCATGCATACATTATGTTAGACACACATACCTTGACTTACATTTGAATGATTTTTAAATAGGTTCAGAGAGGGAACTTTTGTTAAAATAAATTTTAACTATTTAAAGACTAAATCTTTCATATATTCTTTTAAAAACAGATTAACTCAAAAAAAGATTGAGCTGGCATTAATTTAAACTAAATATTGATTATCTTAACTAAATTTGATTATTAAAATCATTTCAATTATTAAAAACTCTTTAGAAGAAACAAAAAAAAAGTTTTTTAAGAAATAAAACAGATTTTCTTTTATCTTCTGAATATTTAAAAATTGTAAACTATTATATCAATTTTTTTACAAAAATAGTATCTACACTTTTAAAATAAAAATATTTAGAATCATACCAAGATATATAAAAGTCAAACTAAAAAACTAAATCAAGCATTATAAAGTGTAAGTATTAAAAGTAAGTTAATGAAAAGAAAAAAAAAAAAAAATATAAAATAAAAAAATAAAAATTTATTTAAATTACTGGGTTGGTTATTTATTAATTTATATAAATATAAAAATAAAAGAAAAAATAAAAAAAAATAATAAAAAAGGGGGGGGGGGGAAAAAAAAAAAGCATATCTATTTTAACTGCAATTTAATATACATAAAGATAGATGTCACAGGATTGGATCAAATTCAGCAAGCGAAGATGGACATCCTGGTGATTACCGGTTCCATGCTGAAATATAGTTCTTTAGTGGCTTCTATCCATATATACCTATTAGTTCAGATGCTGGTAAATATTATTTGTACTTCATGATGGAAGTGACAATACTGGTAAATGATAATCACAGGGCAAAGATCAAAGGACCCAAAGACAAAATTATTTACTGAGTGAGCCCTTTGATATTATTACAAACTTTGCAAACACTTGTTTTTAACAAATTCAGTAAATATTTTATTTACTCACATTTCTGTAATCAACATGCTTAGAGATAACACTTAGTTATTTTAATCCAAAAAATTAGTTTAATTGACATTTTAAAACATTTTCAAAACATAAAACAAAAGTTACAAGAAATTAGTTTTCCAAAAATTTAAATTAATAATAAGTTATTTGAGCAAAATTGTTTTAATTAGTATTTAATTAAGTTTGTTCCTATAAAATAATTTTTAAAACAAATTTAGTTTTAATCTTTTTAAAACTAAATTTAAAATTGACTTAATTTGATGTTAAGCACAGGCCTTTATCAATGTGTATAGGAGCTAAATAAAAACACCCCCCCCATCTAATCTAACTTGCTAAACCTGAATTTTAATTTACAATTACCAACTATTACATTTTTAAATAGAAATTATAAATTAAGATAAAAGAGTATCTATCTCAATGTATGTTATTAGAGATACATAATATGCACTAATGTACTTTAAAATTCATGTGTATAAAAATATAAGTAACAATTATAAGCTACCCCCATATTGTTAAAGATCATGAATATAAAAAATGAATATAGTTTATATGATTGCCTGGAGTCAATGCAAACTTGATAACACATAACTATATACAATTTATCCAAACCACATCAAACACTTTTTAGCAAAACTCTTTATTTGTATATATACATACACCTACGTTTTGACTGTCCTGCAGTCGTCTTCTTCAGAGTTTTTTGAACTGGCTTTGAAGAAGACTACAAGACAGTTGAAATGTAGGTGTATGTATATATGTACAAATAAACAATTTTGCTAAAAAGTGTGCAAAGTGATTTTGATAAATTGTATTTACAGGATATTACAGCAAAATAAAGAAAAGTGTGATTTTGGTAATATTTACATAACTATATACAAATAAAGTGAGGCAAGGTTGCATATGTTAAATGTTGGACTCATAGATTGATTTGAAATTGTGTAAAACTATGCATATATAAATAATTAACATGCATGTGGATATAAGTTTAATATAAAAATGGTAGGTTAATCTTGTAATTTCATTTTTTTATTAATTTATAACCTATTAATAATTTCAAAAGTTTACAATGTCTAAGAAAATGCACAGGTATATATACACTATGAACATAATGACTTATTTTATATTTATCTCATAACTAATTATATACAGTAAGATATACATAATAACAAATTTTTAGTTTAACATTTTACTGACTAAATAATTCTTCTAAATAATTAAATTGGCTTCGAAAGATTTCTTAGGAAGAATGTAAACAACATGTTTAATGTTTAATTAAATTTCTTGTCTGCTCTTTCTATTGTTTTTGATTCTAATTTTGCAGTAAAAATAACAAGACCAGAACATGTTAATGTAATTTTTATTTGAAAAGATTTTATTCTGAATTATTCTTCACTTTTTGTTTTCATTATTTTTTGGATTAAATTATATCAATTTTAATTAATTAAATTAATCATGGGAAAGAGGAGGTCAAACCTTATTGGATATCATTTTTATGAAAGTTTAGAAATATTTTATGTCATAATAAAAGTTGGCAGATTTAAAACTTGTGAATTAGACATCATGACAAAAAAGTAAACAAAATACACATCTTTTAATTATATATTTTATCAAGCATACTTTTCAGAAATATTTAAAAGAATTCTTTATAAAAAAGAAATCTATCAGTGTCAATTATATTTATATGTTGGACTATTTCCATCACCTGAGTATTGAATGTCTTTAGAAAAATTTAACTTTAATTAAATATTCTGAATACATTCAACTGTTAGTAATAGCACACTGGTTGTAGCGTTACCTTAAAATTCAATACTCAAGAAATTAAGGGTCCGGGTTCGATTCCCATGCTAGTACTGTCACTGGTCAGGCCAGCAACACCTGAAGAAGAGGGGAGAATAATACCTCTTGAAACATTGTGCACATACTAATCTGTGCTATGAATAACTATGGAATGTATTTGGAATATTTAAATAAAGTTAAATTTTCTTAAAGACATTCAATACTCATATTAGATGATGGAAATAGTCCTATAAATATAAATACAACTGAAACACTATCATCACAAACCTTCAGGAAAACACTATCAGTGTCAAGTTTATATATACATTCATTAATCATCCAAATTCTTAGTAAAAGGTTATCCAGGCTAAACAAAAAACAACAAAATTCACACTAATTATTTTTATAAATGATTGACTTGAAAACATTTTTTTGCGAAGATGAATTAATTAATTGTTATTCAATTAATTGCAGTTGTAATGCCTTCAAATTATTATTTCAATAAAGTGGCTTGAAATCCATAGAAGCAATGCTTCCTATTGTTTTAATTACATTTTAATTGTATTTTTATATTTATTACAGCACAATTATGACAAAGATAGACCCAATATGCCATCTCTGCCAAAGAGGTGAAGAAACATTTGAACACATCATTTCCCTCTGCCCATGATATCAGGACATCAGGAGAGCCATCAATGAGGAATGCAGCATTCCTCTCCTAAAGATCCTAGACCTTAAAAGCTGCTTGCACTCTGGTGACTTCCTGGTCATACGCATGGCTATATTTATCTCATATGCCCTATGGATGGCCAGGTGCGATTCCAAATTCATAATACCCAGACCAGACCCATTTGAAGTATTTAACATCCAGCTAAAAAACTTGCAGGCAAAGGACTTAATACTGGCCTCAAAATTCTTATTCAACAACACATGGGCCTTATATAGAAGGTTGGCCCCATAAAAATGAGACACTCACTAACTTAGATGACAATCCTTTGATTTGTACGCAAAAGAATCCCAATTGAAACAGCAGACTTCTACCTTTAGCCTTGCATGGCATAAACCAAATGTATATAAGTTACAATAAAATTTATTTAAAAAATCTGGTGCAATTGGGTGGTGCATCCGATTTGGGATTGAAAGATCCCACACTCTGGCATTCAAATTTCTTATGAACTCCCAAGCCATAATGCCTTAAGGTTTTTTACAAATTTATTATAGGTTTTTTTAACTCCTTTTTATAAAATGACAAAATCAAATTTTTTATTAATTCTAGCTGTTCCAATGAATAAAATATAGTGCTGCTTCTAGATGCTGGGCTCTAGAAATGTTTTATTACATTGACATGTTTTTATTTTATGCATAAGCACTAATTAAAACAGGTGAAATTCTCCATACAATAGTGCCACTCAGTGCAAGCCAGATTAATCATTGGATGCACCGAGTGGCACCACTATATGGAGAGTTTTATCTGATTTAATAACAGTTATGAGCAAGCATAAGAAATGGTGATCATGTGGTGTTTAATGGTCATAAGCACTAATGACTACATTTTTGAATTAAGTCCATGTGTAATAGGAAATTGCATGAACACACCCTATATTGTTGTTACAATAGTTCAAAGATATTCACAATAATCTATGATCCCATATTTTGCATAATTTGTGTATGGAATGCTGTTTGCTTCATATTTTGGCAAGATGATGAAGAACTTATTCAAAAATACAATCTACTGTCAAGCGTTGGTAGCCTAGTGGTTAGCATAGCTGCCTTCCAGGCAGCTGGCCTGGATTAGCTTCCCGGTCAACGCATTTACAATCCACATTATTTTTTAAAATATGTATATCCAAAGAAAAAAAAAACCATCATTAGGAAATGTGTGTAGAAATTAAATAGATTTTTATTTTGTACTTTACATTATTATTGTGTTTTTTTTTTAATTTAAATTTTTATAGTTAAGAATAAATTAAAATGGATCACTATTTATTGCTTTTTTCGTTCATATTAGAATTCATTATTATGTTACAGATACTTTATTTTAAAATGTTTAATTTCTTTTAATTTATGTTCGATTTAGTTGTTTTTCCCCACTGCATATAACTTTATATAAGTTATGTTTTATTGATAAGAAATAACAAACATTAATGCATATAAATGAGTAGATAACAGTTTAATTAATGGTTGCTTTTTCTTTGTAGTTGATGTAAGTTGTTGTTGATTTTATTCAGTAGCATACAAATCATCAGTTGTATTATATCTTAAGCTATGTTACTATATTGCTACTACTACTACTACTACGACTATTACTACTATTACTACTACTGCTATGGCTACTGCTACTACTACTATTATCATTATTACTCCTCCTCCTCCTCCTACTATTATTATTATTATTATTATTATTATTATTATTATTATTATTATTATTATTATTATTATTATTATTATTATTATTAATATTATCATCATTTTTGAACCTATGTATATATTAAGTATTTAATAAAAATTAAAATATTTCAATGCAGAATATTTTGATAAAGTTATTTTTATTGGGGCAAAAAAATAAAATTGAAAATTTGCTCAATTATTTCACTAAATTAGACAATAACTGTCAACTGTTGGTGGACGAGTAGTCAGCACAGCTGCCTTATAAGCAGTTGTCCCATGTTTGCTGGCTCATTTCCTGGCCAATGCTTTGACACATAAGAGAAAATAATTAGACAATAACTATATGGCAAAACAGCAACTGGTGCAACAGATGGAAAGTAGAATTTCATATAATTCAAGAGTTTGGTAAACTTGATGCAGATACCAGTCATCAATGCTAATATGCTACTAACAGTAATTAAAATAAATAAGTTTTAACCTAATATCTAAAATCATCATTAAAATTAAATACATTCTTTTCTATTAAATGTAAAACATTTTGTAATACGGTTCTTTGATTTGGGCATTGTTAAAAATATAAAGATCATATAAATCTCTTTAATATTTTGGTTGACTTTTGTTATTAAACAACTGTAATTAATATTTAACACTTAGAGAAGCCAAGTAAGAAAAGCTTGTGAATAGTGTTAATATAGTTTGCATAGCATGCTTTCAATATCTTGTCATGAAATCTGACAAAGATATTGAGAGCATCCTAAGCATACTATATTAATACTATTCACTGTTAAGCTTTTCTTACTCCACATGTCTGTGCTTAAACATTAATAAACCTCTTTAATACAGATGGTGCTATTGATTCATATAACTTTATCAAATTAAAATAAAATAAAATTCCCCTCTGAAAATTAAAATTTTTAATTCTTTCATGAAGTTCAAATGAAGACAAATACAAATATATTGAAATCAAATAAAATTTGCACAAAAAGTAGGTAATTAAAGTAAAGAAGAAGGTGGTTCCATCTTTTTCTCGTAAAATCTCTGCCTTGTGCAGTCATTATTTCTATCTGATTGGCTGTCATTTAAGCATTTTTAAAGCACATCTGTCAAAGATTTCAGTTTTTCACATTATTAAAATGTAGGTAGATAATTAAATTTTTATATAAGAGTTTTAACATAAGTAAAAAACACAGGAGTAATTATCTTGATTACCCCCAGACCCTCACCGTCTTTACTCTAAAGATGATACTATATAATAGATTTATGTATGTAATACCTTTTACAACTCATGAAAATAAGTAAGTGAAATTTAAATTTTTAATTTCTATTTTCATGTGTATATATATATTTTTTTCTACACAGTTCACTCATAAATTTATTGAAGATTGTTTGGAAAGAATATACTTGTGTGGAAAATGGTTTCATAAAAATACAATATAAATTTCTTTTCCTCAGTATAAAAGTGAATTCATATTGATACTTTGTATAGGCATATATGAATAATGGTTCAACTAATATTTTTCAGCTTAAGCTCATTTATCATGTATACACACTGCACAAGTGTAATAAAATTAAAGTTATTCTATAGAGAATCAATTATTAATTATAAAAATAAGTATTAAATTATTGTTAATTACAACTTATTTGTCATTTTCAGTAGCAGGAAAGAATTTTAATTTACAGAAATGTTAAAATACCAAGTAATTTATATGTCATGCTTTCTTTTCATAATTGGTGTATACTTCTGAAATTTAACTATGTGATCATTAACTTATTCAATATATTTATAAAATATGATCATTTAGTTTTTATTATGCTCAGATAAAATCAATGTCTAAATTATCTTGCTTTATATACTGTAGGTGGCCAACATCCCTTACTCAGCTATAATTAAAGATTTATTCATATTTGCTCTGGTAAATATTTACCAGGAATTATTCTACACTTGTTATATTACATATATGTTATATTATACGAATACATCAGGACATAAAACACTAAAATTTCCAGTAGTGCCATCTATGTAGCAAAGTTCCAATTAGAAATTTGTAATTCAGATAGCATTACTGAAAACTTGAATGTTAGATATCATGGTATTTGTTATTTTTGATATCTGAATAGCATTATGCACTTCATAATGTTATATATTGTGACATTTATCTTTATCCAGTGCACTAAATGTTCAGTGATATATTTGTTCAGTATTTTTTAAAAAAAAGGAAAAATTTTCCATGGTTTAATGTTTATAGTAAGTAATATTTTCTAAGACTGTTACCTCAAGAATGCACATAAAAATGTGATAGTAGGGACATCTACAGGTCTTAACCACAAGCTTACTGTCTTATTGTTTATTAGTGCATTCTTTGAGCGAAGTTATAACTACTGTATTATAATTTTAAAAATAGCTTTAAAAGTCATTTTAATAATCTGTGTAATGTTTTACAACACATAAGTAATTATGTATAATTTTAAAATGCATAGTTTTGGGGTATCATAACCCTGAAATGTTAGTGATTAAATTTTAAAAATATTAGGAGTAAAACTATCTTAATATTAATGCAACGGTTGCTAGTCACAGTTAAAAATGTGTCGATTTCATGCCACTTCTGATTGTCCAAATCCTGTCACTTTTAATGATATGGTTACGGTTCTATCATTATTTGAAAAATTAGAAAAAGTTCCATAAGATTCTGCCCTCTCTTGAATTATTTTACAAGTAAAAAATCAATAAAATGCTATTCAAAACTTTAACATAAGAAGTGGGCGGACCCTCCTTGAATCTTATTGGCTGTTACATTTTGGCAACAAAGAAAATGACTATAAATCACTGAAAAGTTATGATTTGATTTTGTTTAATTTTGAAAACGATAAATGAATATTTTAGACCATTTTAAAAATATTTTTTGACAAATTATAAATTATTTTGATAAAATATGCTGAAAAATAAAATTACTTAAAAAAAATAGTTAAGATTTTAACAAAAATTAACAAAAGTTATTTACTTTTTCTTCAGCGTAAAACTGTCAAACAAATCATCTCGTCACGAAAACATTTGGGTTGGTTTGTACAATTTTGTTTTACATTTCCCGCTCATAAATATTTTTACAATTATAAAGAGAAATTTATTTTTGACAAAACTTTCGTTCACTTTCATAATCTGACAAATTATTAATATACTTTTTACAAATGAAACTAAAGTGAATATAATATTAAAAGATGGATATATTTTGATGATGGAATTTGTATTTTGACACTTCACTTTGTGAATTGACCAATTAAAATGTTAGGCTTTTACCTCACTTGGCTAATAAAATAATCAACAATAAAGAGGTTAATTATTAGACTGTTAAAAGTCAATGTTAGAGTTAAAATCTAATGAAAAATTTAAATCTTTAAGGCTAAATTATTAATATTTAAAATATTTGTTAATAAAAGTACATTTTAGTTAAATAACTTATTAATAAGAAGCATACCATATTTGAAGACAGTTGTGATAAAATTAATTTAAGTAAATAATTTTTAAAATTAGTTAATTGGAATTTTTTGTTAGATATTTTCAAGTAAAAAATGCATTGGTGTTGTGAGCATGCATGTGAGGTAACTTTTAATCTTAAATTCCTTGTCTTTTCAATGTTAAAAATTATTTTAAAAATCTTTGTTTTAAAATATTACTGAAAAAATTTTCTGGGAGCTTAAATCAAGTAATATAAATATGTTTAAAAGAATAGTGTAAAATAATATTATGTTTAAAGTAATGTAATATATTATGTATTATTCTGTTTTATTTTTATTATAATATATTATTAGTTTTTCTAAATAATTTATTTTAAAGTTATAATAATTAATGTGTAGACAAGCTATTTAGACAAGATATTTAACTTAGGTTATTTTTAGTAATATTTCCTAGAATACTAATTAATTTGTAAAGTCTAATAACTACAGATCAAAGGTTAGTAGACTAGATGTCAATTTCATTGGTTTGAAATTAGTCACATGATATAGAGTATAAATAGAACTAGTGAAGATGTTAACTCTCTCTCATGCATAACTAATTTTCAATATCTTTCTTATTCATTTTAATTGTTAAAATTTTTATTAAGTTTTAATTGCTTATAATAAATTTTTGTTTAGTTTTAAAAGTAAAATATGAGTTGCTAACTTAAATTTGTCCAGATTCAAAAGATTTAAAAGGAAACTACTAAAAGCTTGAAATTTACATTACAAGAAAGATGATGAAAAAGTCAACAAAATCTTTAATAAGTAAATTATTTTTATGTGACTTATGTGTTTTGAGAATTTTTTCCTTTAGTCAGCATTGTTTCATAAGAACTTTTATTGTTTCTAATTTACTTATTAAAAATAGATGTTTTCACAATTTAAATTTATTACATAAAGGAATAGCAAAACTGCTAAAAAACTTTAAACTATTTAGATATTTTAGTAATCAGTTTTATTGAAGAAAAATTTTATTTACTTAAATAATCACACTTTGAAAAAAGGTTTTCTCTGGATTTATTACTTTGGAATGATAGATTATTGAAGTCTAGAATGTAGAACTTGCCTTCTAATAGCATAGCAAGAATTTGTTAGTATTTTTATTGAATTTAATTATACTCCAACATTGAAATAATTAATTTAATCTCAACTGACAATGTTAGAATTATTAAAATGTATTTTAAATATACATTAAAATAAATAATTTTTTAAAAATTCTTCTAAAGTATGTTTGATACTTGTAAATATTGATTTTAAAAGAATAATATTCTTTTATGTTACAAGATAAATTATTTTAAATGTTATTACATTTAAAGGATGTAATTATTTTTGGTGTTGGCAGAGTGAAAGCTGTTCACCCACTGTCTATTGTTACCACATTTAATTCAATAAAAGTAAGGAAAAAAATTTTCCTGGTTTAATAAAATTAAACTTATTGACTTTTATTACTTCATAGAATTTTATTTCTTTATTCTATAAAATTATAAGATAATATTCCTGGATATTTAATGAACAATACATTGAGATACATTATTATTATCCTTAAATTATATTTTTGAAACATGAAAGCTCCTAAATTAATCTCATTCCAATATTATAAACTTATCCTGTTTTATTATAAATGTCTGCCCATTTCTTTTATAATTATTATTAGTTCATAAATCTGCTCTACCATGGAGTAAATTATTTTTCAAAGGAATAAATACTCCTCAAACTTTATCTTCAATATGTTCTTTCTAAAAAATAAAACAAAATTAATGTAAGGTTATATGAAAAGTTAAATATCTGTCACTATTTCTATTTAGTTTTGAAATAAATTTTGTGAAAATTAAATGGCCATAAATATTTTTTATGCAGAGGCTAAACTTTCCATACAGTAGCACTACCAGTGCAAGCCAGAGTAATCAATAGATGCAAGATTTTTTGCATAAAATCCCTATCTACTGCCTACTCATTCAATATCCCAGACAAGTTTCTAGCTTATGGCTTTCATCAGTAAAGCACCTTGGATATGAGAACACTGAACCTAGGTGACACTACTATATGAAAAGTTTAGCCTCTGTGTAAACAGCTTGTGTTAGGATAAGAAATGGTGATCATGTAATGGTTAGTGGTTTAATATTTTTTTATGCTAGCATTATATGAAAACTTATTACTAATGTTCATTTTAAAATGCTTTATGTGTAATTTGAATATTTCTGTGTTTAAATAAATTGGAGAAATCTTCAATCTTTTTAGAATGGCATTTACAGTGACTATATCCTGTTGAATAGTTGAAGCAGCAAGGATAAAGAACTTTCATTTTTATTTTTATTTGGTAAAAGGGTATATTTTTGAGCATTAATATTTATGATGATGTATTATGCTATATATTTTCTTTCTTTTATGCAATGCTATTGTGTATAAACTGCATTTACCCCAAAGTTCTCAGAATATTTCCATTTTATCAAAAAAGTTATGTTTAATCCTTTTAATAAAGTTTTTATTTGAATGTATATGCTTATGATAACTATAATGAAAGCTGGTGTATATTTTATACATTATTTTTATGCCATAATTTATTTTGTTAGGCCATATTTGGCAATAATTATTTACATTATCAGCTTTACAAATCAGTTTATTGCATTATTTAATAGATATAGCATTAGTCTCTCTTGTATTTCGATATATATTCCTATCTTGCCAGTGTTTTCAAAAGATAGTAGCTCTATCTATTTTTAATTTCATGATATTTATGTAAATTATGTCAATAATTGTCTCATACTTAAGCATAAAATGCCTTATTTAAGCCCAATATTAATATTTTTATTGTATTTTGTTGATTCATTCTCATAGTTATATATCTAGAATCCTAGCTGATAAATTTACCTCAAATGTAAGTGCTTTGTTCCTTGAATTCATGCCATCACTTGCTGCCTTGTCTTATAATCCCAAAGGTGGATTTATTTATTATGTATTTTTGTATAAAGCATATGTAGCTTACTGTCATGATTTTATCCTGACAATCAATATATTTTGTAGTGCTAATGTATGTCATCTTATTTTTCAGTCACACTCTTGATTAAATCAGTGTAGGTTGTTATTGATTTGATGTATAGATATTATTACTGTGCTTTGCAAGTATTTCAGGTCATAAACATGATAAGCATTTAGTTTAAAAATTAAAATTATATTTTAGCATCAATAAATAATATACATTTCCTTAAATAGTTATTTCATTGCTGGATTAGTAAGTGGTATTTGAAAGGTATTAAATACATTCATAAAAGATAACACAATGGAATGGTTATGCTGTAAAACTGAGAACTTATTATAATATTAACATTGCAGAAATTTCATGAACCAGTTAATAATGGTTTTTATTTAGTATTCATTCATCTGTAACTTATGTGACTATAATTTTACTTTCATAGTGGATTGTATAATATAAAATTTCAATGATTTACTCTGATAATATTGTAGATATTAAAGTTTTGTATGTTAGATGTCTTTATTGTCAAAAATAAATGTTATTTTTATCATTAATTTTCTTTTGATTATTTATCATCACTCACACATATATGATTCAGAAATCTAAATATTACAAGTTTATTACAAATTTACTCTTAAATGGGTGTGTTGAAAATATATGAACATATTTGACATAAGAGTTATTTCTTGAAAATTGTATTTCAGATGTGAAGAAAGCATCTAAGAAATTGATTATTTTATTTCCTTATTATTAAAGAATACAACTACTTGTTGAACTTAAATTAAGCAACTTCATCATTTGAATCTATGATGAATAATCAAAACAGAATGGAATAAAATGATTTCAATACAAAATCAATTATATTTTAATACATAAAATTGATTCTATTTTAGCACATAAAATTGATTCTCTAATCAATTTTATATGCTAAAATATCATTGATTTCGAATTGAAATCCTTTTTAGTTCATTCAGAAAAGTGTTTTGTTTATTTTTCTATGATAAAATTTTGTTTATTCATCATAAATTTGAAATGATGTAATAGCTGTATAGGATATATTATTGGTTTCCTGAGTGGTCATAAAATCCCTTATCATTAATTATATCTGAATGCTTTTCTAGTAAATTATTTTATTCCAAATGAAGAGTAAATCATGTTTATTTTTAATAATTAAAATTATCATTGTTAATTATTGTAATCTTGGGGAGATATTATCTTAATAGTAAGATTTGAAATACAGGCATTCTTATACCTGGAACATAATTGTAAATATAGAGGATTTGAACTCGGACTTTCATGCAACTTTCACCTATCCACACTATCTCATACTACTGATACACATGACCACAGACATGTAGAAAAGATAAATAATCACCAATATACATATTTCATGCTGAACCAGCCCTCAACATTTGGTCCAGATTATTATCTCTCACACATATATATAATCAGTGCTCAGTTTATACTAAGATAGCAAATCTTTATACTCTAATAGACAGGTTTCAATTTATTCCAACCTCCAACTCCTCAGCCATCCATACTATTGAAAATCTGATGACAGAATGCCCAAATCCCATGCTGATGGCAATATTGCTTGAAAGTCTGAGTTCAAATCCCCTATATTTACAATTAAGTTCGAGGTGTAAGAATGTCTGTATTTCAAATCTTACACATTAAGCCTGCATTCTGTCCATCCCTCTTCTATGTATTTAAATGGATGCTGTCATACACAGGATGGGTCAGAGTGACTTGAGGTCAACATGAGCATAACAACAATATTGGCATGAGCATGGAATTTGGCATTCTATCATATATCTTGCTATGAAATTGCTAGGATAGAAGAATATTAAGATTATTTTATTTTAAAGAAAAATTGTTTTTAAGAAACATCCCTGTGGTAAGACATGATAAAATACATTTTTATTTTATCAAAAGAATTTGTTTGTGGATCTGATCATATAGATAGGATACTAATCATAATTGTTAGATGTGCTATGACTAAAAGTGTTGTGGGTGGAGTTTCAAATATAACCCAACCTTTTAATGACATATGCTTCTGATAATAAGAGCTGTAATAATTTATAAGCATGAGTATGAAAAGTGTTATCCTCTTAAATTTTACTAATGTTGAATTTTGCTTTAATAATGCTTAGTCATTATTGTTATTCTTTATCCTTATTTATTATTATTATCATAGTATATAGCATTCCAAAACTCCCTGAGCTTAGCCAATATGCTGATTTGAGCAATTGTATAACTGAAGTTATCATTTGCCATAGTGTTATTATTTTGGATATTATCTTAGGATTGTTCCCTTATTATCATCTTAGCATTATATCTAGTGATTTATTTTCTTAGGTTATAATTTGGCTTGTCCATTATGTTGGCTGTTCTGTTGGTGAAGAGTTCTGATTGAGCATTCTGGTTGTGCATTGTGGCTGGCTATCTGTTAATTATTTACTCTTATCTTTTTAGTTGGTTATAATATATATATATATATATATATATATATATATATATTTATATATGGTATATAATATATATATATATATATATATATATATGAGTCACAGTATGCTCCAAATAAATGAAATGCTTTGAAAATAAATAATTATTGGTGTGAAAAATGATACAAATATATATATATATATAATATTTTTAAAATACAAGCATAATTCATGTACGTGGAGTGTCGTGGGTATTGGTTGTATGAGATATAACGGATAGCTGAAGGGAGCTTGGAAGTCTGTGCTTAAATCCCCTATAATTATATATATATATATAATAAAAGTAAGGTAAAATTAGTTATAAGTAATTTATTTTTTAAAATAAATTTTGCTTATAGGGCATAGAACTCATGATTTTTTAGTTTATTCATCCTCCACTCCATCTCATGCAACTGATACACATGACGGCATGCATACATGTGAAAAACGTACACGATCTCCAATATATGTATTTCATGCAGTTCCAGCAATCCCTCTAATTACATATATAGAAATTATTCAGTAAAGGCAAAAGAAATTTCAATTTTGGGGGAAAATGTAATTTTTTAAATGCATAGATTGTTTACCTATAACTTTAAAAATAAATGTCCACGTGATTTTATTTACACTAGCCAAATGTTTATATCTGATCATATGACAGGATAAAGAACTGGATAATTACTTTTTATAAAATTAATATTATTGAGAATCAGTATGAATAGATTCAGTTAGTTACAATATATATTTTAAAAAAAAATAAAATTATATAGATTAACTTATTCTTTACTGAATTACTAACATGGCAGAAATTTTTTGATATTGGTGAATAACAAATGTTGAATCAAAATAATAATAGGGTATAAATCATGCAGTGGAGATTAACAAAATAAATGACCCAAAAAATAGTTTTCCTTTAGAACTTTGAATAAATCGTCCTGAATTTCAAGGAGGAGGAAGTAGATAAAAAGTAGCTTAGAAATCTATTAATAGTTTAAATATCAGTTTAATGTATATATGGGATATATGAGCACAGTTTTTCACATGACCCACCACTCTCCACTCTATCTCATAACACTGATACACTTGAACACATATATGTCGAAAAGATAAATAATCACCAATATACGTATTTCATGCTAAACCAGCAATCATAGGATAATCCGGACCAACTGATGATTGCTGATTTAGCATGAAATACATATATTGGTGATCATGTATCCTTTCGACATATACGTGTTCAAGGGTATGTGTTATGAGATAGAGTGGAGAGTGGTGGATCATGTGAAAGTCTGTGCTCATATACCCTATATATTACATATATTGATACAGGTATATAATAAGCCTGTATTTCAGTTATTTACTTAATATACTAGACTTTTTAAATATAATAAAATGGGAACACAGACTTTCAAGCTCCCTTCAATTATCCAATCCATTTTATATAACAGATACACATGACCACATACATGTCAAACAGATAAATTTCACATGTGTGAGATCATGTGTATCAGTTATATAAGAAGGATTGGATAGTTGAAGGGAGCTTAAAAGTTTATGTTCAAATCCTCTCTAATCATGTTTAAATCTATTAATAATTTCATTTCAGTGGTAATTAAATGATGGACTACTTCCAACACCTAATACTGAATATTAAACATAATAGAAAAATTCAACCTTCGGTTAAACTTTTCAAATACATTCACCTGTTAGTAATACCACACAGGTTAGTATACATCACAATGTTTAAAGTAGTATTATTATCTTTTTTTCCAGGCGTTTCTGGCATAACCTTAAAGCACTGGATTAGGAATCAAACCTGGACCTTATATTTGTGAGCACTGAATTTAAAGTGACACTTTAACCAACTGGGCTACAGTTAATAAAAATTTCATGTACTTAACAACAAAAGTAGTTCTGGTTTTTCCTCTTTTTCCTTAGGGACAAGAATTAATAAATGGCTTCCAAACATTATTTATTATATACTAAGTTGAATTATGGAGTTATTTACCATTATAAAGTGAGTAGTTTTTTTAAATTTTTCTTTGTACTTTTCCCTCTCTATCCAGTATTTTTGTATTTTCTCAATCAAACATATGTTCACTGGATCATATACAGTTTACTACTTTAAAGATGTACATTTTTTCTTTTATAATATCAGTTTGTGTTTTTTCAATTGCTTCTAAGTGGAGCAACTGGTTTCACCAATATACATTCTTTTACATTAACATGGTATTTAATAAATACTGTTTTAATTTTTGAGCATTTTGAGTTTTGTTTTTTAGATTTTAGGACTCCTTGCAGTATAATACAGATTAGGAAAGCTATTCTAATGCTCTACTGATTTTATTTTTTTGTTTATTCTCTCTCTCTCTCTATATATATATATATATTGTAACCTACTCATCGGTCATTGGCCATATTGTGCACAACAAGAAATGTTTCCTTTTGGCCTTATTTGTTACATCCCTTGAATAATACACTTAAATAATAAAATTGATTTATTTTATATCTCAGAGTTCTAATTTTTATATATTTCAATTAAAGTACACATAAGTAGGCAAGAGGGTTCATTTTACTGTCACTCAATGTGCTAAGGCACCAGCATACATATGACACCTTAAAATTTATATTATAGTTTAGTTCATTTATCTAATTACAATATTAAAATGATTGACATAGTGAACATTACAAGATCATTAATTGACTTGAGAATAAACTACAGTATACAAACTGCGCCACCTAGGCATTTGATTACAATTGAAACATAATAATTAATTCTATTAATCACTCATTATACAATTTAAATAATTCTATTATTTTAAATCCCAAAAGTACATGACAATTAGTCTATATGATTATAATGATGGATCGATAATAAAATCAAAATATGTGATTACTAACAAGTTATATTAAACTATAAAGGCTAGAAATGGATTGAATTGGTTATTAGTGACCTGGAATGACCATGAATGCACAAACAATAACTAGTATACTACAAAGATTACACTGAAATTTATTTACATGAATACTTACATTTTATTTACAAATTAAATATACCAGAACCAAAACAAATAATTTGATATTAAAACACAAATAAAATATTAAATATTTACAACTAAATTCTGGTACTTGCCAAGATACCCCCCCCCCCACAATAATATTATTAGTGAACATTGCTTGAGTTCATAAAAGAAAATAATTATAACAACATAATAATAAGTTTGATAATATAATATTTTGTCACCAGAATTATTTCATTTTAAGGATTAGTATTATTGACCTACTATTTAATGGCAATTACGCGTTTTTCATAAGTTTAAACAAATATGAATGACCTTCATACCAAATTCATTTGTTTATTGATTCTATAATTGATCCACAAAATATTTATGTGTTGAGATTTATAATTTTATTAAAGCATAAAACAAACAGCTACCAAAACCTTCATTTATTGGAACAAACAGACTACACTCTTGGTTTTAACAATTTCTTTAGTACATTGCTTTACCTATATTGGAGGCTATCTGAATCACACATATTCATTTAACCTGTAAAAAAAAAACCTTGCATATTTTCTATAAGTTATTCATGATTACAACTAATGAACAATAAACATTTACAAAACATTGGCTCTCTCTGCTTGATGCACCAGGTAATATTATTAACATATATTCCCAAGAAACATGTCTACAATGATCAAAATAATATCAGTCTAGGGTCATGTCTGAATAAACATGAACTATATATCCAGGTGTCTATCAGCACCTATATGGTTACAGAAAAATATTGTCTGAATATACTTGAAATAGATATCCAGGTGTTTATCAGCACCCATATAGATACAAGAAAAATATATAATAAGAGATCAACATTTTCCCTAGTACTTTATATCATCCAAGCATATCCATTAAGATTATGACTACCTTATAAGATATTTGGTTCTCTTTTCCTTTGCTTTAGATTGCTTAAAATAGTCGAATATTATAATCCATTCATTAATAATGACGAATATTGTTTCTCAGTTATAGATTGAAAAATCAAAGCAGATGTTTCCCAGGAAATTTTTGGGCTTTTTCTTACTCATGATAAATAAACACACTATAATTTCAAAATTAATACAACTGATATCATAAATTCGTTTACTTTTTTTAAATACTTTAAAATAAGTTTTCCTTTTATTTCCCTATATATTTTTTTTGTTTCTTTAACCAAAAAAAAAAAAATATTATCTTCATTTGCATATTTACTACGACACGTCTGAAAACTGATAGAATAATAATAATAATAATAAAAAAAATATATAGTTGGGAGAATTTACAACTGATCAATTAAATAAACTGAATTAGACCTAGTTTAAACCTCTTTCAAATTCAATAAACCAATTTTTTATATTTCCCTTTTTAACAAAACCAATATAAAATTATACCAAATTTAAATAATACATTATTTTAGTTAAATGTAAGAAATAATAAAAAAATGTAATTAAGGATATGATTAATCTCAATTGCACAAATTAACCACGCCTTTATTTACGTCATACTGAAACATCAATCATTATAAAGTTTTATAATATCAAAATAATATATAACAAGTTAAATAAAAAATTATATAACATACTGTAAACAGACATATATAAATATATATTAGGTTTTTCCTACAATAGTATATTAATATAATTTACTTTGAATTTATAAAAATTTAAAATTTTCCAAAACATCACCAATGACAATCGATCTATTCTATAGGGATTTGGGTAACAATGTTACAATATATACACACAGTATAGTTGTACCTATAATTGCTTTTTGCTTCTGTTCGTGATCTTTTAAAGGTATTTTTAATGATAGATGAATGGATAACCATTCTTAATGAGAGTTTTTTCTATGTAGACCTTTTCTTTTTTCTAATCACTCTAAGCAAATCTCTTTTCATTTATGATAATGTAATTTCATGTTTTGTGTTTTCAATATGATTCAATTTATGTGTATTGGTTTTCTATAAATTGCAATTTTGATTTTGTCATGAAGAAGTCTTGTCACAAGAACATTTAGGAATACCAATTTTAGTTCTAGTAGTTTTTCCAATTTTCATATCCATGATTAATTCTACCAAGTGCTTAAAATACTTGACAAATGACTATGTCTTGTATGTCAAAGGGCTAAGAAATTTGGGAACAAGTTTTGGAAAAGTGAATTTCTGAAACTAATAATTACGAATTTTATTCTCTATAAAGATGATGAGTAATTTTATTGAATATGATGTTATGTTTTTTCCTGAATCAGTAAAGTACTTGTGATATTTATTAAGTAGTTTTAAACTTCGTTTCTGTAGCTGGTATTCAATGTTTTGCTATTTTTTTGTATTGGCTTGCTATGAGGAGCTTTCGTATTTTGTTATGATAATTAGTAATATCCATTACATCTACAGCATTATCTTTATTATCAGATAGAATGTTTATGGGTTTATATAATATGAGAGACTTAATAGTATTACTCTAATCATAGAAAACATTTGATTTTAGTTTTTGGTATCTTTCAAGTGTTTTTTTTTTATTATCCAGTATAATTCTGCTGCTACTTCTATGGGCAATTTTTGAGTGTCTTCCTCAATAAAGGGATATTAGACTGTTTCCAGAACAGAAATGTCAGCATGTGTTATATATTCAGAATTAAACACTCTAACTGATGAAACCGATAGGTTATTTAGTACAGTATGACTTTTAATATGTCCAAAGTAGATTTACAATTTTTTGCTTTTGACATTCTTTTATTATTCCATATAATTTAGAATATGATTTTTTTACTATTTGAAAACTCTTGTTAAATATTCATGAGTAAGTTTATTTTTTTAGGAAACTTTATATATTATTAATAGAATGCAAGATTTGATATTTAGAAAACCTTTGAACTTTTACCTTTGCATTTCTCTCTGAATAATTTTCTCAGCTATCTGGGCGTAATTTGGAGGTTTTACTTGCAAACTCTTAGGAATAATCTCTTCAGATTTACATAAGAAAATTAACTGATTTTCTACTCTGACAGTTTTAAACATAATATTTCATAATTTGTAAAGATTGTTATAATATTAGGTCTACTCTGAATTCTTAAGTGTTTGTCTGAAAGTTCATAATAATGGCATTTTAGTAGTAATTATATTTGGACAATTTTCATTACCTAACACTGAATGTTAAATGTCTTTAGAAAAATTCAAACTTTAATTAGACTGTTCACATACATTCATCTGCTACTAATAGACACATAATATTAAATCATCCATGCACTTTACTACTGTTATACAATCCTTTATTTACCACACTCTTTTACAGTTTACAGTTTCGATTGCCCCAGCAATCTTTTTCAGAATTCTTATATTTACTACTGCGACACAATGCTTTATTTATCACCCTCCTTTACAGTTTACAGTTTCGACTGATCCAGAAATCTTCTTTAGAACTCTTATATCTCATTCAAGTTAGGAGATATAAGAGTTCTGAAGAAGATTGCTGGGGCAATCAAAACTGTAAACTGTAAAAGAGGGTGGTAAATAAAGCATTGTGCAGCAGTAGTAAAGTGCATGGATGATTTAGTATTATATGGTATACATTTGTCAGTGCAATAAAAAAGAATAATAGTACATATGTTGTAAAAAACATAATGTATTGAATAGTATCATTCCCTGCACTTCTTCAGGTGTTGCGACCTAATCTGACCAATGACAGTATTAGCATGGGAAATGACAACAGATAATAGAAATTTCTATTTCCTTTGCCAATAAGCCTAGTTAGTTACAGCATTACCTTAAATTCAATCATTATGAATTTAAAGATCCAAATTTTATTTCATACTGTACTGGTCAAATATATTTTCCACCCAACATGACCTGAACCCACGAAACCGGACTTCAAACCCAGTCAAATCAAAGAATTATATCAAAGACCAAATTGAATTCGAACCCAATTCATGAGCTCAGATCAAAACCTAATGGACAATACATATTGATGGCACATGAGACTATGCACCATGAACTAGCTCAACGGATGTGATGATTACTGAGACCACTTATCTGACTCTAACTAAGGTATGATAAAACGACTATGGATATTTCTGAATAAATTCACATATGTATATTTGGGTTGCCAATACAAACAGTGAGCATGAATATTTACAACTAATCAATAAATAATAAACAATCAAACCAAGTATGTATATAAAATATTTAATAATAAGCAAATATTTGTTCAAATATTTATGATGAGTATTATAAATTATCTCTAGTCTTTGGAGTGTGAATTACAATGTACAATAAATAATGGCAGTTGTACTCATATGCCAATAATTAATATGTAAGTATTTAAGAAATATATTTATCTATGCCCTGACAAAGTAGACAAGTGTAAATAATGATACCTATGGCGTTTGTGCCAAACGAATTACATACATTATTCGTTATTTGGTATTTTATTTGGAAAAGAAAATATGATTCTAATTTTATGTAAGAAAGAGGTGAAATTTATTTTCCACACATCCATAAATCAATTCATGAACAGCATGATAAATATGTAGGGTATAACTTCAATACTTAACAAAGAAAATTATTTAAATTATCGATAAATATAAAATTGTTTGATTTTAATAAAATCAATTCATTACGATTTATAAAGCAAAAGAGTGGACCTTTATTTGAACTGAGAAATAAATGGTACTAACACATTATGAGCAGCAAAATGAATATGAAGTAAAATGGTTTGTCAGTGATTCAAGATATAGGAGGGTGGCTTGTATTCAACAAATCCTTTATGCCCTACAAATGATCCATGGAACATGGGAAAAGCCAGGTCAGGACACAGCTGCAAATCTTTGGTATTCCAATACAGCAACGAGTGAGGAAGGAAGTGATTTCTTCCTATATTTTTAAAATATCAATAATATCACCGAAATGACAAACCCAAGAAGCAAGAAGATGGCTCGTGTTAGCAACATTCTGAATGGTGATGATATAATGATCATCATATTTGATTAATAAAGCCAAAATTATATAATAGCTGCTTAACATAATGTCCTGATCATATCAGATTAAAATCAAACTTACATAGAGCAAATGTGCTTAAATGCAATTATATAATCATACCCTTTATATCATGCCCTTCCTGAACGCAATTATAAAATACGAGATTTAAATTAGAATATATTTATTTTATTTTCCTTATGAAACTTCCATAAAACATTAATAAATGTGACCAATATGAATAGATAATTTAGTATAACTTAAATAAAATAACCGGGAGCATAGGTTATAAACTGAGCTAATAATATTTCTCAGCCATTGGTAAAATCATATCAAACATTAATAAATCTTTCAACTCGATAATTAATAGAACCGTATTAATTTAGTTCTAACGGGCAATAATTAAGCTATAAAATTTAATGCAATACTATTTTCTTAGGGTGAGTTTAAACGAAAGAGATTATTATAAGTTGAAAGTATTATTGGCATATTATTGCAAATAAATGATATTAATGATCATTCAAATAAATATAATTAAAATGAGGTAAAACGAACCACCAGAGTAGGAAAAAGAAAGTTAACAAGATATTAATTTTAAGACTAGAGATAATAGAATAGAGAATTACTATAACAAAATTTAACGCATTAGAAAATGAATAGAGAAATTTAGACAGTAGTTAACTTAAATTATGATTTCAGATAAAGTTCATGAATAGACCAGAAGGTTGCAGCTTATAAAGTAAAAAAAGGTTACCAGTCCTTCCATGGCTCACTTATTAATTCATAACGACAGTCCAGTTGAGTTTAGGAGACAATGTAGGTGCGCCCTTGATTCATGTGAATTTCATTTATGGATTAGTTTCCTTCCATATTTTGGCAGCTTATGATTAGTATGGAAAAATTCTGTTCAGCAGCTACATTTTGAAGATTTGTGGAGAACTTCGGGGTCCAGAAATCAGATCCCCGAAGTTAGCCGCGTAAAAAGGACGTAGTCTCTGGTGGCAACTCCTCTTAATTTAATAGTAATAGCCCTCTTATAAAAACTTTTTCGGGTATTTATACCCTTTCCTATGGTTTCCTGCCCATCCTGATTTTGATGCCTTAAAGCTAAAGCTTTTACAATTTTCTCTAATTGATTTCCAATCCATTCCTCCGATAAGACTTTCAAATCCATTAACTTTGAATTCATTTTCTATTTAGAAAATGAATTTGTAAAATCTGAACAAATGATTTTAATTTAGTACCATCCTTAAAGTTTTAACTTATCATTTTAACTAATTAATAAAAGATTCCCTATTGTCTTTGGGAAAGGACGATCTGAAAGCTTATCGAAAGAATGTAACTTTTAATCATATAAATTTGAACAAAATGGTAAAGTATGAAATAAAACATTCCGATGTAGTAAAACTTTATAACAAATATATATTTAACTATCCACAAATATATATGCACAATTCACATAATTAAAATATATATATTTTCATGAATATTTTATCATGAAGTAATTAATAACATTAACAAATTTAAACATAAGATAATTAGTCTCAATAAATATTTAAATAATAACCTGTTTTTAACTGAACCTAACATATATTGAAGATAGTATAAAGTTTCATTACATTCGGAAATATTCATTGTTAGTGACATGGTTTGAACTAGGTTAAAGGTGGGATCTCATGAAGCTCGGATTAAAATTAGATCCGACCACTTCAATACTAGTACTGTCACTGTTCAGGTCAGAAACAACCAAAGAAGAAAAGGAGAATAATAACATTCAAAAACATTAGAAGTACTAACCTACATAGTACAATAAACAGTTGAATGTATTTAAAATCTTTAAAGTTTGGATTTTTCTAAAAACATTTAACATTCAATATTAGATGATTAAAATAATCCAATATATAACTATTAATAAAAACAGACATTAGAGAAAATGATCAAAAGAAAGACTAATAACCAAGGATTATCATTTGGTCAGAGAATTCTATCACCTAAACATCTAATTAACATATTAAAAATACTTTTAAGCAGCATTATGCCCTAAAATACTTGCTTTGAGTAATTTAGGATTCAAAGAAATAAATAGTCAAAGAAAATATTGCCTATAGTAAATATCTCCCTGGAATAAACCCATAAAGGAAACAAGCACTTCTGAAAAAAATTATCCCAGCTTATGAAATGTGATATACTTGTTTATACTGCTTTCATTAAATATTTCTGGAATCCTCTACAAAAATGTAAAAGATAACATACTAAATAATGTTATGACAATTTGTGATTTAGCTTTACTTAATCAGTTAATAAATCATATTTAGGAAGATAAAGGAACATCTTGTTTCACCTATTTTTAGAAGAAACTTTAACTTTTATTTAAAAGCAGTCATGAAATTTATCATAAGCAAAAAGAGTTGTCACAAAATAAAAACATGAATGTAAATATAATCATTATAATTTGCATTCCAAAGCAAAAATAAAGACATTAATGATGTTATTAAAACAAATGAGTACTTTCATGGATGTTAAGTAACACATATAGGAATTCACATGATCACTAGCTCATAATACTAGCACCAAAATGTATGGGTGCTGAACTGTGTTCAGACCTATATGACTATATAAGCTATTGAGCTTAGACTGAAAATATTGTGTTTTCAATTTCATTCTCATAGTTTTGTAGTTAAATAGAGTTAAAAGGTGGCTGCTGGAGGGTTGCATTAGATCCTAAGATCTAGGTGCAGTGCTCTCAGATCCAAGGCTCCTCACTGATGAAGACCACAAGCCAGAAACTAGTCTGGGGATATTGGATGAGTAGGTACTAGATAGGGATTTTATGCACAAGCCTTCTGGCATCCATTGATTACTCTGATTGGCACAGGGTGGCACTAATGTATGGAGAGTTTTGCCTTGTTTACATATAGAAATTCTGAAAGGATGTAAAAAAAAAAAAAGATACTAAAAAAACAACTGTTCAATAAATAATTCTATTTATAGTTGAAATATAAAAATATAACAACACTATCTATAATAGAGCATTTGAGCTGATTAAAATAATCCAATGACCTAATATTATGGATCTTATTATTCTTGAATCAACTATAAACCCACAAAGAAATTAAAAAAGCAAGTTAATTATTTTATCCTAGTAAATTAAAAAAAATTGATATTGTGAACTAAAAAAATGCATTGTCGGTAGAGAAGTTTTGAAATTGATACTTGAATAAAATATTCATGCCACATTGAATTAACATTGCCAAGAGCAGACTATTCATGATTTTATAGAGTCAGACTGTGTAATAATGTATATTTCTGTAGCGTAATTTTCACTACACAACTCTTACGCAAAGTAATGCGAGAGAGTGGGGTAGCAAAAGTTACAATACAGAAATATTATTCATTATTAAATAATCTCTAGTTTAATAAATGAGTAATAAAAATAATTAATATACTTTTATTAAGTGGTTTGTGTCAAAGTTGTGAGGACAGCACATTTGACACCAATCAGTTAAACTAGTAATTTGCTATATATATATACACACACACTGAGCAATGATAAAGATATATATATAAGAGATTGTGGTCTGGGTCAACTGATGAGTGTTGGTTCAGCATGAAATGAGTATCTTGGGAATCAGATCTTTTTCATGTCTTTGGTCATGTGTTTATGATTACATCTGTCCACAAGATATTAAAAGCAAATAGAAACAAGTCCATATTTTGCATGAGAGTGGTATATTGAAAATTATGCTACAGAAATATTATTCACTATTGGATAATCTCTAGTCTAATGAATAACTAATAAAATAATTAGAATGTATTTGTCTTTTTTGCTGAATAAAACTAAAGCAATATATACATTTTTGGTCAAGGAATTGAGAAATTTTAGTAATAATAGAGATTAAAATTTATAATACCCCATTTACAAAAAAGAATGAATTGTATTAAAAAATATTCTTAACATGTTGGAGTTTTTTTTTTTTTTCATGTGTCATAGCATCAGCCGGGAAGCATACCCGCTAACCCCGGACAACTGCTTGTAAGGCAGCTGGGCTGACCTCTCGACCCCCAACGCTTGACAACATGTTGAAGCTTTTTCACTTAAATCAGAATATTTAAAATAATTCAAGAATTAGATTATTTTTTATAATTAGGTATATGATTCAAATTTTTCCTTACGAATATGGATAACTTTTCCACTATTTTTTCATTGCCTGGTTAAATTTAATCAACGAACACTTTTTAGATACTAGCTGAATCTTCGTTTGAGATAGTACGTAATATTATTGATTATTTTAAAGATATTTATTCTGGAACAACGATTCAATATTGCAGAAGACCATTAAGATTTGATATCAATATTTGGAATATGTTTCTAGGAATTTAAGATGAATTGAAGGAGGCAAATAACTGCGCCAATCTTTCTGGTGGTATTGCAATTTTACGTGAGTAGTTGGTTATATCCAAATATTTGAACTTTCATAAAATCTATTTACTAAAAACAAGCTCAAGAAACTCTTTCGGGTCATCCACACAACAGAGAAATATATTAATAGGAGAGCGCAGCGGTTTGTGAATATAACAAATGAAATGGAAAATTATTCTATGGCCGATTATCTAATAGGAATAGTTTCCTTTTAGTTTTTAAATATACATATCGATGAAAATTCAGACATTATGAAATTACTATTGCTATTTTATTACATGATATAAAGTTTTAAGTATTTGTTTTAATGCCAGTTTTTAAAAATGCAATTCGATAAGCGTATAGACATTTTCTTTTTACTATGGCTAGCTTTTTCTAAAAAACAGTTCTGTTAATTAATAAGATCATAAGATATATAAAAAACATTTTTTACTGCTACTCTTTTCTCAAGAAACGGTACGTAATGGGGGGTGTGTGGGAGAATATTTTCCTATGGAAAGGGAAGGAGGAATTTTTTTTCCCTATCACTCTGCACTTAATGGATTTTAAAGAGAAATATTTTGAAAATTCAGTTACATTAACAAATTATGTTTCGGATCTTTAATTATAAATTAACATAAAGTAATTACAAGCTGAAATTAATCTAAATAAATAATGCGTTGATAATTCTTTGAAATAACATTAGAGTTATAAATTAGAATATTAACGAAACTGTATATGCTTTAATGGTTAATAATAATAACCATTAATTAATATATATAATTAATGTATTATGTTTTTTTGAAATTATAAAAAATTAGAGATGATAAGGGAACGTATTTGAAATACATTTTTCAATTTTGAAGCGTTTATTAAAAAGTTGGAATTCGGCATAAAGTAAATGTATTTAAAATTAATCAAATAAAGATAACTGGAGTTCTCATATAATTCAGTAATATATCAGGGAATAGAAATTTGAAATATATATATGAAATTAAGTTTAAGTATCTTTTAACATGTATATAGGAAGTTAAATTGTAACGTGCTATATGGTTTACTTGAGTAAACTTATGTTTCAAATATATCTGTAGGGTGAAATGTCAGACTGACATCTGGGGTGATGGATCACTGGGATAGGATTGAATTAAGGTAAAAAATGCAGGGATTAAAAACACACAAAAAATGCAAAAATATATGTATGAGTGTTTTATAATTGTATATACATACACACATTTATAAATTTCTTCTTTCTTGATATCATCTAAGTGAGATTTAACGTGTATACTTGAGCTAAAGATAATCTCTCGTTTAATAAATAATTAGTAATAATCATTAATATATTTACATAAAATGGTTTATGTCAAAAGTAAGTGCAGAAGATTCGACACTTGTAATCAAACAATAATAATTTACCACCTATATAATGATAAACAAGTGATGAAGATATGTGTAAGAGATTATGATCTGGAACAACTAATGAGAGCTGATTCACCTGGTACAAGAGTAGCAAAATGGTGATCATGTGATGCTTCAGTGGTTTCATATCAATCCTGTCCATAGGATAATGATAACTGTGGTTATTAAAAAACCAAAAATACCAAAAATGTATAGATACTGAACTAGGTTCAGATCTGTATGATTATACAAGCAAATTTGCTTGGATTAAAAACATTATTGCATTTTTATCTTGAGTTCATAGCTTTATAGTTAATTAAATAGGTAAATAGCGTCTGATGGAGAGTTGTAGTAAATCCTAAGATGTAGGTTCAATGCACTCAGACCCAAAATACCTCACTGCTGAAAGCCACAAGTTAGAAACTTGACTGGGAAGAGTAGGCATTAGATAGGGATTTTATGCTGACCTTTCAGCATCGATTGATTACTATGGATTGCACTGAGTGGCGCTAACTGTAAGGAGAGTTTGCTACGATTTATAAAATTGTTTATCTGATGATAGAAATAATAATCGCATATTGTATTAAAGTATATACTGCATCAACTAAGCAAACCTTTAAAAGGTATAAAAATATATTTTATGGCTCTTTGCTTTCTTTAGTGTGTAATTTTGAATAAAATAGAAATTTGGATAATGGAAAAAGAGGATAAAAGATTGAGGGTTTTTGAAATGTGGATTTGGGGGGAAAAATTGAAAATGTAAGATAATAATGCTGAAATGATGAAGAGAGTGAATGAAAAATGAAAAAAAAAATGATGGAAATTCAGAACAAAAAAGAATGACTTGAAGATGGTTGTCAAATTAACTAATAAAGATAAGAGCAAAATTATGCGATGGCTATTAAAATATGCTTTGAAATAATTTGCTAAAAAACTTCAATAAACAACAAATATAAAAATTATAAATTACTGCCAAAAATTTAATTAAAAATAATGTCCTGAATTATTGCCTAAAAAATTATAAGCTAAAAAGAAATATAGTTGTCAGTTCAGATGCTAACAAGTTAAATATTAGAGATGCTAATAAATAACATTTCTTTTAAAGAATATGAATAAGATTTAAACACTTATAAATGCCATAGAAGTTTTCTTAAAGCTTATAAGTCCGATGAAAATATTTAGATGCTAAAATTTGTTGTGTTAAATAAAAAGCAAGCAATAGCGATCGATGATGATCGTGCCATTGAACACACCACCATGCCTACATTACTATCAGCCTGTTTTGCTTATATCTGATTAAATGATTTCACCGCCACGCACTTTTTCAGCTGCCCAGAATTTTGAACTCGCAACCTTTTTTATTATTATATTTAAAATCAGAAACATTAACATAACTGAATGGAAAAAAAAAAGCTTTATTTCTAAAAGATTATCATAATATAATAAATGCATTTTTTTAATGCTACAATTTTTTTTTTGTCTTAATAAATTCACATATGCCTTAAATATTTTTATTCTTTTCCTGACAAAAATCAAAATCATAATTTATTGAGAGAAAAAAGGAAAACAATTCATTTATATACGGAAGAAAGTAATCCATTTTTGTTAAGAGTTTTTTTTTTTTTCAATTAAACTTTATTGAATTTAAAATCATATTTCAAAAAGGAAGAAAACTTATCGAAGTTTTATGCCATTTTCGTAATTCACAATTTGAAATCTGGGGAGGAGAAGAATGTAAAATATTTAAAATAGTTTCCAGAAGTTAAATGCTTCAGGAAACATTTTAAATTAAGGTTACAAAAAGGTTAGCAAAAAGAAAAAACGTGCTTGTAAATGCGTGTTCTTGGAGATTTAATAAATTTAGAATTGAATAAAAATAAATGTTTCAATACTTTGAAAAGCACAGACAAATATTAACGTATATTAATAATTTTTATTAGTCATTCATTAGATTAGAGATTATCCAATAATGAATAATAGTAGGGTAATTTTCACTATACATACTCACGCAAAGTAGGGTTTTATCTCTAATTTTAACACCTTGTGGAAGGATGTAAATATAACCATATGACCAAAGACATGTCAAAAAAACCTATGACCCCAAGATGCATATTTCATCCTGAACCAGTACTCATCAGTTGGCCCACACCACAATCTCTCACACATATCTTTATATTATTGTTTAGTATATATAAATAGCAAATTATTACAGTTTAATTAGTAACTGTCAGTATGAAATGTGCATCTTGGAAATGTGAAATAGAAACCAGTCTCTATCTTGTGTGAGATTGGTGTAACACTCCAAAAGTATTATTCATACACTACCCAGGCCAGGATTTGAACTCAGACTTTCATATGACCATCAACTCTCCATGCCATCTCATATTGCTGACCCACCTGATCACATACATGTTGAAAAGATAAATAATCACCAATATAGTATTTCATGCTAAACCAGCAATCATCAGTTGGTCCAGATTACTATCTCCACATATATATATATACAATCAGTGCTTAGCTTTATATTAAGATAGCCAATCTTCATACTTTAATGGACAGGCTTCAAACTACTCCAATCCACAACTCTTCAGAATTCCATTTCATTGAAAATCTGATGATGGAATGTTCAAAGCCCATGTTAGTGCCAAGGTTCTCATCCTACCCATGTTGACATTAAGTCATTCTGACCCCTCATGTACAGGAGAATAATCCCACATGGGTAGGATAACAACCTTAGCACTAATGTGGGCTTTAAATGTTCCATTATCAGATGTGAGTTGGAGTAGTTTGAAACCTGTCCATTAAAGTATGAAGATTGGCTGTCTTAATACAAAGCTGAACACTGATTATATATATGGAGATAGTAATCTGGACCAACTGATGATTGCTGGTTTAGCATGAAATACCTATATTAGTGATAGATGAGTCAGCAATGCATGGAGAGTTTAGGGTTGTGTGAAAGTCTGAGTTTGAAAAGTATTATTCATTATTGGATAATCTCTAGTCTAATGAAATATTAATAAAAATTACTAATATACTTTCATTAAATGGTTTGTGTCAAAGTTGTGAGAGCATCACATTTGACACATCAATTAAATGTGCAGTGATTTGCTATATATATATATATATATATATATACTGAATAATAGAAAGATGTGTGTAAAAGATGTGTTCTGGAGCAACTGATGAATGCTGGTTCAGCAAAAAAAGTGCATCTTGGGGGATCATAGATCGTTTTCACATATCTTTGTCATACACTTATAATTACATCCCTCCACAAGGTGTTAAAAGTTGATAGAAACTAATCTCTATCTTGCATAAGAGTGATGTAGTAAAAATTGCACTACAGAAATATTATTCATTATTAAATAACACACTTCTTAATATGCAATTTTCACTATGCTTTTCTATTGATAGTTGTTTCGATTGATTTGTAATCTTCTTCAATGAAAACATATTGTGAAAAGTGCATAATGAGAAATGTTTTTATTGAGATTTAATTGAAGCAAAACAATAAAAATAAAAGAAGTTAGATAAACAATATCAATAAATAATAAAATATTTTACAATGCCATTACTATTTCAATATCTAAAATCATCATCAAAATTATACATATCTGCACATGTAATATTTCTAACGATTTTACTTCATATTTTCAATAAAATTCTTTAATCTCTACAAGGACAGCATTAATGATATTTTATCATTATAGTAAAATTAAACTTTAGGTTCTGTAGGATAAGGTAAAGTTCTCCACCACTAGTGGTAAAAAAAACATTGCATTACATTATTGTTTCGTTTTCTGGTTACTAAAATATAAATAAAATCAAACTATATTATATTAAACATTTTATTCTTGAAAGATGCAAATGCTATTGTAACTTTCTCAACCGTTAATCATAGAATCAAACATAATCATGTCTAGTTACTCAGGACATCATGTGACATTTAAGCACCAATGCAAAAATTAAATACAACAGTTACTCTTTATGGTCAGCTAGATTTATTTTACCTCATTCAGTCAAGGATTAATCCATTTTACCATTATGATTAATTATTTATAGAACAGTTCATAGGGTTAGAGATTTGTTTTTTAGATGAATTTCTGTACTAAGGATAACCAAATAGTTACGATAAACAACCATTAAAATGTAAAAATATTTCTGTAGTGTAACTTTCATTACAACACTCTCACACAAGGTAGGGACTGGTTTCTATTCGCTTTTAACACTTTGTGAAGATTAAGAGAATAGAAACAAGTCCCTAATACATGAGAGTGGTGTAGTGAAAGATACATTACAGAAATATTCATTAAGTGAATAATCTCTAGTCTAATGTATGACTAATAAAAATTATTATTAAAATGGAATGAATTGTTTTGTTTTTTAATTTAATTACTTTTAATTTTCAATTGATTAAAATAACTCCTTTCCCATAAACATATTCTCTAATAAATTTATTTGGATGTAGAAATTAATACGTAATATATATATATTTTAAAATAAACAATAACATATATCATGTAGCATATATATTTAGGAAACCTTTTTTATTTATTTAGTTCAGAGGCCATCTTTTGAAATTAGCTTATACTTCTCCACCCTTCTCTATGCTTTTATCTTTCTTTAAAAAAAACTTTTTGGTTTAATCACTTTAGAGAAGATATATAACTGTGGGTTGTAAAAATAAATTGTCTTAAAAGATAGAAATCAATACTAAAACTGTCACCATTAATGATTAAGCCTTACTACTTGGTTACAGTATTCTTACAGTAAAAAAAAAGAGAAAAATATATCTAATTTATTTAAGTATACGTATACATACATACCAATCTTTAAAGCCACTACATTTAAATAATTAAAAAATTAAACAATCAAAAAAGAGAAGGTACTGATGCAATCATTGCTTGGATTCGGATACAAATAATTTTTGGTCAGGGTTCAACAAAAAGACTTGTTAAACATAAGAAATCCATCCATTTGTCTGCATATTACTGCCATGTTATGGTAAATGCAAATATCATTGCTGTATAATGTATAAGAGAAAGCATTTTATTAGGCTTGATTTATAAAAATCATCTGTCTTAAATGATACAGCTTTAAAATTAGGTAATCTTAGTGATAAAACAATAGTGAACCATTTCAATGTTATCTTTCAGTGAAGATTAGTATGTATTTTTCTTTGTGTATTAAAGAGCCTATTCCCTGCTACACAATAATCTGAAAGTTTTTATTCTTATTACTACTACTACTATTATTATTATACTTATATACTGTATTTTCATTTGAATTGAGTTCTAAAACAATTCAATTATGCAGAACAACTAATATATAAAACTGTTTTTAATACACTAAAACATTATTTGACAACCATATCTTGTCCTTACTTCTTACACTGCCACTCAGTGCAAGCCACAACAATCAGTAAATGCTAGAAAGTTAGTACATTAAAATCCCTATCTAGTGCCTATTCTTCCAATATCGCCATACTAGTTTCTAGCTTATGGCTTTCATCAGTGAAGAGCCTTGAATTTGAGAGCACTGCAGCTAGATATTGGATTTAATGCACCTTTCAGTGGTCATCTTTTACTCTTTTAGTTAACAATAAAGCTGATGGAGTGTATTATATCCAGGTTAAGATACACTGCTGTCAGATTCAAAACTCCTCATTGATGAAAGCCATAGAAGCTAGAAAATAGTTTGGGCATATTGGACAAAAAGGCAGTAGATAGGGATTTTGATACACAAATCTCCTAATGTCAATTTGTTACTTTGGCTTGCACTAGGTGGCACTGGAGCTATTGTTAAACTGTTTTTATTGTCAATAAGATATTGCCATGAACCAAAAAGTAACAAATTACATTTATAAATTTATTAAAAAAAAAAAAAAACATGCTTAACTGATTAAATAAATTACTAAAAACAAAACAAACAAACAAAAAGGAACTAATGTGCCAAATGTTAGACATTCATTAAAAATGAGTTTTAAAATGTTGCAATTAATAATTAATAGTGTTTTAAAAATAAAACAAAATGGAAACTTAGCCTCATGGTAGTTGGCACAGTAGAAGACTAATATTTCTCAACTACTCCTTAATAAGAGGCTGTTGGAAAGAACTTTGTTCAATAATACATTACTTTAAAAGTTGTTTTATTTTATTATTTAAAACTATTATTAGCCATTTGTGAACAACAAACCTTTATTTATATATATAAATAGATGCAATCATCTCTTCTAAAAATCGACTCAAATGTTTTTCTTATTTCTGAGTGCACAGTATGGTTTAGTGCATCAGTGTATTGGCATATTTTAGAATTCTTATCCAGGAACCACAGTTCAATTCTACCATTTCCAAAGTATTAACTTCATGGATAACTTTATAGGAGTTACCAAGCAAACTAAGTGACTGTTGTTTTAATAATAGTCATAATACACAATAATAATTTTCTTTATTAAAAAATAGATAATGAATATTTTTTAATAGATTACAAAACTATATGATTTTTAAAAATTATTTAAAAATATATTATATACGAAGGTTGTGTGTTTAAATATAAGTGGATTACTTCTAAAGAATTTGCTTAATACTGAATGTTTCTTGTATATGTAATTAGAGGGATTTGAACTCAGGATTTTTGAGTCTATTCAACCTCCATTCCATCTCAAGAAACTGATACACATGATCATGCACATGCGAAAAATATGCATGATCTGCAAATATGCATATTTCATGCAGATGGAGTAAAAAATGATTAGATTGAAAAATCCTGAGTTCCAATCTCTCTAATTACATTGTTTATTATTGTTAGCCCATACACATCATATAATGACCAGGTTATTTATCAACAGCCAATACGAATTATAAAAACCCTTGTCAACTATATTTTATAATTTTCTTAAAAAAAAAAAAATAGAGCTTTCGTTTTATTTTTCTTTATACTTTTAAAAAAAAATACTTTTTTTATTATTAGCCTTCACAAATATATATATATGTCACGTGTGCTATGTGATTTGTTTGACAAAGTAAGTTCCTAATGTATCCATGGTATGAGAGGTTGGTCTGACTTACTGGGCTAATGGATAGTGGTGACTGATTTGCAAGCCTGATATAACTTATTTCCCATTCAGTTACATAAATATATACACATATGTAAATAGAGGAATTTGAACCAAGATTTTTCAGTCTATATTCATCCACTCCATCTCAAACAACCAGCACACATGACCACATACATGTGAAAAATAGATAACCTCCAATATATATAGTTACATATCCACTAGAATAATACTACAAAATTTTTAAATGCCTATATAAAATTGAAGATTAATATCCTTTGCTATAGCCAGTTTATGACATATTCCACCATCTTGAGTAGCTTTAAATATTAATGTATTGCTACTCAAGATGGCAGAATATGCCATAAGCTGGCTATAGCAAAGAATATTAATCTTCAATTTTATATAGGCATTTTAAAATTTTTGTAGTATTATTCTAGTGGATTTTTTTTATTATACTTATATTGTTTGATATATATATATATATATACACACACTAACAATCAAAATGAGTAAAACATATGGATCTTTAGCCAATATATTTCTAAAATTTCACAAATGTTAAAAATTAAAAATATTAAAAGATTCACACTAGAATAGAGTTATATATCATAAATGGTTTCAGAAAAGACTGCTGTTAACTGAAAGAAGTTTCTTTGATTTCTCTTTGAGGCCTTAAAGAAAATGAACAGGCTAAATGCATAATATCCACTCCATTCATTATTGGCATTGCATCTGCTATTACTATATAATCATTCATATAGTATATGAACATGGATGGGCTGCTCACTTAATACATCAGTCAGTGTGGTGAGTTTATTGGCTTTTTATTTCTAGTTTAAGATCAAGAAATACCATGGTCTTTCTACTCCAGTTGCCTGATAGTCATTTGCTTGAAGGGTCAATGTATATGTGTGTGAATTGACTTTTTTTAAATAGATATTTACAATCATGAAAAAAAATTAAACAATGACCCAAATCACCAGCTAAGGCAATGATTGGCAGCTAAAGGAGGAAGGTGCTAAGAATCCCCTGAGTGCAGAGCCAAGGTATCTTTTGATGCTAACATTTTTTTTAAAAAGTCCTTACAGTTGCAGATAACTTTCATATAAAGAATGATTGCATAACTTGAAATGAAAAATTATTGGACTTTGTAAAGTTAAAAAAAAGATGAACAGATAATTGACTTCAAAAGTAGACATGTACATTACTACATAAACACAAATATTGGAAGTATAAGTAAGTAAAATTTATTGTGAATAAAAGATGAAAGAATACCACTATAGATATTGTGGGGTATCAGGCAAAATAGTTCAACTTAATAGAAGGTAATTATAAATTTTATTAAATGCACATTATTATATTAAGTAATATTTACTAAGGCTGTAACCTTATGAATAAGCGTCTGAAAAATTTGAAGGTAGGGACCTCTACAAGTCTTAGCCACAAGAGTGTAAGCTTGTGGCTAAGACCTGTAGAGGTCCCTACCTTCGAATTTTTCAGATACTTATTCATAAGGTTACAGCCTTAGTAAATATTACTTAATAGAAGGTATTAAATGCAGTTAATTCAGGGTTATATCCAACCAAGTTCACATATGATAAAGAAGTGGATGGTTTTTACATGAATGTATAGAAGGCTTTTGGTCAGATGAAACAACATCTTAAAATTGTCATGAAAGACTTGAATGCTAAAATTGAGAAGTGATTGAAAGATGTAATACTTATGATAAATTTGGTTATGATAATAGAAATGAGATAGGATGCAGACTTCTAGAGTTCACAGGAAAATATAAACTGTATATTATGAATTCTTTGAGAATATTTAAACAAAAAGTGGGATTGAAGCATTGAAATGAAAGTACAGTGAAAATATGCATTTTAACATTGTGATGTTCTTAATAGATTCTCCATATGAAGTGATTATTAATTAGTGAGATGTAAGATACATATTAATGTACAACTACTGAGACAAAAATTATTAAGAAAACCAATATTCATAGTTTATATTCATAACCTTTAGAAATATTTTATGAATTTAAATTAGAACTTGCAAATTGTTTTAAAATGCTAACAGAAAATAGTTCAGATTTGAATGCAATTAATAAGAAGACACAATATTAAGAACTGTAACAAAGATAACTGGTACAAAAAGTAACAATTTGCCAGTAAACTTTCTACCAAGATTAAGATAATGTATGAAAAAGGGAATATAAAAATATATAAAAATGACCCATTAAGAAAAAATGAATCTCTGTAGTTTTATAAAATACTTTGAAAAAGAGTTAATAATGATATTAAAAAACTATAATTATAAATTAATAAAAAAACTTATAGAAGATATTAAGTCTCAATAGTGTAAAACAATATCTTAGTAGTTGGTGGAAAGCTTATTTCTGTTATAAGAAAAAAAGACAGAACTATTACTAAATGTGTGGAAGAATTTTATAAAGAATTATATAGAAGTAAAGAATAAGGAAGCAAAGTATCTGCTACAATTATAAAATATTTTAAATTGCTCAGAATTTTAAATCAAAAAGTAAGACATGCAATAAAATCTAGGAAGAAAATGATCCAGGTAGTGATGGAATTATAATTGAAATTTTAAAAAAATCAAGTGAAGAAATAAAAAGAGTATTGGAAAAGTTGTATAACAAATACCTAAATGATAATGGCATATCAAATGATTGGGAAAATGCAGTAATAAAGTTGATATTTAAGAAAGATGATAAAGAAAATATTCAGTCTTTTATCACTTCTATATAAATATTTTATTAAGATCATTACAAACTCATCTACAACAAATTTTGGATTTTAACCAAGCAAAGAACAAGTTGGTTTACAAGTGGTTGTAGCTTAATGGATCTTATTCAAGAGCTGAGAGAAGTTGTAAGAAGACCCAATGAATATGAGTTGCCATTATGCTTTGGATTTGTAAATTAGAAAGAGGCATTTGATTCAATCAGCATTTCTATAGCGATGAAAGCATTGGATCACCATGGTATAGAGTAAGGATATTGCTATATTCTGAAGAATATATATCAAAATGCAACAATAATACTAAAAAAATTAACATTGATAAGGGTTATAACATTTGTAATGCAAGCTTGTTAAATTAGGTCATGTGACATATGACTTGATTTCTTTGTCATTTTATTTTTTGCTACTAAGGTTTTTGCAATTTTATATTGCAAAAGTTATTAACATATGGTTTATCTGAACTTGGTTCAATGCTATATGGCTATTTAAGTTAGATAACTGGATTGGAAGACATATGGATATCTGAAATTTTCAGATTTTCTACTTAATAGTTAACCATTAGATAAAGTTCTGGGCTTATCCTGATATTTTTAATCTAAAGCTTGAATATCATAGCACTTCACTGAGAAATCCAGTAGCAGAAACTGGTCTGGGGTTGGGGATATTCTGCAAAGCTTGTTAAGAGCTTATTTGCGAGCTCTATATATAACATTTGTAATACAAGCTTGTTAAATTAGGTCATGTGACCCATGACTTTATTTCTTTGTAATTGATAAGGGTGTTTGACAAGATGACTCCATGTATCTCAAAAAAAAAATTCCAGAAGTTTTACAAAAAGTATTTGTGAATTAAAATGGGAACCTAATTAAATAAAAGTAAAGGAAGTCATCTAGATTTTTCATATGATGTGGTTGTTTTTTCAAATAATGCTTCAGAACTAAAAGAACAATTGCAAGAGTTATCAGATAATAGTAAGAAAGCAAGACTAAAGACAAAAGCTAAAAAGATTGAATACGTTGGTAAAATAATTAATATAGATGGAAACATAGTGGATAATATTAATCACAGAATTAAACTTAGGTAAAGTGCTTTTAGTAAAAATAATTTAATATTAAAAGGAAATATGCCTAATGTTTGAAAAGAAACATTTTTAATAATTGCATTTTACTAGTTCTTACTTATGAATCTGAGATGGAATACTTAACAAAAAAAAAAACAATATAGAGACTTCAGACCATGTATGCTAGCAGTAACAAGAAGAAATGAAAATGAAATACATATGTCAGTGAAGAAACATGTATCAGTGATCTCATAGAAATAATTAAAAGACTGAAGTGAAGCTAAATTGACATATTGCTAGAAGAGATGGTGTATGGCCAGTTAAAAGTTTAAACCAGATCTCAAGAGATTATAAAAGACCTAGAAAAAGACCATGTGTGAGATGAATGGATGGAGTAGAAATGTAGTTTGCTAGTGTTATGTGGAAAAGAGACTCTAGTGATTGAACAAATTAGATTAAACTAGGCAATCATCATGCAGTTGATGGATAGTGGTTGACAATGATGATGATGATCATAACAAAACGTCAACGAATATAGATAAAAAATGAACTGACAATATTAAAGGTAAATAAAATATTATAATAAAATTAAAATGATCCAAGATGAGAATAAGTAATCTATATCTATAAGAAAAATCTATGCTAATAATATAAAGAGTAAAGTTCAACGTAGTTATTTCTTGAGATAATGATAAATTAATTACTTGTTAATTAAATATACAGGTATTATAATCACTTAAACCACAGGATCGAAAAAAATGCCCACGTAGCACAATAATTCCCCTTGAGTTATTCAAAGTGAGGATCAAAAGTGTCAAGAATAATAATCAATATAATCAATACTTTTATTTATCGATCACTGTGTTCATACTTGATATAACAAACACATTTTAGACACATTTTAAGGGATAAACGTGAAAAAATTGCCAAGCAAATCAAAATTAATTTTTTTTGCAAATTATTCATTAATATTTTTTTTTGTTACAGGTTAAAAAATGATTGATTGCTTTAAATATTGCCCAAGACTAGATTATTTATTTTATTAAAATGTTATCTTTTAAAAACATTCAAACATTTTTGTTTTTTTTTAAAAAAAAATCACCCAAGGATTTAGATTTTTTCAATTAATCAAAAATTTCTTCTAGAATTTCTGAAAGTTTATTTATGTTTTAGCAATATTTTATAATATAGATGTATATGCGTATATATATATAATATCAATCAAATTAATGATAAAAGTCATGACATAGAGTTAATACATCCACTTGCAATGCTATGAACTGAGTTTAAGTCAAAGGAAGTGAGCCTTGAAAATTATTACTTTTAGGTAGTCAGCTTAAGTCAAAACACCTAGCTAACCAATATTCTTTGATTAAATGATTATTTAAAAGTTAAATAACTAAAAACTAAGAATCTAAAAAATAAGAATCCAAAGTTAATCTGAGCTGATCAGATGAATGTAGATTTATTGGCGAAAAAATAAAAACTACAATTGCATTACAATGAAACCTTTCGTCAAATGTTACATTATGCTTCCAATAAGCATACTGCTTTGATTTGTTACTGTATACAAGATATATAAACAGTTTACAATACTAATGAAAATCTTCGATTTAATTATATTTATATATCAGACTAGTTCTATAATCTAAAATTAAGTAGTAAATGTCTTTAGAAAAATTTAACTTTATTTAAATTTTCCAATTCTATTCAACTGTTAGTAATAGCACACAAGTTAGTATATGGACATTGTTTCAAGAAGTATTCTTCTTCTCTCTTCTTCAGGTGCTTCTGGCCTAACCAGTGACAATACTAGCATAGGAATCAAACCTGGACCATTACACTCTTGAATATTGAACTTTAATATATTTATCTATGAGGTTCCTCCCTCCTGATTTCTCCACTTACTCCTAAGAACAAAGTTGGTTAATGGTTTCCATACATTAGGTATAGTCATACACTAGGTTGATTTGTTCACCATTGTCATGGGAGCAGCTTCTTTGAATTTTTTTGTACCTTTTCATTGCTATCCAATATTTTTGTATTTTCCCAATTGAACATATGTTCATTGGTACATATATTGTCTGCTACCTTAGACATATCTGATTTTTCTCTTCTAATCATCAGTTTGTGCTCTTGGATGACTTTTCAATGGGGCAACTGGTCTCACTAATGTACCTTCTTCCACATTTGCATGGTATTTCATAGATACAGTTTTTATTTCTCAATATTTCAAGTTTAGGCTTTGTAAATGTTAGAATTCCTCATAATGTGTATGGCTCTGGAAAGGTGTTCTGATATTACACTGACTGAAGATGTTCCTTAATTTATCTATTTTTGATATACATGGATACACTACAGTACCAATAATTGATTTTTTCTTTTGATGGTTCTTTTTGTTGTCTATTTAAGGTTTTCTTAATAACTGCTGAGGGATAACCATTTTTCCTAAAAGTTTGTTCTATATAGATTTTTTCCTTCAAATCACTGGTTTCTTAACAAACTTCTTTTGCTCTGTTTTATAGCGATAGTATAAGTCCATGTTTTGTGTTTCTGGTGTGATTGGATGCATATGCTAAATATTTTCCTGTATGTGTGGATTTTTGTTAAACTGTCATTTTGATTTTTTCATGAAAAAAATCTTGTCCAAGAACATCTAAGAATGGCAATTTTTGTTTTTGCTCTAATTTGATTATGACTTTAATTGAAGGGATATGTTGTTGATATCTTTCCAGAAAATTTTAAAAGTGCTCAACTATGTGGCCATACAACAAATATATCATCAACATAGTGAAGCCAAGCTTTAGGTGGGTATGGAATAGTCTTTATGCATGTAGTGTCAAGTTCTTCCATGTAAACATTGCTAACCAGGATAATAATGGTGAGTCCATAGCCATTTCTTGATTTTGTTGGAAGAATTGTGGGTTGTGTTGAAAGAAGGTTGCTGTTATAAAGAATGTTAATAGTTCCATTATATTAGCAATAGCAAGAGTTGTTCTAGTTTGTACATGATTATCATCATTTAATATTTTTCTTATAATAACCAATGCTTTTTCACAGGGTATATTTGTCAGTAAACTTTCCACATCAAAGCTTACTAGTATGTCAATTCTACAATTTTCATGTTCTTGATTATTTCTACAAGTGTCTAGAATCCCTGACAAAGGACTGGATCTTGTATGCAAAAGGAATAAGAACTTTGAGAAGAAATCTTGACAAATTTTGGCAAGGTAAATTTCTAAAATGAACAATAGGTCTTAATGGAAGATGGACCTTATGGATTTTAGTTAGACCATAAAGATGAGGAATTTTGCTGAAATATAATGCTAGTTTACTTTCTCTGGATCCCTGAAGTATCTGTGATGTTTTCTGAGTAATTCTTGTAATTTTATTTCTGTAGTCCAGTGTCAGATTTTTTGCCATTTTCTGTATGGGCCTGCTATGAAAAGTTTTTGTATCTTGTTGTCATAATCAATTGAATCCATTACAATTGTTGTAGTGTCTTTGACAGCAGAAAGAATGATTACAGATTTATCTATTTTGAGAGATTTAATTGCTTTCCTCTCATCATAGAATATATTTGGCTTCAATATAAATATTCAAAAATCTAAGGGTCCAGGGTTGATTGTCATGCAAAGACTGTCACTGGTCAGACCAGTAACACCTGAAGAAGAGAGGAGAATAATACCTATCAAAATGTTGTGTATATACTGTGGAAGTACTAACAGTTGAATGTAGTTGGGATATCTAAATAAAGTTAAATTTTTCTAGACCTTTAATACTTAATATTAGATAATGGAAGTAGTTCAATATGTAAATATATCTAAAATACAATCATCACAAACCTTCAGCAATACACTCTTCAATTTAATATTTTGCTTATTTCAAATAGTCATTCTGACTACCTAAAAATATATTTTAAAAAAAATATAGTAACAGAAGTTTTAATAAAGCACACAATTGGCAACAATTATTATTCAATAGCATGATAATATATATTCACAAACACACACACACATATGTATATATACACAAATTAATTTACAAATATCAAATTGTAAGTACTTCCAATTTTGATACCATTCATTTCAGATAAATACATTAAATAATTATTTTAATTAGAAGGGATTTAATCTCAGATTTTTAAAACTTCCTCTAGTTATCCACTCCATCATATACAAGCAATACACATGACCACATACATGTGGAAAAAAGATCTCCAATATATGTATTTTGTGCTGAACCAGTATTCATCAGTAGGTCCAGACCTTCATTCTCCACACACATATATAATCACTGCTCAATTTATATCAAGATAGAAAATCTTCAAACTTCAATGGACAGGTTTAAATTTTCTCCATTCTCCAAGTCTTCAGCCAACTGTATTATTAGAAATATGATAATGGAATGCTCTAAACCCTTGTTGATACCAATATTATTGTCACACCCATGTTGAATTAATATCACTCTGGACTCTCATGTATAGGACCTTAATATGTCCATTTAAATACACAGAAGTGGGATGGAAAAAATACAGGCTAAATATGTAATATTTAAATACCAGTAAAGTGTTGATACTGAATTTACTGTAATTAGAAGGGATATAAATTCAGACTTTCCGGCTTGAAAGTCTGAATTCAAATTCCTCCTTATTTCATTAAATTCGGTATAGACAATGTACGTGCATTTGAATATGAATGATTATTATTAATCCTTATTAAGATAGATATTTTCATATTATATATGAGTAATCAACTATTTAATAATTTGCATACAGTATATAATATTGTTTTCTTTACTTTTTATCAGCTTTCACAAACACACTATTTATTGTTTTTTTCCTAAAGATTAAAATCTAACAGTAATAATATAGATGCACAATAGATCTGAAGACATATCATAAGTAAGACAAAAAATATGATATTATACTAAAAACTCGATAATCAGTAATAGATTTTTTAATTGTTTCTTCTCTATTAGCATTACACATTAAGAGTAAGATTTAAAACAATTAATAAAAGAGTTAAGCATTTCACGTCATTAAATTTCATACGAATGCACCTTTTATGATTAATATACTGAATGCCTAACTAGTTTGGCTATGCCTTAACTACCGGGAAATAAATTCTAAGCCAATTTGTACTTTAGGAAATTCATTATTTGGGAGCCTGGGATTAAACACCGGTTATGTATAGCAGAAGAAGCACGAATCACTACACCATGAGATCTTCAAAAGTAATTTTATATTTTAATAAAAAATTCTATTATTAAACCTAAACAATTTACGTATAAATTACGAATATATTTTTTCTTTTTAAAAAAAATTATGTTAATTTATTGCCCTGTATAAAAAGGTGGAAATAATATTTTTTTAGTACATCTTTTATCAACACTATACCATCCGCTCAAGCTTTTTATTAATGGATAAAATGAAAACTGTTTTCATTAGTTGTGACACAGAGTAGACTGGCTGTTTAAGATTAGATGTTCCTTGAATTTCTTTTCTTGTGATTAATAGAACTTCTACCGAGCAGCAAAAATCAGTAACAACTGCCATTGTGTTTGCAAGAAGGTCAGTAACATGAATCAAATAAAAATTCATACAAAGAAAGACTACATTCTAAAATATAACATTCATAAAAAAGACTTTAAATTATGATGGTTAAATAAAATAAGTTAAAGAAACGTATTAAAAATAAATTAACCCCGCTTACAATAATATATCATTTTAAGGCAGAATATTAAGAAAGGCTTTTACTAACTGCTACAGCTGATCTGCATATCTAACTTTCAACTTCTTAATAAATATAAAAGTTGTGCTTGAATAACACCATATTTTTATATTAAAAGTCAAATAATTTAAAAGAACGAAATTTGTCAACATCATAAGTGATATTGTATTGATTCTTATTTTTATTTTCTTTATCCAATGACTTTATTTTCTACATAATTTAAGAATTTAGTTTGCAAGCTATATATATATATGTATTGAGTTTCTAAAAATAAAGTAGCATGTTCTCCACCAAAAATAAAGATGACAATGAAGATATAAGAGGGTTATAAAAATGTTTTCGTTATCGAAAGAATTAATTTAGATCTACAAACTGTACCAATAAACTCATATTTAAAATAATATATTTTTAAATCAAAAAGATACATTTAAACACCAAAGATTCTGGAGCACTTTATCTCAGTGGTAAGAGTAGGACTCTCTTAAGATTCCTAGATCAAACAGTAAAGAGAAAATACTGAAAACATAAACAATGTAATTTTCATATTTTAAAGACCAGATCGGAGTAACAATTTATATTTTTAAAATTAAATGGCTATTGTTTAATTTAATGACCGTCACTAGGAAATAAGTGTAAAATTAAGATTAAACTATGGAAACAAGTCTAAGGTTAAAAAAAAACCTAGAAATGCTACAATTTTCTCAACATAGAATATTAAGATCACATCATGTTTTCTTTTATAAAAATAGATGTTATTGCTTATAAGAATGCAATAAAACTCACCTAATGAAAGTAGATTATCTATAGACTTTTATCCTCCAATTAAAATTTTTTAGATGTCCATTTGTAATAAATATGCAATAGCTAGTTAGCTTGTCCACAGGTAGCAATCTGAAAACAATTCAAACTCTTCTTTACCTATACTTATTTATTCATGTTAGGTTTATGGCCAAAATTGAAAGTGATCCAAACCCTTTCAGCTTTCTTTATATTTTTTTAAATACTTTTTTAAAAAGTTTATAAGTAGCATTTGTTTAAAGAGATAAAGGTATATTGGAGATTGAAAATACATTTCTCGCAATCCCAAAACTAGCAACGCCAGAAATAAAAGTATCATCAACTAGAAATTATAATTAAAAAAGAGAATGCCTTTTACATTAAAAAACAATTTATATAAAATGGTAAATACTATATATTGACAAGATACAATTTTTCCATAAAAGCATCATTATAAAATAATAAAAAAAATAACATATTTATTTCAGATGTCATTAATGAAAAATAAGTATATGATAGATCAAAAGAGAGGCATTATAGTTAATCACTAAAATTATTATTTCTTTCCATCCTTCTTAAAAAAATTATGAAATCTCTTTTGATATGGCTCCACCATTAACTTCAATGCATTCTAATGCCTAAAACCACATTACAAAATAATAAATATTTCGACAATATTTTAATAAGCCCATAAAATAAAATTGCCATGAGACATTTATCTCAGTGGTAAGAGTAGCTGACTCACGAACAAAAATTCTTGAATTGACTCCTGATTGAAGAAAATGAAAAAACTATTTCAGTTTGACCAATTAGTAATAAAACTATTGTCGTCAGACTAAAAGTTTGGTATTGAAATGTCAATTGACTTGTTAACAATAGATTATAAAATAAACAAATAAACATAATTATATAAAAAAATGCAAATGTTTATAATTGGAATGGAATGATTATTCTAATATATAAGTACCACATAAAAAGAAAATAAATAATTTAGCAAGCAATCAATATATAATTGTAAGGCACTATTTCATTTGCTTATAATGAGTGTTTCCTATATATGTAAATAGAGGAATTTGAACTCAGGACTATTCAAACTATTGTCATGTGTGTGGTATGTGTATATGTTACTTGAGATAGAGCAGAGTATAAATAGACTAAAAAGTACTAACTTAATTCCTCTATTTACATGTAATCAATACTAAAAATATGGTAAAAAAGTATTTATCTAAACTAAATAAAGTAGCAATAACTATGTATCAATAACTTAAAATAAGTAAAAAGTATATAAAAGTGTTTGGGTAATTAATAAATTCTAGAAGTGAAGATGAGCAAAAAAAAAAAAAAAATAGAATTGTGATATGTTAAAAAGCAATATTAGAAGTTCAATTTATACAATAAAAGAAGAGCATATTTTGATTAAAAAAGAAAGGTGTAGATTACCAGAAATGATGAGAAAAATTTAAAATATGATATTTTTAAAAATATATTATTCATTTAAAAAAAAACCCGTCTCATATCGGTAAAAGGTGCCAAAAAGTAAGGGTGATCTTATATATCTATAAAATTGTAAGTGGACAACAAGAATTATTAATAACATCAATGCATTGATAATCCATTCAGAAAAAGAGACTACAATTGCATTCATATATAATTAATTTGCTATTAATTTACAAAAAGAAAAAAACAAAGCAGACTGAATACATACATATTGTAAGGTGTGGCTTACATCCCTAAAAACATTCTTTGTGTAATTCGAATCCAAGACCCAATATAATAACATCTTTCACCAACCACCACATTAATGAGAATGAAGATGTATTGAAATTTGTTTCAATAAAAAAAAGTATGACAGCAATCATTATAACTGAGAAACCAGTAATTGTTTTATCCATTTAAGCACCTAACTTAAGCTTATGATAAATACGTATTTTAATTAAACTATAATACACATACATGAAAACTAACCTTTGTTAAAATCATCTTGTTAATTGTGATGTAACTCATATACACTACAACAATATGAGGGAAATATGATTGAATAGATTAGATGCAAGCAAGAAATGAAAGATTATTTAAAGGAAATAAATAAATAAAATCATTATTGTTATTAATATACATATAATAATCACTAATAATGACATAAATAATCAACCTAAATCATAATAATGAACTTGATATTCAAATTCATCAAAAATTATCTTCTATAGAACATCATCATTTTGATAATAGGAAAAATATAAAAACCAATGAACTTCGTCTCCAAATTTAGATTAAAAAATTTCATCAGCTGAACAACCTGCATAGAGTTTAAGCAGAAAGTTTGAATAGAAATTCGAGCCACCATTAAGGTGAAAGATTAAGAGAAACAACTCTCTGGATATTCAAGAAAGGAATAAACAGCACAAAAATCCAAATCTAACCAACTGAGGAATTTGAAAGTGAAATCTACAAAATTAAATTCGAATTATTTCACATTTCCAAAGTGTTACTAATTTAAACCAGAGATTGAACTAACTTTAATTAAGGATATCTAACAGTAAAAAAAATGCTTTAACTTTCTTTCAAGATATTCTTATATCTAAATAACAATATAGACAACCATCCATTACTATTTGCAAAGTGACATCAGGGAAGAAAGTCATCACCCATGAAGCTATAATTGTCAAAACTAAAAAGGAAATCAATCAGGAATTTACCATCTATGTTGTGAAATGTCAAATTTACTATTAACAAATGAATCAAATAATTCTACATTTCAAAGCAGGATTTCTAAGAAGAGAAATGTTCTAGAATACTGAACTCTTACCATATACACCTTGAATGGATTAAGGAGTATGATTATAACTATTTAATAGGACATTTTCCTTATGAACTTTCAAATTATATTTAGGTTGACCTCATACATTTTATTTATATATATATTTTATGTAAATATCTTCGTTTATCGCTTTTCTTTAATACAGATAAAAAGAGGGAACATAATTTGTCAATAGGCAAGAGATGGGATAAATATTATTTGCATTATTGTAAATTAAAATAAAATGTAGGTTATAAAAAAACTTTCTTGGTTACAAGTCCAATCATCATCAAGGGAAAGGTAAGATTTTAACTTAATACATATTAATTTCCAATACCTGTACAGTGTCACCATTATCTACATTTTTGTTAATTCTAATAATTTATTTAAATATTTTCAGTGTACATGACTAACTATTTCTAGTATAAATGATCTTTCCTGTTCTTATCATAATTAAACACTATAGCAAGGGAATCCCATATCATCAATAAATAATTGATATGAAGTATTCTATCAAGTTAATGAAAATAAAAATAAATTATCATTTTAATATAATAATTTAGCAAGCAAGAATGATTTAAATAATCATAAGTTATAAAAGTCATTTCATTTAGTGCTAATACAGATATCAAATAGCTATTCTTTGTAAGGAACAAGGGGTTAGATCAATAATTGCAATAAATAATAAACAAAGAATATCCATCGATGTTAAATTAAATAGTTTTATATTTTGTTATTAAAATTTACATTTATTGTAAATATCCTTGTTAAATATATATGTGTTTAAATTAAAGATTATCACTATATTTTTCTATATTCAGTTCTCAATTTGTTGTATATTCTCACACACCTTCATATATTCTTACATACTTACATATATTCTCATACCGTCACACATATCCTCATACAGTTATTCATATTCACACATACCCACATATTAAGTAATATTAATATACCCTGAACTATATGACTATGCAAATTCTTCCTGAGTTCGAAACCTGGGAATAATAAAAATGAAAGATAGTAAGGAGGAGGTAAGTATATGGATCTAATTGGTGTTTGAGTATTAATCCCTCATCTCCCAAAAATGAGATCAAAGTGTACTTGGGTATACACTTGCAGAGATTTTAGATAGACGTTCTTACCCACTATGATGATTCTAGATATCCTATTATCATATCAGGTAAAAACCCTTTCCATTACAATATATATATATATATATATATATATTATAATGGATAAAATAGTTTGATATGTAACTTTGCCAGAAGGCACTACTAGATAATAATAAATCTAGACTTCTTTCTTACACCAAATTATTATCTAATATTTTTTACTAATGAAAGCAAATCCTAAAGAAAGAGGTTAAGTTTATCAGCAAGGTGACATTTACAAATTTATTAATCATACAAAGTTATTTTACATAGTCTGGTGATTATGAGATCAGAAACCCTTTTACAATATTATATGTAATACATATATTATTATATTTAGTATACAAATATATTTATCATTTTATTCAAATTATTAATCAAGTAATTATCAATAATAAAATAAACAAAATCCATATTAGCAAATTAATAATAGGGGATTTGAACTCAGACTTTCACATGGTCCTCAACTATCCACACTATCTCATACTGCTGACACACCTGATCACACACATGTTGAAAAGATAAACAATCGCCAATATTTAAGTATTTCATGCTAAACCAGCACTCATCAATGGGTCTAGATTATCATTTCCACACATATATACAATCAATGCTCAGCTTATATTAATATAGCCAATCTTAATACTTTAATGGACAGGCTTCAATCCATTCCACCCCACAACTCTTCAAGCCATCCATTGATGAGTGCTGGTTTAGCACAAAATATGTATATTGGTGATTGTTTATCTTTTCAAGATTGTGTGATCAGGTTGTCAGCAGTATGAGATAACATGGATAGTTAAAGGTCACGTGAAAGTCTGAGTTCAAACCCCCTATATATCACATATTTGAGTGCATGTATGAAAAAACCTGTATTGCAGAAGAAAATCATATAGCAATTTAAGTAATTTATTTAAAAAAAACAATAATGGCATTGCAATAGTTATTAATATTTAAATTCACATATGAAATCAACTCATGCATACTTGATTGGCAAGTTACCCTATTGTCAAACCAAACCTAGCCAGAACTGATGTAAATTTTTAGTAATACAGCAGCCTATAGACCGAGGTCCCATAAAAGGAAGCAATGAGAGAAATGTCTAATAAAGATAAAATAAAATTCAGTACTGAAAAGAATAAAGTAACAATATTAAAAGAGCAGCTATACTTAAGATCATATAAATAAATATTTGAATAATATCAATATTAATTCATAATAACTGTACTTAATATAATGACATCATCCATGCTTTCATAAAAGTATTTATTAAAAACTAAATCATTAGATAAATGAAGCCATATGACTTTACACCTGGTACCAACAATATATTAAAATAAATGCACCCCATAATGCAATACCTACACTGTCAATACATGGACTATCAATTAACATCCATATATATAATAAATAATCATTACTAAATTAAATACCATTATAAAATTTAAAAATATAAATAATTATACAGATTATATTTTTTATACTTTAATACTAAAACGTGATGTCAATATTATTTCCTTAAATAAAAATGAATTATTATTTATCACATTTGTATTATTTTTTGAACCTTTCAATAAGACATTCTAAAATATTAATTTGAATGTATATTTTATCAATAGATATGTCTAAAAACAGATAAGTTATGAGTAACTCATATAAACATACGAATGTTTATATAAAAATGGTTTATTATTTAAAAATAAAATATTTAATAAAGATTTACCAATTGTTTTTATTTTCTGGGAATTATTTATCAGTAAAATTCCCTTTGTAGTTTTGAAGATCCCAAGTAAACAATGTTTCCATTATGGTATTCCATTTTAAATACAGGCCTGAATGATGTTGAAGAGAAGATAATAATTTTGCAGCAATGGATGACTTAAAACATATTCCTATTCATATTGAATGAAAGGGAGAAAAATAAATTATTGATTTGGATTTTTGTCCATTTTCTTGGAATAAAAAGGTCAGCGTGACTGCCTTGCACTAGCAGGCAGTTGCCCGGGTTGCGGGTTCGCATCCCGGCCGATGCTATGACACTTAAAAAAAAAACTATATATTTAGAAATTCATTTTTATGAACTTAAAATTTAGTACTTTTATTTTAAAGAATGAAGATACAAATCATCCAAGTCTCATCTAAGTAATCAATCAATATTATAAGAAGTTATTCTTGACAAAAACACCAACAGAACAATAAATCATTTTGCAGTTAAGAATAATTAATAAAAATACATCAGTTCTTTATAATTTAATATTTTACATGCAAAAGAATTGATTTCATTAAATATAATATTTTGCACAATTATAGAAATATATTAATTTGGTTTTTAAATTATAGTTTTATAAAATTAACGTTCCTTTTATTTATAAATAAAGAGAGCATAAGGTGTTTAATTAATAATAATAAAATACTTTAACCATACTCAATGATGTCACATTTTTAAATCATTAAATAAAATGTCTTTTCCACAGATATACTTAACATATATATCAATAAAATATATTCCTATGGAATATATCATTTTAATGTTTCACAAGAATGCTTATAGGAAGTCTGACATTTCTAAACTGGAAAATATTTAGAATATTCTGTTAACTGTAATCATCGGCTTTTAAAATTAAAAACATCTTAAAACTCTATGTTAATTAAGACTTTTTTTAATAATGGATTTGACATTACCAAATGAGAAGTAATTGTAGAATATGAAAATACATGTAAATAAATATATGATTAAAAACTTGTTATACTTAACAGCAGATGGAAATAATTTTAAATCAGAGATATATAATAAATGGCAAATATAATATACTGACTAATTACAATACTATTTTTAAATGTAAATTAGTGATCAGGCTAATGCACATGCGCTTTACAGATAACTAGATGTAAAGAATACTAACATTCTCAAACACAAGATAAAGTCTTTAGAAAAGGTAGAATGAATCCATCTAACTTTTCGACCCAAACGTTTAAGTATGGGTAAATCACTTGTTTAAATTGTAAATAAATATTAAAACAATTTATTACATAAGTATGTTTCAACATACTTATATCAATTTTTTGCCCTTAGATGCTAGTGTTTATTAAATTTCTGTGAAGAATAGATCACACAACATATGCTAATATTAATTAGATGGTTTTCATGTCAATAAAAACTGAATACAATTATTTTATCATCTTATATTATATTGATACTACTGCTACCAAACAACAACAAAAAAATTAAAACAATATGAATCTCATCTTTGACAATACTCATAAACCACTTTTAATTAAGTTCATTGTTAATGGAATTATTTATAATATACAGTATTTAGAGGAGATTCAAACTCCTTTCCGTTACCCACTCCATCTTATACAACCAATACACATGTACCATATACATGTAAAAATGATAAATGATCTACAATATATGTATTTCATGCTGAACCAGCACTCATCAGTTAGTTTGGATCAACATCTCCCACACACACACATATATAATCAATGTTTGATTTATATTAAGATAACAAATCTTCAAACTTTACTGGATAAGCTTCACAGCTTCTCCACTCTCTAAGTCTTCCGCCATCCATATCATTAAAAATATGGGGCAACTATAAGTTCAGTATCTATAAAAATATGATAATTACCCCATTATGTCATATTTAAAATATATTTAGTATTTTTAGAGTTAGCCAATTGACACTTACATGATTAACTCAGATTAACTGGAGAAAATTATTATTATTTTACGATTATTATTAGATAATCATTGAATGATCACTAACGGACATCTAACAGACTTGGCTGCAGTGACCTTTTAAATTCTTACAAGTCATAATCAAACTTAGAATTAAGTAATTTATAGTAAACCCAGTCAATCATTTAATTGTGGTTAATAAATGATATCTTAAATAAATAATAAAGTTTCCAGATTAATAAGGAGTGATCATATGGATATTATTGTTCTAATTGTAAAAATAAAATAATATGTAGTTATAAATTCCATGATTGTTTCTAGTGAAGAAAATGACTTACTTCTTTGTATACTGAGTATTCTAGATTCCCTAATTTTATATACTATTGATTTTTTCTGTATTAAGACAATCCATTATTCTTTCAATAACTAAAAAAAAAAATTTCTTCTAAGCAAAACGATATGCAAATTTGGTAAAAAAAGAAGAGGGGGGGGCTGAAATAAGTGTGCACAGCTGTTACTCCCTCATTAGAATTATCTAATGTTTGTAAAGCACATGCATGCTATTAAAAACAATAAAATATTACATAATAGCTATTAATTTGAACATCCACAATATAGATATCATCATTTTCAACTATTATTCATCCAATGCAGAATGAAGGTCTCTCCAAAACCCTCTTTTCCACATCACCCTAGCACACTTCGTTATTTCATCCATCCATCTCACATATGGCCTCTTTCTAGGTCTTTGACAATCTCTTGGAATCCAATTGAAGATTTCAGCTGTTCATCTATTATCTCTTTTAGCAACATGCCAAGTTCAACAATATGGATTTAAATATATTCTGTATATTAAAATTATTTTTATGATGATACATCTTTCTATAAAAATAATTAAAAATTTAACATTTACCAATTAGTTTTCCAATCACTTAAATGAATGTAAATATTAAAGAATAACAATTGTGTAATTATTAATTTTAATAGCTTAAACATTTTTATTTCAATGAAGCATTGTAATAAAAAAATAAAACATTTATTATTTGGATTAAAAATTAAAACAAAAAAGTTAGAAGAAATAATCAAGAAAGATAAAGCAGCTTTAATCTTATTACTAAAATATGGCAGCTTCTTACAATCTAACAAAATTATGAAATGGACTATTGAATTTTCATGATTAATAGACTTATTTTTTATGATTTATATAAGTAACATTTTTTAAGTGTAATTTTAACTGCATAAACATATTTAAACATAATAGAGTATAGTAAATAATTAATATAGGCATATTTTAAAATAATAGTAGAAAAAAAAAATACAGTTCAACAAATACTTGTAAATTAATAAGCCTAATAACATGAGTGCCATACTTTTATCGTTTTGAATCCAATAGCTTAACTTGCTAAAACGTAACAAAAGAAAACCCTTAACTTTCAATACTTTAAAAAAGATTCGCTATTGTCAATCTTAAAAACAAAATAAACAGATGATGAAAAAAATTCAAATTAATTGAGCTTTATTTTAAACAAAAAAAAAAAAGAGGAAGAAGCAAACAAAAACAGCAACAATGAATTCTTGGATCATTAAAATACTTCATTAGAGAAGTCAGAGCAATTTTTTTATTTATCAATTATGTTTTTTAAACCATGATTTTAAAATAGACTGGAATCAATTCTTGAGTTAATCTTTAATAGTATGATGTATTATTTATAATATCAGAGAAAAAATATAAACACAAAATTTATGTTTTTAACCTTGTATGTAAGTGAAGAATTCTTTGACAACAGTGAATAAGATGGTGTAACTTAAAACCACCAAAACATCATGTAATCACCATTTCCTATGCTTACCCAAGCTTCTAAAGCAGTAGCCAACTCCCCACATAGTAATACCATGCAGTACAAGCCTTAATAATCAATAGTTGCCTAAGGTTTTTGCATAAAATCCCTATTTAGTGCCTACTCATCCAATATTCCTAATATTATCATATGGGTAAAAGCTAGATGCTGAAGAGTTGCCTTACATCCTAAGATCTAGGTGCAATGCTCTCAGATTCATAACTCCTCACTGATGAAAGCCACAAGCTAGAAACTAGTCAGGAGATTATGAGATGAGTAGGCATTAGATAGAGATTTTAAGACAAAACTTCTTGCATGTTAATTATTAATATGTGCAATAGGCAGCACTACTGTAGGGAGGAATAGGTTACTATTTGAAGATATAATTTACCAAAATGAAAACTATTTACTGTCTATTTTTCCATTCTTGTTTTACTCTTTCACTATAACTATCTAGATATTCATTTACTGACCATCTAATAATAAACCCTATGTGCACAATACTTTGTAGCATAATTAACATGATTTGGATTCAAATCGAGCTTAAATAAAATTTGAGTTTTATTTAAGTTTTGAATTCAGCTTAGGAATTTATTTTCACTTTGTTAAAACATAGCCAGCATAACTAATATAAAAGATCTATAAAACTGAATAAAAACATGGCAGGAAAATTCAAAAATTTCAACACTTAGAAATTGACACATCCAGGGAGTAATGCTTCTTTACATACTTGCAAAGAAATCTTTGCTATGCAACAATTACTTAAAGTCTGTTTTAATATTATTGATCTTTTTTAATTCCAAACAAAAAAGACTTCTTAACAATTACTTATTTAAATTACTAATTAATTTTCTATATTTAAAAATACACAATTTCTGTAATGATGAGATGTATTGTGGCTTCTTAAATGAAGTCAAGAATATCTCAGCAATTATGCCCAGATAAACCTGTTAGCCACTTTACTTTCCATTCCCCACTCTAAATTTTCCCATATTCTGCTCCATCACATTTCCACAATATAATCTTTGTCAACTCTATAGCCTTTATATTTAAATCCCCCTTATCTTTTCCCAAACCCAGCATAAAAACCAATAATTCATTTTCTGTATAATCACTTTTTTCATATTTATTCTTCCATAACTTCATTATATGTACCCTTTCTGTTTTCAAACATTTACATTCAATTAACAAATGCCTAATATTTTCTATTCCTTCCTTATATAATTTACAAAATAAATCACCCATATTTTTCCATTTACATGTATATTCTTTTGTAGCTAAAGATCCCATTCAAGTCTTAAATAATAAATTATTTTCCTTACTATTATCATATATTAACTCACACCTAATATTCTGTTTATTTCTATATATATTTAAACTCCTTTTATTCTCCATACTAGTTCTCCATCTCTCTAACTCCCTATTCTTTATTAATAAATCTATTCTTTTATCTCATTCCTTACCACTATTATCCTCAGAAATCCTCCTAACACAATTATCCCATCTTTTATACAAATATACTGATATAAATTCTTTGTCCAAATCTTTTGCATTACCATATTACCTTTCTCACCCATTTTGTTACCTGCCCTTTACACATAAACCAATTAAATACTATTTTGGCTATTCTTTTATTATCCATAAACTGCAATCTACCAAACACTTTCATTTTACTTTTTGCATCTCTCATATGAAAACTTGACCATCCCATTTCACCTTGAATTGCCTCCCTTGCTGTAGCAAACTCTGCATACAGTAGTGTCACCCAGTGCAAGTCTTAGTAATCAGTGAATGCAAGAAAGTTTGTGCATAAAATCCCTATCTATTCCCTACTCATCCAATGTCCTCAGACTGTTTTCTAGCTTGTGGCTGATATCAGTAAAAAGCTTTGGATTTGAGAGCACTGCATCTAGATCTTAGAATCTTATGCAACCCTCCAGAAGTCACCTTTTATATATTTAATTAACTATAAAACTATGAGCCCAAAATAAAAACACAACAACTGTTTCCAATCCAAGTTCATTTGCTTGTATAGTCATATAGATCTAAACCCAGTTAAGTATCTATAAATTTTGGTGTCTTTGGTTTCTTAAAAATCACAGTCATCATAATCCTATGGGAAGGAATGGTGCAAAAAGATTAAAACATCACACGAACACCATTTCCTATGCTTACACAAGCTGTTAACACAATAGCTAATTCTCCACACTAAAGTGCCACCCAGTGCAAAGCTTTAGTAATCAGAGGATGCAGGAAGGTTTGTGCATAAAATCCCTATATAGAAACTAGTTTGATGTCATTGGATGAGTAGGCACTAGACAAGAATTTTATGCACAAATCTTCTTGCATCCACTGATTACAAAGAGTTGCATTAGGTGGCACTACTATACAAGAGTTGGCTACAGTATTAACAATAACATTAAATCTTCGTTGTTGGTAATTCTAGCACCTGCCATTAAAATTCAGATCAAAAACTTTACCAAACCATCAACATTAAAATATAAAATGAAAAAAAAAAAGAAGTCAAGCGTTGGTGGCTGAGTGGTTAGCACAGCCACCTTACAAGCAGTTATTCCGGGTTTTGCTTCCCGGCCGACGCTGTGACACATTAAAAAAAAAAAAAGGGTATGCGGTTTTTTTTAAAAAAAAAATCTAACTTTCTTTTGGCAATAGAATGCTATAAACAAACAATGGTGTTGGAAAATTATTAGCTGAAAGTTTGCTTTCTTAATAGTTGATATATACTGTAACATATAAATTTAATGGCCAATTATTAAAAGTCACGGGAACATTATCAGTATCACTAAAAATTCTGTAATAGCATTTCTATCTAGTCTGAGTGGCACTAGTTATTTTGAAAATGAAAACTGTTTCAATAGTTTAAATATTCTAACTTCTCTTTTTACATTAGTACATTACTTCAAAAGAGCTTGTGAATATCACAGAACTGTTATAAGGTCATAAATTTTCTAGAAAATCAGTCTTTTGTATCCAAAAATTGAATTTCAACACATCATTAAAAAAAGAAATAGCGCCGAAAGGTAATGACAATTTTCATCAAATAATTTTCATTTAGGAAAAAAATTATGGTCTAATATTAAGACATTCCTGGAATAAAGAACCAAGAACTAACTTTTGCAATATTGAATTATTTTTATATAAACTTACAAACTAAAAACTATATTATAAAACTATTTATTAAGTTTAAAATATATATTTAATAATATATTCCACCACAATCATGAGGAATAATTTTGACATCTTAGGGGACCATACTACCGTCTGCACTTAGAGTGAAATAAACATAGAAGCAAATGTATATATAATATCAAATAATATAAGTATAATAACAATATTCACTAGAATAAAAACTACAAAATTTTAAAAAATGCCAGTATAAAATTAAAGATTAAAATTCTTTGTTATAGCTAGCTTCGGCGTATTCCGCCAATCTTAAGTAGCAACACGTTAATATTTAAATATTATCAAACTCTCACACCAGTAACGTTCCCACGTGAATTACCTACTTTCCATAAGTTGTGAATATTAACACAATGACACTGTTTATTCAACACATTATCCGTACTATTTATAAAATAGGACTCCTTAATTCTTCTTTTCCTCAAATCATTTTCCATATGCAAAATAAAAACTCTTATCAAAGCAGAGTTTGATAATATTTAAATATTAACGTATTGCTACTTAAGATGGCGGAATACGCCGAAGCTAGCTATAACAAAGAATTTTAATCTTTAATTTTATACTGGCATTTTTTAAAATTTTGTAGTTTTTATTCTAGTGAATATTGATATATATATAGCATTTACATGTATAAACTTTTTGTTTAGCAAGGTATCCATTGATTTTAAAAAAAATATAGCTAAAATACTTAATAGCACCTGCATGAAGAAGAGTAATTTTTTTATTATTATTAATGGTGAAAAATTACATTCTGATTGAGAACTAAATTCAACTGCAGTTATATTTATAAGAAATCTTAATATTTTAAATCATATACAAATATTTGGACATCAAGTATAATTGTTATTATAGAGAAATTGAAAATGATGATGATGATCTTATAGAGATAGAAAGTTTAAATGAATAGCTACATAGCTAAATGTTTTTTTGAAAGATATTACTCAATGAAAACATACTTTATTTATAGTGTTGGATTTGATATGTGATCTAATTTGATTTCATCTATTTTAAAAAATAAATAATACTTCTATATATAATATAAATATAAGATAACAATTCGTGTCAATTGTTAATACAGAGTTTCTTTAATATAAATAAAATAATTAGAAATAATATTTCCAAGCACTTTCAACTCTTACGAATTGTTATTTTATTTTATATTTCATCTATTTCTGAAATTCCTAGATCTATCAGTGAAATGCTAGTAATATTAAAGCTTATTTTGCACATTGGTATCAATGGTTAATATATTAGTGCTCACATTTCAATATTAGATTCAGAGAGTACTGAAAAAGGTTTTATTCTTAATGGATATCTTTATTAAATCAAGAAACCTATCATCTTGAAGATTTTAACATATGGTTGAGAGCAGCAGTACATTTTGTCTCAAAGTTATTAGAAATAATGATAAGGTTGCTATAAACACTTAAATGCATCCTTGCTAAAAATTAATAACATGTAATTGACTACATACTTATTAGAAATCAGAATTCAAAAGTACAAGAACACTTACAAGTCCATATTATTAAATAGATCATAGATTAATATGCTTTGAGATTAAAGGATAGAAACATTAAAAAATAGATAATGTTCTAATCTCCTTCATAGAACATATGATGTTCATTCTTTAGAAGAATGTACTATTTCTGTTAAATGTTAACTGCTATTAAATCCTAAAATTCCTAATTTGGGCTACCAGAATTTTCACATTACTGAGGCAAGAATTTTTTTTAGGAATGAAGTTGTGATCACAAGAAAGTTTCTTCATGGGTTTATTACAAAATCCTGAATGATTTTCTAATCTTGATTTTATTAAAAACCTACATTTAAAATTTCAAAACCCAAAATTAAATTCTCATTCCAAATGTAATTCAGTTTTAATAATTAACTTCTTTATTTTCAAACTTGATTTTATTTTTACTGAATCCACATAAATAAATATTTTGTTAAATTCCTATGTTTTGGCTATTTTTGTATGGTCGTTATCAAAGTAGTCTAAAGTATATCAAATTGGGAAAAAAAAGTCTATCATATGTATAAATTTACATGGTGGAATAAGATACTGAATTTGGTTCTTTACAAACAATAAACAGATTTAAAAGTAGAAAGAAGTTCAACAAATTCATGAGAATATTTTGAACATGAGAATGGAATATTTCATCAATTCCCAATACACCAATCCAATTTATTCATTTACATTTAAAGAAAGGTATCAATATATTGAAGTCTTAAATAGTTCTTTGTAATCTTAAAAATACAAAGACTGTAGGTCCTGAAGAGATATCTGAGAAGTTTTACAAAATATAGTGATATATTAGTTTCATAACTACTGAAATTTTTTAGCACTTTATATATAAATTGAAATATGAATTATAATATATTTATTTCACAGAGGATAATGCTGGATTTATAACCATGTGGGGTGATTTATTATTTGGATATATATATATATATATAAACATTACAAGCATAAAGCTAAACTCATCAATATAAAATCAAAACTACCCCAAATCTAAAATTAAACCAGACCGGCATAAAAATAATATTAAAACACAATCTAAGGTTTCACTGCTACAAGCAGACTTCTCAAGTGTAAAGAACTACAAAAAAACTATACAATATATATATATATATATATATATATATATATATATATACTATTAAAAACTACCCATAAATCCATTCACTTCCCATCCACCCTTAATATTAAAAGAACTCTTAAATAAGTTAATTGCTTCAGAATAATAAATTTTCAATAATAAAGACTCTTTAATTCTTCTTTTGATTTCATTTCTCTCAAAGAAGACAACCTTAGCTTCATTTTTCATTTTTTGATTTTGATGAAGCTAAGGTTGTCTTCTTTGAGAGAAATGAAATCAAAAAAAGAATTAAAGAGTCTTTATTATTGAAAATTTATTATTCTGAAGCAATTAACTTATTTAAGAGTTCTTTTAATATTAAGGGTGGATGGGAAGTGAATAGATTTGTGGGTAGTTTTTAATAGTATATACATTGTGTAGTTTTTTGTAGTTCTTTACACTTGAGAAGTCTGCTTGTAGCAGTGAAACCTTAGGTTGTGTTTTAATATTATTTTTATGCTGGTCTGGTTTAATTTTAGATTTGGGGTAGTTTATATATATATATATTGTACCAATCGGAATGAAAGTGAAGATCCAATCTAACCGCAAAACGATATCTGCAACTACCAGGGCGCCATCTAGGCATTTAAACCTAGAAAAATTTATAGAGTAGGCAGATACGCGCTGTTAAGATTCCACTTTCTTTAAATATTCCGACCGTTAGCCCAAGTCACTAGCTCAGTGGAGACGCAGAGATAAAAATCTATAAATTTTACATCTTAAATATAAAAGAATAAAAGCCACTGCCAGAAATTAACATATAAAAATATTTATTTACGCACATATAAAATAATATTTAAATTTTGAGGAATAAGTTTAACATTTTAGATTTTTATATTAACTTTTAATTTTACATTTAACTAAGTTTCAATGAGTTTAATTATTATTTAGATAGTCAAGTATGAATAGACTACATAGATCTGCATTTGAAAAGAAAATATTCTTCCCTGATTTAACCTTAGGCAACAAATTTCGCAATCAACTGGCGCCAATCCATCTGATACATTCATGTATTCAATGTAGCATGATACGACAACACAAAATACTATATTGTCAGGAATGTACATCTGAACAATAAGTAGAAATAGAGAAGAGATTGACTCTCCACCAACAGGAATGTGACATCTGTTGGCAAGTAGATCAATAAACAAAAAACTCCATAGGAATGGACTGCGGTCTTCTGCCGACTTACAAACCCATCCATAGGCAAACAGAGGGTGTGTGGCGTATATCTATAATCCTGCCCGTAGCGGACCTCATACTACATCTACTAATTACACAAATATATCCAATCCATTGAACCAATTCAACTACGAAATGAATAACCTAAGATTACCCTCCCTTAATATAACTTTACAAACTATATAGCCATTCACGCCCAACTTAATTTTAACATTTAAATACGTTCGCACAGATTTGTTTAAAAATGTTGGGTATAGATCGATTACATAGATTCCACGGTCAAAAAACATTTCAAAATAAACATAAACGATCAAAATACAAAATTATTGATACCGACAATCGCAGAGGGAAACTTATAAGTAACCCAATAGTATTCACCATAAGATACTTGCGTTGTCACCAATAACTTAAAAGACATCCGAATAAATACATTTTAGATACTCACCGTAAGGTATCATTATTTATCGAATGTCTATATATTTTGATCAAATATGAAACCAAAATATAATTAACCGCAAACGAATCTATGCAAGCGTCTATAAACAACTTAAATTTCATACATTTAAATAATCTTTACAATAAGAAAAAAAAAATGGAAATGATGTTTATCATTCGGAAAACATATAAAATTAAACATTATTAATTTGATTTAAAAACTTACAAAAGTCAGATAAGAGTCCGTTTTAACATTTCAGTTGGCTTGTTTATCAATTTGTAAACTTGACGAACATTCTTAATTGATTTTAACAATTGTTCATTTCATATAGCTTATGGCCTCTGCTTTCAATTCCCGCGACGCCTCCGTTGGAAGGTAATGTTCTGGAGATGGCAATAGCTGGTTCAAGGTATCACAGTCTTTTCATTTTTTTTTTATAGAGAGTGTGGTATGTGCGTCATACCACATCTCTCAAACACACAATGCTGGAACTGTCCGAAAAAACTGTCTTTCCCTTTTTATATTATCCACAAGGATTCAATGAACAAAACGTCACTAGTCTATCACTTTCGTTAGGGTCCGAGCCAAGGCTTAGTGCTTCCATTGGTCAAGCTAAAATTTCTTTCTTCTCTTATCTAACTTTTCATCTGACTTTTTAATTACACAGCTTTTAGATAATTAATAAACAATCATTTCCATTTACAGATTACAGGAATTAATTAATACCTGTTTTTATTTTAACTTACGTTATTTTTTTATTAAAATATTTTTATATTTCAACCTTGTATTTTTTTATTAAAAAAAATACGTTCAAATACTTTTTTTTTTTTTGTTTATGAAAAAAAAATATTTTTAAAGTTTAGCATCTGTGCAAATATATACGTTTAACAATATTTTAATTTTAGCGTTTAGTTTTTTACTTTTATTTGCGAACTTTTATTAAGTTTTTATTTTAAATTAATGTAACGACATATTTATATATCGTTACAATATATATATATATATACACATATATATTGCAATACAATAATTTTAATGGACGTTTTAGATGGAAATATTAAATATGTGGAGTCATACATTCAAATTAACTTAATTAGAAAGCACTTAATCTAAATAAATTGCCCCAGACCAAGAGTTAAAGTAAACTGACTTGCGAATTGCATCCAAAAAGGTGACCCTTGATCTGGGGCAGTTGTTCTAGGTTAAGTGCTTTCTAATTAAGTTAATTTGAATGGATAACTCTACACATTCAGCACTTAACCTAAACCAACTGCCCCAGACCAAGAGTTAAAGTAAACTGTCAGAAGAATTGTACCCAAAAAGGAGACCCTTGGTCTGGAGCAGATGTTCTAGGTTATATGCTTTCCAAGTTAATTTGAATGGATAACTCCACATATTCAGCACTTAACCTAAATCAACTGTCCTAGACCAAGAGTTAAAAGTAAACTGACCAGTAAACTGCATCCAAAAAGAAGACCTTTCATCTGGGGCAGTTGTTCTTGGTTAAGTGCTTTCTAATTAAGTTAATTTGAATGGATAACTCCACACATTCAGAAAATCAACTACCCAAGACCAAGAATTAAAGTAAACTGTCAGGAGAATTGCATCCAAACATGAGACCTTTGGTCTGGAGCAGCTGTTCTAGGTTAAGTGCTTTCTAAGTGAGTTAATTTGAATGGATAACTCCATACATTCAGCACTTAACCTAAATCAACTGATCCAAAACAAGAATTAAAGTAAACTGACAGGAGAATTGTACCCCAAAAGGAGACCCTTGGTCTGGAATAGTTGTTCTAGGTTAAGTGCTTTCTAATTAAAATAATTTGAAGAAATAATTCCACACATTCAATATATATATATAATACATATTATATATATTCATATATTTAACCCGTGCAAATCTTCGTTTTAACATATATATATATATTTACTAAATTATATCATCTGATGACATAAATGTTTCTATTTTTCTAAGCTTAAAAATTAAGAGGTTAGCCAAAACTGCAGTAGTTATTGTAAAATTTCATTGTTATCCATTATAGAAAGGTTACTTCTATTATAGCAATATATATTCATGATTTTTTTGGAATAGGTTGTTTCCAATCAATGAATGATTGTTACAGTATCAGTGTGGTTTCAGAAAATCAAATGAATGCTATAAACACAATTTTGTTGCCAAGCAAAGGCAAAACTAAATGATAGGAATTGATTTTGTCAAGGCATTTAACTCAATTAATTAAATGTCTTTAGAAATGAAGGAAACTTGTTGACTATTCACTAAATTGCACTCATATTATAAAGCTTCTACAAGATAAAATAAGCAGTATTGCTTTTAGAGATAACTCCTGTATAAAACAGTCAATAGGTTCTTAAAAAAATGCCATGTTATGTGAATTCATGTTATACAAAACAAAGAACTAGTACCAAAAACGGGGTTAGGTTCTAAAAGTTAAAAACCTATACTATTTGCATTTTGTAACTAAGAGAAAGATGTTTATTAAAACAATAAATGATCAAAAATATGACAATAATAGATTCCGAAAATTTTTAATCTATATAAATAAAAATAAGAAAATGGTGAAAATCTTAAAGAAGTGACACTCAATGAGCAAAATGAATTTAAAATGGTAATAAATTTTAAAATTCTTTGATGTGACCTGCAAATTTGAATGGCAACTGTTGACGAGATGATGCTAGACCTTAAAATCTCTTATCACATTACATGTTTTATGAGAATTACACTGTCAAAACCTGTTGTGCTAATGCTATGTTATAGGGGGAGTTTCTCCACTCTCAAACCATGTTAGACCACTAAACATCACATGATCACCATTTCATTTCATGTTAGAGTAAAACAGTGCTGTAGGAATGCTGGGTTATAGAAATATTTTCTCTAATTCTTACACCATGCTAGAATGAAACCATGTTGTAGGAATGCCATGTTATGCAGGGGCTGCTTATACTAACATTTGACAAAACTAGGGTTGACAATAATATGTAATAACTCCAGCTTATTTTTCTATAACAATGGTGTTTGGTATTGATTGTAACTTGATACATAAAGCAAGCTATCAATATGTGATTCTGATTGGATGATGATATTTTTAGTCTCAACCAATAGGTAATAGGTTTAGAGTGTGCTGATGTCTGTAGTCAATGTTTCAAATTCAGTATATAAGAACTTCAGTTTATTAATTAATCTTTAAAAAGCTGCTCAAATCATTTATCAACCAATGGTAAAAGAAATATCTTCACCAAATTTTAGTTCGAGTGTTATCAACTTGAAAATATAAGTTAAGTCAAATGTATTGACAGAGTTTAACTCAAAAGCCAGACATATATGTTGAAATTCTTCATGTTTTCTATTGGGCTGCTGCTATATTTAGCAAGTTAAAAAATAAAGTAATTTATCATCATATATAACTCCTACAACAAAGTTGTATGCAGATAAATATATTACTTTATCTAATTTATTGTGAGGAAGAAGTCCTGGAGTAAAATTGTCCTAGCATTTCTTTATAAAAAATAATGATGATTAATGTAATCACATCTTAAGACAAAAAAGAAACAGTGAAAACTACTATACTATTTCTATATGGGTATACAAATTTGCAAGTAACAAGAGAAACCTTCAAGTAGATGAGCAAACGTATATAATAGAAATCACAGGATAAACAGAATAAAAGTCTTGGTTCTTTTGTTGATATAGTTTCCACAAGAATTTACATTTGTAAAATGTTATAGTATGGGTGGTATTATATAAACCTGATAAAAAATAATAAAAAACATGTGATTAAAAATTTACTTCAATAGTATAAAGATGTCTCATATTAAATTAAAAATAATATGTGTAAAGATTTCTTCATTGTTCATTACAAAGTCTTCAAATCCTAACAAGAAACAAGACTTTCTAATGTCATTTAGAAAAATAATAAGAAATAATCCAAATAGAAATGTAATTCCAATCAAAGCAAAATTTATTTCATTAGATGAATGTATCTCTTAAATGAAAGATCTTGTGGTCAAATGGTATAAGAGACTGGCAAATATAATATTGATGAGATTGATCACAGCCCTATGAACAATAATTTCAATGGAAACATTGATTTTAAAACTATAATGGCTTTTTACAAAAAAAAAAAAAGATTAATAAAACAAATATCTGGAATCCATTATTCCATGATCTTTAAAAACTGCAAGAATTCTCAGAATTCTGAATGAAAGTAGATGTGAACCAGACCACTCGAAATATTCTAAAAATGTATTAATGAGTGTGTGGCCAGTAGTGACATGCCACAAATTATAACAATCTAATCTAATATTAACAGTATCACTAACAATTTTGATTGTAAAATGGAGAAGGTGAATATAAGAGTTTAACATGTTTAGACTCAGTGAAATTTTTTTAACAATGGTATAATTAATTCAAGAGTTAATCTTTATAAAAAGATATTAAAATAGTTATTTCTTAAAAATATTACCAATCACTTCCTTTATTTTGCTGTAATATCTTATATAAATGTAATTTATCCACTCTACTTTGAATGCTTTTTAGCAAAAACCTTTTATTGTACATATATGCATATGCAATCTTATGTTTTGATTGTCATGCAGTCTTCTTGAAGGACAGTCAAAACTTAAGATTGTGTATGTATATATGTACAATAAAAAGTTTTTGCTAAAAAGGGTTCAAAGTAGAGTGGATAAATTGCATTTATTTCTTAAAATTTAAAACTGACAATAATAATGTTTTCCTGAAGGTTTGTGATGATGGAGTTCTAGTTATATTTTTATATTGAACTATTTCCATCATCTAATATGTGTATTGAATGTCTTTGGAAAAATGTAACTTTATTTAAATATTCCAAATACATTCAACTGTTAGTAAAAGCACATCAAAGAGGTTATTGAAATAGTTAAGATTTTACTTCATTAACGCTTAAATAAATTAATATATATATGTACTCTGCACACAGGTAATGAAGCTATTAATAAATTGTCAAAATTTTTTACTGCCAAGCGCTTTTGGGACAGTCTACAGTCCCATATTCATGGCAAGTTATTCTGTTAATAACTGTAAAACTATGCAAATTTATGTGCAGATGTTACGTGGACCATTTACGAGATAGGGAATAGCAGGCCTCTCTTCTGTTGATTGCCGATGGGTCAGCCGCAATGAAGTAAGCTTCCCTAACTTTACGTTTGGTGTCGTTTGTTTCAGAGCAAATGCCACTGGCTGTGGTAGGTAGAAAAGCATGTCCAGAGTTTCTCTCGTGTTCGACAAAAATCAAATTACCTTCAAACTTTGTTTTGGTTTTATTGTAAGGGTATCGGTGTTGGTAATATGAACAATGTTTTGAGAGGTATTATTTTCTCCCATCTTCAGGTGTTGCTCTTTGAATGATGGTGACATCATTGACATGTGGAAACCATATATAATTACTTTCCATGAGGATATGAAGACATACAATGTAGGCAAACCCCTTTAAGAGTGGGTTAATGTAAATCAGGGGTTTCCATGGTGTTCAAATCTCAGACAATTCATGACTTCACTAAGTCTCTCTGTCTTTATCTAATTATTTTAGGGGAGAAATCTGAGTATAGTAATTTTTATTACAGAGGTATTTTTATCAGAATCATGTTTCCATATTACTTTAATAATCTTTTCCTTTTTTTAAAACTTTTATTGCCATCATCTATGTACCAAATTGTTCTAATTTTAGATTGTCATTATTTTAATCTTAACACATATTTTATATGCATGTGAAGTTTATTTTAAGATGTCTAAAATCTAGACACAACATTTTTGTTTGGTTTTGTTAAAAACCTTATTTATATACTAAAAAATATTGGGGAAAAAAAGATGTAAATAAATATAAAATTTTAAATATATAAAATAATTATTAGACAGATTTGAACCCAGACTTTCAAGCTCCCTTTAGTCATCCATTCCATCTTATACAACCGATACACATGATAACACACATGCAAAAAAAAAAGATCTCCAATATTTATACTTCCTACTGAACCACACTACTCATTAGTTGGTTCGGATCATCATCTTCCACATATATATGTAATCGGTGTTTTGCTTATATTAAGATAAGAAATCTTTAAAAATTAATGGTCAGGCTTCAATCTTCTCCACTCTCCAACTCTTCAGCTGTCCATATCATTGAAAATCTGATGACATGTGAAAGACGATAATCCGATGAGTATTGGTTCAGCATGAAATACATGTATTGAAGAACAATGATCTTTTCTGCATGTATGTGGACATGTATTTTGTTTGTATAGAATGGAGTAGATGACTAAAAAGAAGTTTGAGTGTCTGGGTTCAAATCCCCTCTAATTACATCTAGCTTAAAGTATCTCTCTCTCTCTCTCTCTCTCTCTCTCTCTATATATATATATATATATATATATATATATATATATATATATATAGATAGATAGATAGATAGATAGATAGATAGATAGATAGATAGATATTATACATGTATTTAAAATATAAAATAATTATATCATTTTAGTAAACAAAATCCATGATTCTCAAAACATGAGCAGATCACTTTTACTCAATATTTAAGCTTTATCATCATCATTATTAAAAAGCATAATAAGCTCAACCTTCGTAGCTCTTTCTTCACCAACTCTCTTCAATAATATTTAGTTTTTTTTTTGACAAGGTCTTCACATTGTTCTTTAATATTACCAGTTTATATTTTATAAATGCTTTCCTTTGTTTGTCATACGTAAAATCAGAACTCAGAATTTTTGCTTTGTGATCATAGTTATTCTACATATGTGGCAAAATAATTGTAATTTTCTATATATCACTCTCTTCAACAAAATTTCTCCATATTTCATATTTTTGCATTATTGTTCATTGAAAATGTTTTGCATTAGTGCCATTCTAAAATCTTTCTTTAACATCTTTTTCAAATGACATTACTTTATTTCACTGAATATTTTATCATCAGTCATATTTCATTATTGTATAATACTGGTAAATATGTATAAATCTTCTCTTTTTAAATCCCGTCTATGGCTTGACCATTCTTAATTTTATTTCCTTTTCACAATCAAGATTGTTAGTAATATTATTCATACCAATCAATATAATGATTCTTGCTTTCATTTCTTATAGATTGATGTTGAGAATAATTATAATTCTCATTTTTCATATTGTATCTTTTTTTCCTCAGTGATGAAAGCTTTTATTCATCAAAAATACAAAATACACAACAGTTAGAAAAGGTTTACAAAGAGATGATTACATGGAAAAATGAAATTCAAGTACAATATGGTGAAAGGGAAGGAGATATAGAAAGGGTGAGTAGTCCAGGCAAAGAAGAATCTTTGATAAGGAGCAATGTTGAAAGGCTTGTTTGCCCTGGTGGATTGACAGAGGGATCCATATGTGACATTAACTCTGGATGAATAGCTATATGTTAAGTCTTTAGAGTTTTCAGGGATAGATGAGGAAATTTCTGAGTTATGTGAAGGTGCATCAGGCTGATTTTTGTCTTTGATGGATGAGTAATTTTAGTTTTCCCATTGTACTGGGAGTGGCATTATGATTAATCTTATTGTTCTTTTTGACTTGCTTTTTACCTTTGATAGAGCAAACCACAGCCTGAAAACGAGGAAGATCCAGAGGGCAAGGAGATGGAGACTTTGAAACAAGTTCTTTGGTGATGAAGTTTTTAGTTAAGTTTTGTTTGAAGTTCAATTTGGTTAAAATTTGGATAATTTTGATGGTTTGTTCATGAAGTTTAGGTCTCTACACATTTTTTCCACTAGAGGCAGTGGCCATCTTTAAAGCATTTGAAAGAATGAAAAGTAATATGAAGAAAACAGTTTTGAAATGGAAAAACTAAATATATTGATATAAAAGCAAAAAAAAAAAAAAACACTGGAAAACTGGTTATTAATAGTTTTAGTTGAGTAATGAGAAAAACTGAGTACAATTTTAGGCAGTTAGTTAACCCAGAGAAGAAGGTGCCTGAAAAATAAGATGTTAAAAATTGCCTAAATAACTGGAACATCACACAAAAACAAGTTCTGAGTGGCAGGGTAATTGGAGTAGGAAAAATATTTAAGAGTTTAAGAGGGAATAAAACCCTTTATGTTCCATGAAACACTTGAACCATCTACCAAAGAGGGGGATGAGATAGTTAAATGTTGATAAGCACAAGGTAGACATAGAGCAATTATGTTAAAAAATGCACTAAAACTGAGATTTAGTGAATGAAAGAGCACATTAGCAGCAAAATACGACCTTTAAAGGGCCAAATAAATATAAAAGGCACCTTTCATTGCAGCAACACCAACTTTTCAGAGCCACTCTGTGTGACCTGTGAGGAGGATGATTTTCCAGTAAGAGCTCCACCTATGGACTTATACACAGCTTGTAAATTTTTTGAAGTAAACTATTCTCATTATATCTTAACATTTTCCAAAAATCTCATCACTTCAAGCTTCCTATTTTTCTTCAACTTATTCACTGATACTGTGTTCCCACAAAATAAGACTTAACCAAAAAATAAGCCCTGGCATAATTTTTCAGGATGTTGTTAATATAAGCCCTACCCCAAATATAAGACTTTGTTAAAATTGTCAGTCCTGATAGATGAATTTCAATTTTCCATAGAAACACAGGAAGAATGGATTAAATTATAAAAGCAATGTAAATAACATTCAAGCGCATATATATATATATATATATATATGCGCTCCTATATATATATATATATATATATAGGAGTGCTTTTGGTAGAAATATCTTGATACCAAAACCTATGTGTTTGAAAGGAAGTTTTTTAATAAATGTGTTTTGCCAGTTCTTACTTTATGGATCTGAGACTTGGACCCTTAATAGAAGAACAATACAGAGATTTCAGACCACTCAAAGAAGTATGGAGAGATGCATGTTGGGAGTAACAAGAAGGGATCGAAAATGCAATGTATGGGTAAGAGAACAAATAGGTGTTACTGACTTCATTGAAAAAATTTAAAGACTGAAGTGGAGTTGGGCTGGACATATTGTTAGAAGAGATGATAATAGATGAACAATTGAAATTTTAAACTGGATTCCAAAAGATTGTAAAAGATCCAGAAAGAGACCACATGCGAGATGGATGGATAAAATAAGAAAGTGTGCTGGAGTGATGTGGAGAAGAGAAGCGATAGATCGGAAAAGATGGATTGAACTTGGAGAGACCTTCACCCTGCAGATAATGTTTGATGATGATGATGAATGAGAATGTTCTGTGCTATAATTATAATCCTAAATATGATATATTAAAGCAGTAGTGAACAATATGTATGCGCTGTTGAAATTGGTAATATTGAATAACTGTAGATTTTTGTATTTGAATAAATATAATAAGTACTCTTTCTTATTGCATTGCCAAATGTATATCATATAATACTAAATCATCCATTAACTTTACTTTATTTATCACCCTCTTTTACAGTTTACAGTTTTGATTACCCCAGCAATCTTCTTCAGATCTTTATATCTTCTGAAGAAGATTGTTGGGGCAATCAAAACTGTAAACTGTAAAAGAGGGTGGTAAATAAAGCATTATGTAACAGTAGTAAAGTGAATGGATGATTTAGTACTATATGAATAAATGTAGATTTTTATATTTGAGTAAATGTATATGTTTGTGCATAAAAAAAATAAGACATTCCCTGAAAATAAGACTTAAGCTGTCTTTTGGAGCAAAAATTAATATAAGGCTGGTCTTATTTTCATGGAAATGTAGTATTAAAATTCAGATATTAATGCAATTTTAATTACATAATTGAGAATATTGACTGACTTTCATCTTCATTTTAAAATTTTATTCCTTCTCAAAAGCATTTATCCATTTTCATCTTTTGTGACCTTCTATTTTGATTATTATTTTCTGCTAAGATTTCTTGTCATCTTCTATACTTCTGTGAATATTTTTTTATGTCTGTAACTGAACCTACAACTATTTTGTTTATCTTTCAAAAATTGCATTCTTTATATCGTTTGCCATTTTTGGTGGATTGCAATTCTGTGCAAGTTTTGTATTGTTGCACTGACTCTTTACTTACTGTCTTTTCTTGGATCAGTTTCACCACTTCTTGCATAATACAACTTTTTGTATTCATTTCTTTTTCTGATATAGCATCAAAAACAGCTTCATCCAAATCCTTATTAAGATTTTCAAAAATCTTGATATATATTTTTTAGATATTTTGGCTTTATTTTTTTGTTTCTAAAAATAGAAAAATTTCACCATCTTCTATTTATTAATATCATACCATCTGGTTTATTATTTTTCAATCAATCAAACTACAATTTTTTTTCTAAAACTAATATATTATAAATTGCAGTATCATATTCTAAGGGAAAATCTAAGAGTTATCCATTGTTATTCCCCCCCCCTCTCCCAAAATCATAATTTCCCATTTCTTATTACTACATTATACTATCAAAATCAATATTAGTAATCTAATCTCTTTATAAATACATTAAATAACCTCAGTACTAAAGCAGGCAAAACTCTACATATAATAGTGCCACTCAGTGTAAACCAGAGTAATCAATGGATGCCAGAAGGCTTGTGCATAAAATCCTTATCTAGTGCCTACTCATCTAATATCCGCAGACTAGTTTCTAGTTTGTGGCTTTCATCAGTGAGAAGCATTGGATCTGAGAGTACTACAACTAGATCTTAGATCTTAAGATCTAAGTAAAGTGTTCTTGGATCCTAAGATCTAGGTGCAGTGCTCTCATATCCAATGCTGCTAAGATCTAGGTGCAGTGCTCTCAGATCAAATGCTCTTCACTGACAAAAGCCACAAGCTAGAAACTAGTCTGGGGTTATTGGATGAGTAGGCACTGGGTACAGTGCTCTCAGATCCAATTCTCCTCACTAATGAAATTCACAAGGTAGAAACTAGTCAGAGGATATTAGATGAATAGGCACTAGATAAGGATTTTATGCACACGCTTTTCTGGCATCCATTGATTGATTACTCTGGCTTGCACTGAATGGCACTACTATATGGAGAGTTTTGCCTGTTTAATAATAGTTATGAGCAAGCATAAGAAATGGTGATCATGTGATGTTTAGTGGTTTAGCCTCAACAATACTATATATTCTTTTAAATTCATTTAAATAAAATACAATAAAAGACAAATGATCTCCAAGATGCATTTCATGCTAAACCAGCATTCATCAATTGGTCCAGGTCACCATCTATCATATATACCTCTATTATACGGAAAAAATATCTATATTAAATAATTACATTTTGAATTACAAGTGTCAAACTAACTCAACCCACATCTTTGACACCATCCACCTTAGATAAATACAATAATGATTATTACTAATCATTTGCTAAACTAGAGATTGTCTCTAGCACAGATATAAAATTTTAAAATTAAAAATTCAGTCTAATCTCCTCAATGATAATAATGAGGTACATATTAAAAATTAGTTTGATTCTTCCAACTACCTACCTATTCTAATTAATATAAGAACATGCACTTAAAATATTATTATGTTAAAAAAGTTGATATGAATTCAACTGCTTTACATTTCTTCATTGATGAAATTATATCCACTAAATATATCTATTGCCTTTTTACTTAGTAAAAAAATCCCCACCTTTTTACATTTAATTTTACTCAATCTAGAGTGCAGCCGACTCCAAGCATGACAAATAATTTTTGTTTTGTTTTAGACCAAGTCTTATTTATCAAATATCCATATTCTGAACTACCATAAGATGCGATTTAAATTATTGCATTTGTTTCTTTCAATAACTGCTTTATGAAATTCTGAAATTGTGTTCAAATATAAGTGCAAAACGTATCACTAATGTTTGGTGAAATAAAAACCAAATAATTTATAGAATGTAATTTTTTTTAATTTGAAAACATGAAATAACAGGCATGATAAGACATTATAATTTATGCTGCAGGTATATATGCACACTATTTACAACTGCAAGAAGTTATATACTTAAAAAACCTGTTGAGAGGTCTCAGCATTGGATTTAAAAAGCACTAGGGAGTCCCAATACCCAACATTTGTTTATCAGGTAAGTTTAACTGTGCTATTTATTATACAAACATATTTTATAGCTACAAACAGCAATTAAATAGTTTGTCTTTTTTTATTACCATTTTTTTTTTTTTTAATTTTACAAGATTTTTTTTTTGTCAGCTCTTATGAATAATTTAATGCTTCAAAATGTTCCCACTCTTGATATCCAAGCTACATCATATTAAAATATGATTTGCATGAAAGCCATCAGTTTTTAATTTGAAAATAATTTGACTGTTTAACTGGTAACAGGTTGGAAGGCTGCAACTTTAACAGCTCAATGTGTCACAACAATAAAATATGACTTCGCCATTATCAGAAGATCGAATAAGATTATGAGAGGGGGTAGGCAGATAAGCAATTAAAAAAAATTCTTATAGTGATGTGCTTAGATGATAATGTCAAGACAAATTAGAGATGCGATGAAAGCTGCTTCCATAATAGGGGGAAAAATAACCCTTAATTGCCCAATAGATAAAATGGGAAAAATAATTTAATTTTTTCATCACATAACTAACAAAGAATAAATGAATAATATATAAAAGTTAAATCACTTTCTATATATAAAACGTAACACAAATAATTGCAAGACTATTTTCTGTAACAATCTTTTAAATAACCCATTTCTGGACAATATTCAACAACTTCTTGTAGTGATATAATGAAAGAGTTATTTCTCAGTTTTATAATTTCTAGATCATGAAGGTTTGAATCATTTTCATTGTTGCTTTATCCCCTGGCTAAGAATAGCTACATAGCTAAGAATAGCTACATACCTATTTACTAATCAATACTGAATGGTTTTGAAAAGTTACCTATGAGGTATAGTTGCACGAAAGAAAAATTCCAAGCTATTAAAAATTTTTATATTAAAAGAACCCCAATAGCCTGAAAAAATTTATTAGTTTAATAAAGTACAAGATTCAAAACAGCTGTATTATAATTGCATTTATATATCAGACAATTTACATCCTGTAATACAAAGTATTAAATGTCTCTAAATTTTTTTTTACTTTATTTAAATTTTCAAAGTACATTCAATGGTTAGTAATAGTTCACAGTTTAATATATACTCAACATTTTGAGAGGTATTACTCTCCTCTCTTCTTCAGGTATTGTTGGTGAGACCGGTGACAGTACTAGCATGGAAATCGAATATAGACTCTTAGATTCTTGAATATTGAATTTTAATGTAATGCTGTAATCAACTGAGCCATCCTGCCAAAGGGCAACAGTCAGTAGAAATTTCATATATTTAACTATGAGGTTCCTCCTGATTTCTCCACTTTTTCCTAAGAGCAAAGTTGATTAATGTTTCCATACATTATGTATAGTCATGCTGGGTTGACTTATGGGATTGTTTGCCATTGTCATGTGAGCAGCTTCTTTACATTTTCTTCTTTGTACCTTTTCTTCTCTATCCAATATTTTTGTATTTTCCCAATTGAAAATATATGTTCATTGGTACACACATGGTCTAATACCTTAGACCCATCTATTTTATCTCTTCTTATCATAATGTATGAAAACGACTAATCAACTTTGCTCTTAAAAAAGTGGAGGGCACAGGAGGAACTTCATAGATAAGTATAAAATATCTACTGACTGTTGCCTTTGGCAGAATGACTCAGTTGGGTAGAGAATTATCTTAAAATTCAATATTCAAGAATCTAAGGATCCAGGTTTGATTCCTATGATAATACTGCCACTGGTCAGACCAACAACAGAGACAATAATACCACTCAAAACATTGAGCATATACTAACCTGTGTGCTCTTATTAATAGTTGAATGTATTTGAAATATTTAAATAAAATTAAATTTTTCTAAAGACAATCAATATTTTATATTAGATGATGGAAATAGTCCAATATGTAAATACAACTAAATAGCACCATCACAAATCTTCAGGAAAGATACATTGTAATTTGAGACATAATTACAAATCTTGGTGCCACTACTTAAAGCAATTTTGTAGATTTTTTTGCTGTAATATTATTCAAGATATATCCTTTTTGTGCTTCCTCATAAATTCCAAAAAGGCATCCTATTCATAAGATGAATACATCAGATATGAATTCTTTATCATAAACTTCTGTCAGTAATCAAAAAGTTCAGATGCTAATCCTTAAGTTTTAAAAAGGCACTTGAAGTTAACTCGTTATTTTAGAAGACATGTTCTTTCTAACTAGAATTTACAACACAGCTATATATGAAAATACACACATTTGTTCTGAGTAAAGTAGTTGATATCTGTCATATTAAGACAAAGCCTTACTTAACATTAAATTATTTAACATATGATCCATATATTAAGGCACAATGTTATATGTTTTTACCAGATTTCTACGGATATATTATATTTTATAAATAGTTTGAATCCAATGTTCATTGAAAATTAAGTAATACTATTTAGGTTTTATTAGATATTGGTATTGTATTGTGTGGAGATACAAATCAAAACTGTGATCATAAAAGGACTCACATTTAAAGACATATTCTTATAAAATGGATGCTAGAAGGGTACTTTGAAGAATTATATAAAAATTAAAACAGAAGAAAATGGTTTTATTATCAAAGCGACAAATGTTCATACATCTACTGAATGATCAGTGAAAACAAAAAATCTAATTCTGTTATTATAAAAAAGAATTGAAAGAGGAAGATTCCATAAATAAAGACAGATGCTGTTAAAAAACAAATAAAAATCAAGAGTTGGTGAAAAAAATCATCATATGCCTACAAAAGTGAACTTAAGTTGGTCTATAATTTATTTACTAATCCATATGGTAAAAAAACTATAAAATGATAAGGCAAAGTAATATGGTGTTTTTGCATTGTACTGAGAGTGTTACCTTAAACTCAGTATCCACAAATCTAAATGTCATCAGACTCTCATTGGTCAGACCTGCAATTCCTAAAGAATAAAAGAAAAATACTACTAGAAATATTGTATTTATATTATTTTGTGAGTTATTATTAGCAGTTAAATAAAACCTTTGTTTTTACTTCAGCTTCGAGTGGTAAGTTTTAAATTGTACTTTACGTAAAAAAATGAAGCTTAGTATTATTAGAAAAAGAATTATACGGCTTAGGGCTTTCGGAGAACTTAGGTCTCCATATTCATAGCCTATCTTGGGAGTGTCGGCTTACATTGAGATTTTAAACAAAGCTTGGCAAAACAAGCTTCGTTTAACTCAACATAAGCTGACTCTCCCAAGATAGGCTATGAATATGGAGACCTATGTTCTCCGAAAGCCCTAAAATTCTTTTTCTAATAATACTAAGCTTCACTTTTTTGCGTAAAGCACAATTAAAAAAAATATTAGTAGTTAAATTTATTTAAAAAGTTATAAAGTTTATATTTTTCTAAAACTTTTAACATTAAGTAGATGAATAAATAGTCCAACTTGGAATTAAAAAAAAAAAAAGACATTTTATTAGTGATGATGAATAAATATAGCTTTCAAAAGATTAATTTTGGCTTCAATGTATTTAACATAAGGTCTTTCAAATGTGTTTCAATAAAAATATTTTAATACAAACATAAAATTAGTACAAATTACACTTATACAATTCCTAGCATGTAATTCTATTTTGAAGTATAGAATATTGAGCAAATTTTAATTTAATTTTTTCCCCCCAACTTTACATTAATTAATGGAAATGACATGCAATTATTCATATATATATATAAATAGATTATAAGGTCGTTTGCGGTAAATTTAATTTCCTCATCTTAAGATCAATAATTTAATTACTATATTAACTTGCAGGATTTATGATTCAATAGTTTGCAATTATTCTCCAGAAAATAAAATTATTGTATTATCAACCACATAATTAAAAAAAGAGAGTTATCTGTGCTTATAATTGTTAGTGTAACGTAGATCTTCCTTCCGTCCAAATCTGAATAAGTTAGCTCAGATATCGAAAAGTAAATTTATAAAGACTAAAGAATAATATTTTAATAAATTGTTACATTATGAATTACAAGTGTCAAAATTACTCCATCCACAACTTTGACACAATCCACTTCAGATAAATACAATGATGATTATCAATAATCGTCTACCAAACTAGAGATTGTTTCTAACACAGATATAAATTTTAAATCTCAGTTAAAGACTAATGTATATGATTTAAAAAAAAAATTAAATCAACTGATGAGTGCTGGTTCAGCATGAAATACATCTTGGGGTCATTTATATGATTTTAAAAGGGAAGTGCATTATTTAATAAATTTTAATAACCTATGAGCATTAATTTTTAAATTGCTTTCATTTATTTTATATGAAAAATGTTTAACCACTAGACATCACATGATCACCATCTTATACTAGCACATAATTGTTGTAAACAAAGGCAAAACTCTCCATACTGTAGTGCCACCCTGTGCCAAACAGAGTAATCAATGGATGCTAGTGCCTACTCATACAATATCCCCAGACTAGTTTCTGGCTTGTGGCCATCATCAGTGAGGATAGTGTTGGCTATGGTTGTTTAAGAGCCAAAGACACCAAAAGGTATGGGTGCTGAATTGTGTTCAGACCCATATGACTATATAAGCTAATGAGCTTAGATTGAACATATTGTGTTTTCCAATTTCATTCTCATAGTTTTGTAGTAAAGTAGAGATAAAAGGTGACTGCTGGAGGGTTGCATTAGATCCTAAGATCTAGGTGCAGTACTCTCAGATTCAAGGCTCCTCACTGATGATGGCCACAAGCCAGAAACTAGTGTGGAGATATTTGATGAGTAGGCACTAGATAGGGATTTTATGCACAAGTCTTCTGGCATCCACTGATTACTGTGTTTGGCACAGGGTGGCACTACTATATGGAGAGTTTTGCCTTTGTGAAAAATGTTTGTAAAATAATCATAAACTGATTTTAAATCTGTAGTAAATAATATCGGTATTTATATTTTGAAATAATTTTTGAATGTGAATAACTAAAAACAGAATTTGTGCCCAATAGAGTCATTCTTTTCTGAATCCACCTTGCTCTCAAGGTAGATCGTTATCAACTATTGCGATAATTCCCATTAAGATTATTCTTTTCAAAAAGTAAACAAAGAACACTTAGTAATTTTATTAGATAAAAGTTTTTGATTATTATAATGTTTATTAGATTTTAAGATTGCTATAGACTTTCTAACAGGTCAAATTTGTGGAATTATCAAATTGTATAAGTAGGTATTTAGTAAATAGTTCTGCCAATCCTGTTTTTAGTTTGATACAAGGTACTTTTAGAAACATTGCACGCATGCATGCTTTTTTTATTTGAAGATATTCAAAGACAAGTGACATTTACATTAGTGAAATTATAAAAATAGAAGCTTGAAGTTATCTCTGAACAAATAATACATCTAGTTCTGTTAGAATTTTGATATATAAGATCGACACACTCATTGGTAATGACAATTTGCCAAGCCTATGTAAACAAAATGAGAATCTCTTAATGGGTCTTGACAAGTATAGGTTATCCATACATTCTTTCTATACAACTTTCTTTATATTATATATAGAGCTCTAAAATAAGCTCTTAAAAGCTTTACAGAATATCCCCAACCCCAGACCGGTTTCTGCTATTGGTGTCATCAGTGAGGTGTTAGGATATCCAAGCATTAGATTAAAAATACCAGGACAAGCCCAGTACTTTATCTGATGTACAACTATTAAGTAGAAAATCTGAAATGTTCAGACATCCATATGTCATCCAATCCAGCTATCTAACTTAAATAGCCATATGGACCTGAAGCTAAGTTCAGATACACCATATATATATATATATATATATAATTTCCATAGACTTAATAGCAAAAGATAAAAGTATGAAAAAATCAAATCAGATGTCACATGACATAATTTAATGAGGTACTTACAAATGTTATATGTAGAGTTCAGTCCCATATGGCTATTTAAATTAGATACCTGGATTGGAAGACAATTGGATGTCTGAAATTTAAGATTTTCTACTTAATAGTTATACATTAGATAAAGTGCTGGGCTTGTCTTGGTATTTTTAATCTAATTCTTGAATATCCTAGCACCTCACTGATGATGCCAGTAGCAGAAACCAGTCTGGGGTTGGGGATATTCTGCAAAGCTTGTTAAGAGCTTATTTTGCGAGTTCTATATATAACATTTGTAAATACAAGCTTATCAAATTAGATCAGGTGACATTTGACTTTATTTTTTTTTTGTGACCTTTCTTTATAATACAATCAAATGCTTTGATAAATTGAAAGAACAAATACAAGATATTTCACAAAAAAATATTGATTGTAAAGATCATTTATAATTTTTTTGTAATCTAAAGTAAAACTTTGAATCTTAAAGGAATAAAACATCTTAAAGCAAGGAAAGATGACTGACATTCTATTAATATTTTTAACATATTAAGTATACATAAATAAGTAAATAAGACTGGAAATTCCAAGAAAGTTAAAATTTGATTTAGATTAAAATTTGTCACTACGTGATATCATAATATATGTGAATATTTCTTTCATCCAGTTTAAAAGTTGATAAAAACTTAAATTAGGTTCCATTTTTTACTACAAAAATTGAAATTATGTATGAATATAAAAAGTATTGAAAGATCAAAAAAGAGCAAAGTAGAAGTAGTTTTTATTGGCCGATAAGTAAACACTGAATACATAAAATTATCTGTTTAAGTTATGAATGCTATATTATTTGAATTATTGTCAATAATAACTACAAACTCCTTTAAAATACCTTGAAAATTGAATGCTTTACTATGTGTAGATTATCTTATAAGAATTCCTTGTAATAAGAAAGACAGAAAATTATATATATATTGTGACCATCTAGTTGGGCACAGAGGTCCAAGATACCTTGTATCTTAGATAAATAACTATATAGTATTATAAAAAAAATGAAATAGCCTTAGAATTTTAAAAATTTTTGAACAAGATTATTTAAGGTTTAAATATGGGTTGTTATACAGTTTATTGACCACTTGATAATTATTCATTAGTATTATTGTGGTTAATGGGGTATATAATGTAAGAAATGGGGGTGGTTTGTTAATGAAATTGATATATTTTGTTGGAAAAATGCAAGATGATCCTATGTTAGTGTAATATTTAGTTGAATGGTTTTAAAATCCTTCATTTATTAATTCTTATCCTTTTTGTCAACAGTTAATAGCAGTTTTGATTAGATTTAATTAAGGTAGTTCAATATTTAGATTGTAGTGCATGCATGTGTATGCCTGTATGATTTTGCCTTAGGTTTCATCTCATTTTCATCCTTTAAATAATAGCAAACAATAGTACATTCACAATAAAAATATTTAAATTACAGTAGTTATCTTAAATAATTAACAAATATATATTTCTTTCCAATAATTAATAGATAGTTAGATCAATAAATTATTTTACAAATTAAATAAATTATTAATCATTTTTATTTGATGGTTAATTAATATTCATTTTTCTTTCAGGTTTGTAAAAGCTATTTATTTCATTATTTGTATTTTTTTTTTTTTTGTCATTTAATTTTGAAAATCAAAATCATTTTTTTTTTGTTGTAAAGATTTTTTTTGCATATGTAATTAGTAGAGCTGGAAAAATGCGTGGGAGTAAGCTAGTAAAGGAGACACAAATGAACTGTTGCAAAAGAGAGAGCTTGTAACAAAGATCTCCAGTATGTAAAAAAATTAGCTTTGTAAAGAATTATAGCCAAAAAGACAGTGGCTTATATTTTTCAAACAACTAAAGTTAATTGCTGAAGTCAGATTAGAAGAAATATATTATGGAAGGAATTAATTTCAATATGCAGCACTAAACTTTATAAAGGTACTCGCTTTGCTTATTCTCTTTCAATTTAAACATTCTAAACTAATCTTTTCATCACTATTGCTCTTGTGAAGATGTATATTAATATCATGCAGTCTATATTATTTTATTTAATTTCAGTTTTAAATAAAAATGATTCACATAAGTATTATTATTTTATCATTAAGCAACTTATTTTTTTTTTTTTTGATATATGGAAAACGTGTGCAGAACTGTTATACAGAATACATATTATTCTCACTATTTTTCATGCTATGTCTTGCGAGGATTATACATAGACTTAAGGATGTGTCTATCTTGATAGAGCATACCATATTTAAATCCTTCGTAATTAGATAACAATACTCATTTATTGGATATATATCTGGAGCTAATACGCATTTATAAATTAAGGAAATAAAATATAACTACTTCTGTTTGAATTGAATTTGATGGACAAAATTGCTGGTAAATTTAGTTCTCTTCAATAAAAACGGAATATCAAATAAAGCATTATTAATCACGGAATTACTAAAGACAATTTACAGTGGATAATGCTATTCAAAATAATAAGGACAATTGGTATTTAACCCAGAACAGCATGATATCGGATATTTTTCAGTATAATAAAGGAAAAATTAACTGCTTGTGATTTGGTATCTCAATGGATATGTTATGAATATTGGAAAGTAGTGGGTTTATTTAAGTTAAACTTATATATTTCTTTTTTTAAAGTTATACTGCAGAAGTGCATTTAATTTAAAGTCAGTTTGGAATGTGTCCTACGTTGTTTATTATAATATCCTGGAGGAAGCTTGGCAAATGAACTTTTTATTCAGATTACAAAACTAATAACTTTTGTGTTTTTATTTTCTTATTTTAATTTTTTTTATTACTTAACTCATATAATGTATATAATGGATAGAGAAGCTTTATTATTATTATGTTTATGTTATAATCTATGTTATTTTGATTTTCAAGACCTCTTGGGAAAATGCGTTACTTTAAAATATTGATTGTGTCCAAATAGGTCTTATTATTTTCCTTATGAGGATGAAAGAAATAATTTTAATAATATATTATTAGAGAGGTTTACATTCATTTTGCATTTATTATCTTAAAGTGAGAATTATTATTATTATTATTATTATTATTATTATTATTATTATTATTATTATTATTATTATTATTATTATTATTATTATTATTATTATTATTATTATTATTATTATTATTATTATTATTATTATTATTATTATTATTATTATTATTATTATTATTATTATTATTATTATTATTATTATTATTATTATTATTATTATTATTATTATTATTATTATTATTATTATTATTATTATTATTATTATTATTATTATTATTATTATTATTATTATTATTATTATTATTATTATTATTATTATTATTATTATTATTATTATTATTATTATTATTATTGCATTAACGAACGTATAGTAAAAATAGCTTGTTAAATATAAAAGAAAGTTCGTTGATAATAATTAGAAGCATTAAATCTTAAAAGTAACCTAAAGTTTATTAAATTAAAAAAAAATATACCTTAGTGCGATATTTAATTGTCATATTACCTGCTTGGTGCGTAATTTAGGGTTAATATTATATATACTTTTATTCGCGAGGGTGTGTTTGTTTTGCACAATTGTAATATTTGTGTGATAAAGTATAATTTGTGAATATTTTATGCATAAGGTCGTACAGTGTCGTATTTCCTGAGTTGAACAGATTGATGTATTGTCTGCTAGCATGTATTTATAAGGTTCAATATTTTAGAAGCTATGATAATAGAAAGAAATGTGACTGCGTTGTAATATGTATAGGGATAAAAGATCTTGCTTATTTAATATATGTTAATAATTTCCATGAGTAGAGCCTAGTTTATTTTATATGCGTATGATTAATATTTTTGAAGTGATGTTCTTAGGGTCCTGGTGTTGTGGAATTTAAAATCCCCACCAAATAATGTATTTTGAAGTAAAGGAGTTATTGTTAAAAGATGATTAAATGATGCTTAGGAATTGATATGACGTTTTTCTTGGATTCTTGGTGTTGAGTAGATGTTCTCCACCAAAGGTATATGTGGAATTAGGTGAATTCTGGTAGAAGTGTTCAATAGATGTTTATCTGCTCCTCATGTATATTCCCTTTATAACGTGTTGTATGTAAAATCATAAAATATAGCTTTGTGTTAATAAAAAAAGTGGTTAGACAAATTGTTAGATTAATTCTGGATATAGTACTAGTGTCATATTTATGGAGGATTTACGACATTGTTCGAAATAAATTAATTATGTGATATTTTCTTAATGAAGGGAGAGTTTACAGAAAAGATTGTTTTATAGTATTGCTGCTTGAACGTACACACACACACGTAATATAGATAATATCGCGAATTGGGGTATAGAATTATGAAATATAAAAATGAGAAATAAATGCTCGGAAATATACCAAATTCAGTTAATAAAGGTATAAAACATTAAGATTTAAACAGGAAATAAGTATTTTAAAATACAATGTATTTATTTAAGTAAAAATTAATCATCAAATCATCAGAATAAACATGATTTTGCAATGTATGAAAGGTATAAGGAATTGGAATTATTATTTAGTCAATTAGAGAAAGTTGTTTTGCTGAAAGCCAAAGATTAATGGTTTGATTTATTTTGTCAATCAACCGTAATATCCTCTCGAAAGTATTTATATATATATATTTGTTGTGATAATAATATGATATTTCATTTATTCATTGTCGTATGGATAAAACATCTAATCAAGTATGTGTTCCAAATCGGGATCTTTAAGTTTATTATTAGTTTGTTTAGATAGTAGGAATCCCAAACTGATGCTAAAGATTTATTTAATAATTTAAAGGTCTATAAAACGAAGACCTATTTTGTAAATATTATGTTCATCCCAATTTATTTTGTTTATTTGTAATAAATGATGTATTTAGTTATTTGAAGTTAAAACAACTGTGTCGTGAGTTATTTTTTTGTATACATTCGTATTCCCATTTCCACGTCTCCACATTTTATAAATCTATTATAAAACAGATATACTATTTTAAAGTTATCATATTAAATTTGCTTAATTGTAATTATTAATTAGAGAAAATATAACTTACTATTAAAAAAAAAATTTTCGGCTGAATGTTTTCGAGGAACCATGCCTCATACTCATAGCCTTCATGAAAAGTGTAATAAATATATGCAAATGTAAATATTCAAATAAGCTACTGTTACGTAGCCCATTTTTTCGAGATCTCGAAGCATGTGTCCTTTCTGTTAATGGCATGGATGTCTCTATTAATATAGAATGCCTCCTTTATTTTTCTCCTGTAATCATTTGGCTCTGAACATAAAATAATGGGGTTGGCAGGTATGAAATTGTGCCCAGATTGTTTACTATGTTCGAAAAATACAGAGGATGTGTTGCTGTTCGTTTGAGCTCTGTTGAATGTGTAACGATATTGAGCCAATCTGGTATTAATTGTGGCTTTCGTTTCCCCATAATATGTAGCATGGCATCCGGCTTGAGGGCAGGAAATAGAGTACACTACATGTGGAGTGAGCGATCGATCAATGTGGTCTTTAGAGTTATTGATCAACCTATTGGAATTGGGTGGAGTTCTGAATATAAACGAACAGCAACACATCCTCTGTATTTTTCGAACATAGTAAACAATCTGGGCACAACTTCATACCTGCCAACCCCATTATTTTATGTTCATAGCCAAATGATTACAGGAGAAAAATAAAGGAGGCATTCTATATTAATAGAGACATCCATGCCATTAACAGAAAGGACACATGCTTCGAGATCTCGAAAAAATGGGCTACGTAACATTAGCTTATTTGAATATTTACATTTGCATATATTTATTACACTTTTCATGAAGGCTATGAGTATGAGGCATGGTTCCTCGAAAACGTTCAGCCGAAAATTTTTTTTTTAATAGTAAGTTATATTTTCTCTAATTAATAATTACAATTAAGTATTTTTTGTTTTTACATATAAGGAGAAATTAAAACCATATTTATTACATATTAAATTTGCTACTGTCTGACAATATTGTATTTCTTAATCCAAACATTATAAAGAGTATTTGCCACTTGATAAACGTATTAGAAAGGTTGCCAAGTCAGTATTTTCGTTAGATGATGATATGAGATTAAAATACTCTATCTCTGTCATTATCTTAGTATTGAAGCACAGTAAAATATTTAGTCAATTTGTTTCATTATATTTTAGCATACTTTATAATTATAACTTATGGGCAATGTAGTTTATTTAATTCAACTGTGTTTATTAAATTCCCTGAGATCTTATTATTTATTTCTTGATTGGCATTAGAGTAAATGTTTAAATTATGATATGCCAAGTAACAAAATTGTCTACGAATATAATTATAGCAAGCTGATATGTGTTATACTTGGATGAAGGAAGAAATTAAATTTAAAGTATATTTCTAATAGACTGTACTAAGTAAACATTATGATTCTTTATCATACAATCAATTAACAAAGAAATTTACAATATATTGAATGTTTTATAATATTTCTTCCTTTATTCATTTATTATTATATATCTTTTGAACTGCCTATAGCTTCCCACTGAGCTGAGCTGAACATAAACTTAAATATAGAGTCTCAGTAATAATTTTATATTATATATTTTCTTATATTGTTCTATTCATTAATAGAACTGGTGCCTGGGCATTTCGTTCATGTAATATATATGAGCAGTGTTGGGAGAGTAGGTTATTATATATATATAATATTCATGGTTATATGATGAAACTAAATTAAGATAATGATATTGCAATAGTATTATTTGGTCTATCATCCCATTTCACCTACTATGTCCCATAGTAATATTCTTTCCCTAATTCAACCCAAGTACATGTATATATTGACTAATAATGTATTTTGATGTATAATAGCTTATATATACATGTATGTGCATATATTTATATATTTGCTTACATTTATGATATTAAAACCTGTAGGCATATAATTGTAATATGTGTACTCAATTATAAATTAAATATGTGAACATTGTTATATGTGTATAAGCGCACCTACATATATATGCAAATGAGGCTGCAATGTAATAGGTTTTTATAACCATTGCAATACTATTTAAATTATTTTATCTTTGAGTTTTTATAAAATTTAAGTACAAATTTACTTTTATTCCCACCTAAATTCTCAATTCCAGAGGTGACAAAGTTACATATAGAGTAAAATGTTTACAAAACTTAAATCTCTTTTAAAATGATCATCTGATTCTATCTTATGTCACACACACCTGGTTTAATTTGTGTGAGAACCAAGAATAGATTTTTAAATAAATTCTAAAATAGATTTTAAGACAAAGGGAAAGCAGTCAAGCTGCACTATTTAATGAATAACTTTAGTTTTATTTTTGTCTTCATTAAAGTTAATAAAGATATGTTAAAACTTAAATCTTAAAACTAAAAATTGTAAACTTTGTGGTTTTGCAGGGGGAGAGAAAAAGCGTTAATATAAAAAACCTCAAAATTAAGCACTAAGGGTCACTCTCTTAAATCTTGAAAAATTTTGCCACTGAAGGCTATGCCAGATTTTATAATGGAAACTAGTGGCTAGAAGGCAACCAGTTTGCCATCTTCCTTTTGGAAGATTGGTCCAGGAGAATGGAGAAGTTTGAGACCAACAGCTTGCCATGAAGACATCAGAGACATGCCAGCCCAGCAGAGAGTATCAGTGCCAAACACCATGAAGAACACCTCAGCTAGAAGATTATTGGTAAACTTATCTTCCCCCAGAGTTCTTTAAATTAAATCTAAATTAAACTAATTTAATAATTTTCTGAAGCTAGCTCTTTTGTTGAATGTTCATAAAATTATAATTTTAAATGTTTTCTATAAATTTAAACTAAACTATGTAATAATTTAATGTAATTTTTAATAATAGTATTATTTGTATCAGTCTTGCCTACTAAATGAATATTTGTAATTTGATAACTTTCTTTAAACAGGATAACTATAAGCAATTATTATAAAATTATCTATATTATCCTAATCTGCAGTCATGCCTATTTTTCTATTTTATATATTGTTAATTCATTAATTTATGATATGCCTTAATTCAGAGTGGAGATGGGGAATATTAATAATTGGGAAGAGATGATTAGAAAATCTCTTGTAGCTAGTTTATGTTGCTTTTTAGCACACACATAAATCTCGGATCTGAAAACCTACTTTATATATGTTAGTTAAGCTACTATGTTTTAGCTTATTGTAAATTCAGGTTTGCATGTTAAATAATTATATTTAGTTAATTAATAGCAAGAATGATATTTTAAAGCACATTATAAATAATTAGTTAAGTCTTCAATATGCTTTCTCCTACTTAGTTTATTATCATAAACTATATAGATTTAATTAGTAAACTAGATCACTTTTAGTTAATGCTTTTTAGCATGTTTTAAGTATGATAATTTACAAATTGGTATATAGTAGTTTCGCAGATCAAAACTATAGATTTAATGCTTTATTAATTTTAATATTTGATATTTTGGAAAGCATTATGAATGTGTCCTTATAAAGCACCTACGTGCAAAATACACTTTGCTATATATGTTTTCTAATTAAAATGGGCTTCTGGTTTTAAGAGCCACCCCATTATTCTTAGTTTGGACAGCTCTTTTAGAACTAGAACACAAGGATCCAGAGCTACACTGATCACCTGAACTAAATATTCTTATATTTCATGATAGCAAGTCATACGGTCCATGGGAATCGAGTACTTGGTACTAAATCCTATGAGTAATTACACATTTGGGCCACAATCCTTATTTAGTTTATGTTGCACCATAGTACCAGTTTACCCTCCATAATATTATTCAGTTCAGCATTGCTCTGAACATCAGATCTAGTTTATGTAAAAACAATCTGCATAGAGAACACATTTATGCTCATTACATAATTTTAATAAGTAAGTTATAGTTAATATTATCATTCTTGTAATATTTAACTCTTAGAAAACCTTGTAGGAATGGTATACCATATTTTAGACATGATTATAGACCATACATAAATATTAATCTGTAATAAACATTAAATTTACATGATTTAAAGTGCATAAAAGATGAGTACTTGTGTCTAGATCCACTCATCATTATAAAACACATATGCATGTAAATTCCCAATGCACTTATATTTTGTATTATTCACTCCTATTTTAATAATTAAATACTTTAAAACATATAAATGTTTAGTGTCTTATTCACAATTCATCCTAAACCTTTTCCAAATCTATTTCAATTTATTGTTAGTTATTAATATATGCATTGTCTAGACAGACATCTGTGTGTGTTTAGTTAATTTATTAATAATTTATTCATAATTCCCCGAGTCGTATGCTCCACCCTTTGCTACTGTTAGCATGAGAATTAAAAGAGGTCGAGGGTAACCTTCAATCTGTCATCCATAGGGTAGTAAATCATGGAGTATTAGTGAAGAAGCTGAGGTGCAATATGATTCAAGGTCTCAACCTCAGCCAGATCAGCCTTGGGGTAATTTGTCAAAACTCTGGATTTTGTTGTGAGAATGTACAAATCTATCATTACAATATATCCCAAATAAGACTTTATTTTCAATATATATATATATTGAAATATTTTTTAAAATGTGGAAATATCTGTTCTATTTTATCTAAGAAAAATCATAAATATGTGATGTAGATAGTGACCAATGAAAACTGAAAACACTTTTTGCATCTAAAAGGGGAATCACTTTTAAATGCATTCTCTTGTTATTTATAAAGATAAAGTGCTATAGTAAATATATACATGTTTAAGGAATTATTTTCACAACTTTTCTTAACTTTCTTTCCTTATTATATCATATATAATAACACAGCAAAGGTACATCCACTTTTTCTTTTAAAATATATATGTTCTACAATAATATCAACAAATAAAAATCCTTCTCCTTTTTTCTTTTCAAAAACTTTATTTTTTATCTCAATACTGAACATATATATACATTTATATACAAAACTCCAACGTTTCAACTGTTTTATCTCATACAGTCATTTTCAAGGATATCTTTCTCCCACTGCTATATTTTATTACTCTTGTTTTTTTTTTATTTACATTGTTTAATTACAAATATTTGTAATTAAACAATGTAAATAAAAAAAAAGAGTAATAAAATATAGCAGTGGGAGAAAGATATCCTTGAAAATGACTGTATGAGATAAAACAGTTGAAACGTTGGAGTTTTGTATATAAATGTATATATATGTTCAGTATTGAGATAAAAAATAAAGTTTTTGAAAAGAAAAAAAGAAGGATTTTTTATTTTTTGATATTATTTCCTTATTATAATAGACTCTTCATCAAAGAGTTGAATGTTAATTATTAATAATTTTTAACAGATGTATACTTTATTTCCTGAAATATGCATGTTTACTGTGGCACTTTATCTCTATAAATAATGAGAATGCATTTAAAAGAGGTTCTCCTTTTAGATGCAAAAAGTATTTACAGTTTTCATTGGTTATTGTCAATATTATCTGATTTATTTTTCTTAAATAAAATAGAACAAATATTAATATCTACATTTGGAAAGGTTTCACTCTTAAACTCCCTCATACTCCCCAAGATTATATATTATCTTGCGGGTTTTAAACCAACAGAAGCTTTCATTAAAAAAGTAGAATCCCATTGTCTGCGACTCTGTAGAGGTGGGCGCAGATCATTTATCAGTCTGCGCACCCTTCAAAAGCCAAGAGACATGAATGGACTGGGACTGCATTCAATAAAGGTATTCGCAATACAGAGAACTTACAATATGATCCATAAACTTTATTCTGATTGCAGGACCTTCCAATGTCCGCTTCCCAAAGAGCAAGTGCTTCCCACTGATAGACCGCCCCCTCAGAGGTTCACTCCCATCTGGCTTCAAATGCAGATATCATACATTTTTACGCACATAGTACCTTCCGCGACCATGTTCAATTCAAAAATAACCTATTGGGAAGCCTTCAACCTATCCAACTCAAATACCCAGAAGGCACACACTTACCTCCCCATCAACATAAACAAACTGCGCAAACTAGCCCGTAGATTGAAACTAGCACCTAAACACACAGACTTCCTTCTCAAAATTAACCTTGGTAGCCTCTCCACTGCTATATTTCTTAATAGAAGAGGCTTCCGCATAGATCCCATATGTTGTCTCTGTCTTTCCAGCCCAGAAGATATGGACCATATCCTTCGCCTTTGTCCGGTCTGGCAAGGACTAAGACAAAACTTCCAGAAACACATTGATAATAATGGTCCAGATCTAACATCTCTTGAAGGGGTTTTAAATAGAGGCATTTTCACTGAAATCAGGCTCGCCACCTACATAAACTTTGCCATCTGGTTGACCAGATGCAAGGTGATTTTTCAAAAATTACCGCTTAACGAAATCAATAACTGCTTCCTCAGCATAATTAAAAATATCCAAGAAACAGACAAGAGAGAGGCCGATCCATACCTGGCCATACTAACATGGGAATTCACAACTGGTCTAAACAGCACCTCTCCAACCAACCCCTAAATAATTTATATGAAAATATTTATTATGATTTAATATCTTATTATGATTTAATAAAACCCTCCAACCATAACTTGCCAAAACAGGGTTTACTAACAAAGGTATTTCGTTATAGACTAGATGATTAATATTCACCTTGCATCCACAGGTTATATTCTACTGACTTTTGAATCATTTCTTCTTTGTATATACCACCCTGTAACCTCGTCTAGTTATTTCTTGTTATTTTTTTATTTTTTATTTTTTTTGTAATCACTTATAGGTCAAATAAAATTATCTTGAAAGAGAAATAGAACAAATATTTCTATAATCTTAAAAATAATTTAACAATAACATCTGATAAAAATAATTAATATATATAAACATTAGAAACCAGTCAACCTCCTTTTAACAATAAAGGTGGATCCCTTTATTGTGCCTTGACAATAGTTTGATATTGTTGATTGTTATCTATATTGGGATTGTCTAAATGTTGTCTGGTTTCTAATATTTACTTATAAACCCATTTAGCCTTGGACATTATTACACTTAATGGTATTAAATGGAACAAATATAAGCATAATACCTAAGAGACATACATTACTAAAACCAATTGAAATTAAAATTTATAAAGAAAATTGAAGCTAATCAAGTGATAAGACTTTATTTACTTTAGCCTTAAGTCCCCAATCTGTGTCAATACAATTTTAGAATAGATTGAATAATAAAGAATGCTAACTCTTATGGATATAATGTAAATTTAAAATAATGACCTAATATCAATTAGCTAAGATAGTTTATCAAATAATATTTAAATCATGTGCTAGTTAAGGTTCATTTGTCTATATCACTTTGATCACACTTTCTAATTTTTACCCCTTAGTCAAGTAAAGTAAGTAATCTCAGGACTTCTGATTTAATCAATAATGATAACAATTTATTTCCACCAAGTAATAATAAATAATAAACGAAATTAATGACATACTAAAGAAATAAATCTCAAGGTGTAATAACTGTATAAATGTTTATAAACATTACAAGCATAAAGCTAAACTAGTCAATATAAAAATCAAAACTACCCCAAATCTAAAATTAAACCAGACCAGCATAAAAATAATATTAAAACACAACCTAAGGTTTCACTGCTACAAGCAGACTTCTCAAGTGTAAAGAACTACAAAAAAGCTACACAATATATATACTATTAAAAACTACCCACAAATCCATTCACTTCCCATCCACCCTTAATATTAAAATAACTCTTAAATAAGTTAATTGCTTCAGAATAATAAATTTTCAATAATAAAGACTCTTTAATTCTTCTTTTGATTTCATTTCTCTCAAAGAAGACAACCTTAGCTTCATCAAAATCAATAGTGTGGCCTGTATCCTTTTCATGGACATACAAAGCAGAACTAAGATATCTATTTTTAACTCTACTTTTATGAACCTTTATTCTTTCATTTAAACTCAAACTACTCTGACCTATGTAAACCTTCTTACAAAATAAACAAGGAATAAAATATACCACACCAGGAATAGTCTTTCTATCAAAAACTTCTTTTGTATTATTTAATAAATTATTCAATGTAACACCCCTTTTCCAAGCAATTTTCTTATTTCCAAACAATTTACTATTTCTACACACAATTTTATAAGAAGACAATTTAAATGGCAAAGAAATAAAATCATATTTTTCTTTAACCTTTACATCCTTACAAATATTACTATTAAATAAAATACTTTTAACAAATTTATCAGAGTATCCAACACTCAAATAATCTTTATAAAATTGATATTTCTGAAACAAAGCTACCCCACTAGAATTATTTAATTTAATATTCCTATGACAATAATTCCTTAAAGCAGCTACTTTATGAGATACAGACTGATAGCTATCAGGTTTAATTATAGATCTTAATTCTTTACTTTTAACTAAATGACTGCACAATAAACAATTAGTTTCTATATTTCTAATCACCAAAAGATCTAAAAATTTTAACTTACCAAAATCTAACCCCCCCTCCTTCTAACACAAATTTTATAGAAGGATCAAAACAATTAAACTCATTTACAAATTCCTTCAATTTATCATTCTCAACTACAAATAAACAATCATCAACATATCTGACAAATAATTTTACATATAAACAATTCTTTTTAATAATAATTTCCTCTTCCATAAAACTAATATAAACTGAACATACTAAAGGAGAAATAATATAACCTATTATCCACCCTTCCTTAATCTTATAAAAATTACCTCTATAAGTAAAATACATAGAATCTTCCAATAACAAAAGCAAATCTTTAATTACTTCAATACTGCTTAACCTATTAACAGACTGATACATATTTTCAATATCTAAACTTCCAAATACCCAATTACTTTCCATTTTAAAATTATTAATCTTATCAAAAGCCTCAAAAGAAGAAGAAACTGTGTACTGACCAAAATCAACAAATTGTTTTAAAAAATTATTCAAGAATCTAGAAATACCCTCTACAACACTACCTGTAAAATCAAAAATAAATCTTAAAGGAAAACCATCTTTATGAGTTTTAATATTCACAAACATCTTAGCTGATGTAAAATCATTAGGATAGCATTTTAAATAATCTACTCTATTAAAAATTTTTAAATTAACTATTTTCTTCATAATATCTATCAATTTTCTTTTAATCAAATTACCTGGATTTTTATCTAACAACATATATTTACCATTATTTAATTCTCTATCCATTTTCTCTTTGAAATCATCTCCTTTCATAATAACAAACCTACCAGCTTTGTCTTCACGAGAAATGATTACATCATTAGCAATTAACCTATTTTTAAGATGTTTAATCTCAGCAGGATTAATAACAAATTTTTCTTTCCTTTTTAAACTTTTTATTCAAAATCGACTGAATACCAACTTTCTGCTCATCACTCAAATTACTAGATTCAATAAACGAAATTGTATCAAAAACTATATTTTTTGAATGAAATGGAACAAAATTTGGGCCTTTACCAAGAATATCTAATTCTCTATCATTTAACTTCAAATCCGTAAGATTAACAACACTATCCTCAGAAACTTTATTCTCATACCCTTTATCACTACAATAAACTTTATTAACTTTCCCAAACAACCACTTTAATTTTCTTTCATATTTTTTACAATAGAAATTTGACCTATTCTGTCTAAATTGTCTCATAAAAAAATTCAAAATTGAATAATTAAAATCTTGCCTCCTTTCTAAATAATATCTATTCCTTTTATATAGATAAATAAATTTATAAAACCTTACAAAAGTATCTTTTAAAAAACTATTCAATATATATATTTGTAACTTAAAAACTAAATTTTTATTTTGAATCAACTTTTTATTTCTACTAAAATTAATAACACAACACCTAGGAAAAACACTAAATTCCCTACATTTTTTAAGAAAATAAATCTGCCAACGTAACGACTCTATCTTATCACTCAATTTAGACAAATTTTTAATCCTTCTAATATGATTAAATGGAAAATTATTAAAAATTAAACTCCACAAACCCATACTAAATACCCAAATTACCAATACCCTTATAAATTAAAACCCAATAAAACCTACACACACTTCTATATATATATATAACTAAATAAACACAAATATACTCTTTCAACCCAAACTCAAACAACAAACATAATATACATAAATGACATTCAAATATATCAATAATTAAAAACAAAAAAAAATATATCAATAATAAAATGTCAATAATAAATATCAATAATAAAATATCAATAATAATAATAATAATAAAAAATAAAAAAAATCTTTACACTACATCAGCAAAACTACTCTTAAACTCAAAAAACTCATTAAAATGTAAACATTACAAGCATAAAGCTAAACTAGTCAATATAAAATCAAAACTACCCCAAATCTAAAATTAAACCAGACCAGCATAAAAATAATATTAAAACACAACCTAAGGTTTCACTGCTACAAGCAGACTTTTCAAGTGTAAAGAACTACAAAAAAACCACACATTATATATACTATTAAAAACTACCCACAAATCCATTCACTTCCCATCCACCCTTAATATTAAAAGAACTCTTAAATAAGTTAATTGCTTCAGAATAATAAATTTCCAATAATAAAGACTCTTTAATTCTTCTTTTGATTTCATTTCTCTCAACTATAACTATAACTATGGTAATGCTAAATAACAGACTTATTTTCAGAACTAGAGAAAACATGTTCCATGTTAACTGTATCAAAGGAATATAAAATTTATAATGAATCTTTAACTTATTATGATTTATTACTAAGGCAACATTAAATTCTAAATAAGCTATTCAGATGACATTTAATAAATAATTATTTAAAAGTTGGACTAATTGTTATTATTTTCCTCTAATTATATTTATGTTTAGCCATTTCTACTTCAGCAAGCAAACATATATTAAATGACATTCCAAACCCACATATAATAAAATTTTATAGGTAGAATTAAACAATCTGTGAGGATAATGATATATTTAATATCCATAATCCAGTAACACTTAAGATTTCATAATTCATTAAAATATCTAATATCTGTGTAGTATATTCATTCCAATTAGATTACCAATATAATTTTATCAGAAAAGTATTTGTGTATGTTAATTCATTCAGGTTTCATAATACAATATTCTGCAGTATGTCTCATTACTAACATGCATATAAAACACTGAATAACACTAATTATTAGTTTATATAATATTCATCCTATTTTCATTGTCATAATTTTTCTTCAAAATAATTATTATTCCATCCATCATGAAGTAATATAATCCTTGGGCATTATAACATACACATAAGCATGATATTTAAAATACAGGCACTTTTCACAAACCCGGAGCCTAATTGTAAATATAGGAATTTGAACTCAGATTTTTAAGTACCAGTAAACTGTACACACTATCTCATACCACTGAAACACATGACCACACATGTAGAAAGATAAATAATCACCAATATATGTATTTCATTCTAAACCAACACTAATCAGCATGGCATCAGCATGGGATTTGGGCTTTTCATCATCAGAAATTTTCATTGGTATGGATGGATGGAAGAAGAGTTGGAGGTTGGAGTAGATTGAAGCCTGTTCATTAAAGTATGAAAATTTGCTATCTTAATATAAATTGAAACACTGATTATATATAACACTGATTATATATATGTGTGGGAGATGATAATCTGCACCCCAACTGATGAGGCCTGGTTTAGCACAAAATATGTATATTGGTGATTATTTATATTTTCTATATGTGTGTGGTCATGTTTATTAATGGTACAAGATAGTGTGGATAGTTAATGGATACTTGAAAGTCTGAGTTCAAATCCCCTATATTTACATAAGCATGGTGTGAATTTAATAAAGGCTTTTGTCAAGATATCCACAAAAAATGATGCCAATAGGCAACATGAGAATGTAGTAACAAGAGTGTAAAAAATCAAGATTTTGATATTTCTTAATAAATATTTTTCTAGTTTTAAATGTTGATATTATAATTGAATATCTTTAGCAGTATTAGTGACTTTATCTCTAGGTATTTGTATTGTTTTCCAAATACATGCTATATATATATATATATATATATATATATATATATATATATATATATATATATATATATATATATATATATATTGTAATGGGATGGGGGTTTCAGGAAGTGGATGGGGTAGTAGGAAATGGAAGGGAAAAGGTTTGAACTGGGTGATGAAACAACATCACTCCCAGTCAAATTAAATACTAAATGAAATATCAAATATATATTAATGCTTATATTAAAAGAGAGCATGGGATAAGAGAATCTGAGCACATTGAGAGATCAGCAGAGCAACTATAAATCCACCAGCATTATAATTTAAAAAATAAATACAAGTAAATACTTGAGAGAAATAACCATCCATCATTCTCATTGATGGAAATAAACAAATGAGTACAATATATCAACAGTCAATCTTGTGACTGGATTTGAACAATAAAAATATAAATCAACAGTCAACCTTGTGACTGGATTGGAAATGGGTCTTACTTTAGACAATGGGCTTGGGCAATTATTTAAACATAACTTGGATGCACCAGCTTAGTGCCCATCCATTAAAATACACAATAATCAGAAATCAAAACAATAATGCTGGGACATTTAAAATATGCTGATCATCAGCAATGCTCTGGCCACTTAAGTACCATTAATGTACTGGCCAACTATAAACTTAAATTTTTAACAAGACTAAACTAAAATAAAATATAGTGCATGGGCTTTAAAGAGTATCCTCTTTTGCACCAACCAGGATGATGATTGATCATCTCTGGATGCCCCAAAGCACTAAATACACATCCCCATTTATCCATGCACGAATCTAGCTCAGAGAACATAAGCTCTATTACTGTATGTGACCAAGAGATGATGGAAACAATTTTTAACAATTAAATAAGTTTATTAATAACAATAAAAAAAATGATATTTAAGGTCTTATAGGTTAAGGGTTCTGATTTTGAATGATAAAAAATAAACAATTTACAAGATTACTACAAAATTCAAATTATTACATTAATTGCATTATTTCTTAATTGGTATCTATAAACGCATACATATATCCGTACACAGACGTGCATTTTATAATATATGATGAAGACATTTCAATTAAACATAAAATAATTATTACATTTGTGATTTACATAATTGCTATTGAAAATTTGAATTGTTACATTGATTTACATATATGTGCACACAGATGTGCAATTTCTATTATACAATTAACCTATTTCAATTGACATTCAATAACAATGAAAAATGATTAAAATTTACATATATGTGTGTGTGTATGTGTGCACGCTGACATTTACATCATATTTTAACTTAATAGCAATAATATTATATTTTTATAATTAATTTCTTTGTAAATATGCATAAATTTCATACCTATATGTGTGATCAATAAAATATAGATATAATTTAAAATTAGTTTCAGTTTATAAGTTTTTTTTTTTTTCTTAAAAAAAATATAGTCAATTTTTGACAAGTACTTGTTGATTAATTATCAGCATTTTTAGACCAATTTAAAAGATTTGCTTTTTCGATTTTAATTCAAACAAAATTATGCTTGCATTTAAATTATATATTCTTCTTTTAATGAATATGAAAATTATTTCTTTGCAAAATATATATAACAAATCATCTCTCTTTTAGATATTTGACTCAAGCAAATTTTACTTTAAGTTTCCAAGTTAAAATGTCTTTTATAAGGAATATTTAAAAATTACGACTCACTGTATACCCATGCGATGTGTTTATCTGTGGTTCCCTGCATGCATAGATGAACAGCAGCATCAGTACACCAATTTCTTCAAGCTTTCTCTTGGAAAGCTTGGTTTTTGGTCCATCAGAAAAATATAATCCAGGTTTGTTGTCATCATCAGGTAAAAGTATATAATTCAGGTAATTTGATTTGTAGTTGGTCTCTTTCTATCTAGGATTATTCCAGGCAAGCAGCTGTCTTGGTTTGATAGATTTCAGGCAAGCAACCATCCTCTCTAAGGCTATGAATTTCAGCACAAAGAAGTGGGTCATTTTCTTCATGTGAATTCAAACTCCTGCTAAGGAAACCAGTCTACTATCTTGCCTTCAGCTACATGGCAGTTTATGATAATTATTCTGCAAATTCTCTGGTCAGCCAAAAGCAACTGCTGCACTTCATCAAGTTGCAACAAAATATTAAAAACAAATTTTCAGCTGACCCATTCTTACAGAAATTATTAGCCCAACTAACTGATATTTTTTTTAGTCTTTTATAACATTGGTTAGGTCAGGTGATAAAAACATAGTGGCTGTTTTCAATCTGTCTAATCCATTTGAAAACAAGCTGGAAATTTCTATCAAAGTGTGATTTTCATGTTTTTACTTTAATCTTTGGAATTTGACCAAAGGTGTGATAATCCTTTAGAATTTTTCATCTACAAAGATTTTTTTAACTACATAGTAGAAATGCAAATAAGCATTAATTAAAAAAATATTTTATACAAGTATTAATTAAAAGATTTTAAAAAATAAATTATGCTTTTTTTTTTTTAATTTCAAAATCAGTATTACAAATATTATTTATCAGACCTTTTTAAAATACTTATTTCACAATGAAATTTTACTTTAAACCCAGAGTTATTTAACCCTTTACTTATTATTATTTTATTTTAGGAAATATAAAAAAAATCTACAAAAATTTATTCTGTGTTTATTTTTACTTTTCCTTTATTTACATATATATATATGCACATACACTATATTAGTGTGTGTTATGTGACCCAACTGGTTACAATATATATATATATAGTATTTAAATAAGCATTCTTTGAAATTTCCAATGTAAATAAACAATAAATTTTCTTGAATGCAATGGTAACTGTACTTAAGTTGGGATTAAACTTTGATCTACATTTTCATTTGTTTTGATAAGCAGATGTCAACTTCATGTTGTATAGTTCCTTAATACAAATCTTCATAAATATGTACATTGTGGTTATTAATGGAAGAAATATTTGTTAAAAGTGAAATTTCTTTCAAAATAAAAAATATATATACATAAAATGAACACACTTAAAAAAAATAAAAATAAAAGACTCCAGTGGCATGGACTGTATATAATTTGTTTGAATCATGCAATATCCAATACTGCCACTATTTAATACACTCATGACATTTATCTCAAAAAATTTAGTGAGTGATTATTATTATAAATATATTTTAAAGTATCAATTATATACATGTATATAAATAGATTCACACCTAAGAGAATGTAACCTACTAATTTGTTAAAGTCTCCTGCTGAAATATATGCATATAAAACAAGCAATATTATTTTAGGCAAAATGTTATTAAAATTGAAATGTTTTAAATCTTTTTTGGCATTTTTCTTGTTAAACCTTACTGCATCTTGTTTTTGTATTACAAATAAGATAAATGAACTGTGAACTTATTCTTAAAAGGTATGATAAAAAAAAAGAGTTAAATTGTTACTTTGACTTTAAAAAATGTCACTCATTATTTACTCATCAGAACTTAAAATTTAAGAATACATATATTGCTATTAAAAACATATATGGACCTTTCTTTTGGAGTTTTAAATAGTTTTAACTTTCAAGGGAGTTAATACTGTATTATTTTCAAAAGATAAAAATTCAAATTGTTTTATATTCCATGATGTTGATAATAAGTCTCAAAAAATAAGCAAGACATCATTTATGAAATCTTATCAAAGACAATGTATACATAGAGTAAAATTGAAGAAAGCATATAAATTGACAATTCAATAATTAATGATCACCATACATTAATGATCTAAAATCCAAGTACAAAAAAATTTAGTAATAGATACTCCCTATAATAGATATGTAGATGATATATGTTGAGGTGTACCAATATGGTACAATATATAAGTATATATTACAGTGGTAAATATTATTTCCAAGCCCCATGTTGGAAAGTCAAAAAATATGTAATGGTTCATATTTTTAAAACATTAACTAAGCAATCCTCATAATATTATATATTAAAGATATGGTATTTAATTCTACAAGTCTATATAAGTTTATATAATATGTTATAATAATGGAAACATAAACTCTTAATGTTACATACATTTTTGAATGAATCAAATAAGAACAGAAGGTAGTATCAAAAACAGGTTTATTCAACTATGTTTACAATAAAGAAAAAATTATAAAAAAACATTAAATTTGGCAATACATTTATAAAACATTAAATTACTTAATGTCCAATATTAATAAGATTCCATGTGGAATTTACTATTAGGTGAGGAGCTAACTTCAAATCTCTTTCTTTGATATCTTTTAATTTTTGTAAAAAAATTAATGTTGGATCAGGTATAACAGACATGAAGATTAGGAAGCATCTGACAAACCATAGACAGAAAGTGATGAAAGTTGCACTTCTTATAATTGCAAAATCCCCATAAGCAAAACCTTTTATGAGTGTGTTGATAATTGGATGTTTTGGTGTATAAATTTTATTAATCAATATTCTACAGCCCTGAAGAGAAGAACAATCATTGAAAATGTGAAATATGGTATCATCCTCCCTATGGCAGAGTGAGAACTCAGGGTCCAAAGATGAAAAACCTCTATACATCACAAGAAAATGGCTTGTTGGAAGGGCATTGAGATTTAGCTTTAGAAGAAAGTCCAAATATTTTGGCTCTAGATTACATCTTTTATATTTCTTTATAATGGCAAAGTTTGTACAGGTGAGAATGCTATGATCTGGGATAATTGTTGAAAAAAAAAAGAAGATAGGCATCCCAATAACGAAGTTTCATTGGTTTTATTTGAGTTAAAGGTGTGAGAATTTTTGCAATGTCAATTAAGACGTGTGTCAGCCAACCATCATTAATTGGAGGTGGAGTATCTGTAGGATGAATAGATAGAAAAGGTGAGTCATCAGGAAAAATCCCATTAAATCTTGTAATGAGGTTATTTGATTTTTGTAGACAAAGAACATGAAGTGAATGCAGTGACAAGCCATTAAGTCTTGTTGGTCTCTGCACTCTTCTTAAGCTAATAGCAACAGTTTTACCCTTCCACATTAATCTAGAGCAAAGAGAGTTTATATTCTGGATAAATTTTGATGAGAATTTAATGAACGGCATGTAGTAAGCAATTCTGGGGAACAGTAACATGTTGAGTAGATCGGAAGAGCTTTTGCAAATAATGATGTATAAACTTTTGAAAGTGAATCAATTATTTTTCTTGCAGAATTCATGATAGTGTCTTGTATTAATTTCCTCATTGCTGCATGAGAGAGACTCATTGGTAAGCCCAAAAATTTTTGTGGCATAGCTGTGAAAAGGGATGGAATGGATTTTGCAGATGAAAGTCTCCATACAGCAGATTTTCTAAGATTAAATGCAAGACCTGACTCTATGGTGAAATTGTCCATAATTTGAATTAGTTTCGATATGAATTTTCTAGATGGTAAGAACACTGCCACATTATCCATGTAGGATATGTGCTGAATGGATTTATTGATACAGGAATGTACAATCCAAGAAGATTCATCTCTAAAGATTTAAGGAATGGATTTATATATAGAATGAAGAGTAAGGGACTAAGAGGAGAACCCTGTGGAATTGACTTGGTAGGTGTGAATGAGTTTGAAATTTTTCCATTTAATGAAATTGCAATATGTCTGTTTAATAGAAGGTTAGTATTAATGTTCATTATACCTGTGGGAATGTTCAGACCATTTAGAAGATGTATTAGTTGAGGAATTCTGACTGAGTCAAAAGCAGCTGAAATATCAAGTTGGACAACTATTGGCTTGGACTTTTTATTTTTTCTTGTATAATCCATAATTAACCTGAATAGGCAGAGTGCCTCAGCTGTGGAACTACCTTTCTTTGCAAATTGAAAACTAGAGATAAAAGGCAGAATGAGATTTTGAATTTTATCTTTGATAATTGCTTCAACCAGTTTAATAATCAATGGAGTCATTGAGATTGGTCTAAGGTTCTTCAGAGGCGTTGGGATAATAGCACTCTTAAGAAATGGGACCATCACAATGGGATAGAGTTAATCAATTGTAAGGGGACCTTAGGCAAGTAGATCAATCATTCTACTCACTATTGGTACTGTGAAGGCTTCAAGATGTTTGAACATGAATTTTGGTATTCCATGGATTCCAGGGTGTATTCTATCAGGCATAGATGAGAGTTTAGCTCTAATATCATCATTACATATACCATGAATTGTCTCACAAGAATATATAGATGTATCAAGCACCAAATTCTGTGAAACATCTACTAGCTTGCATTTATAATGATTTAAAATTTGTAAAAATCATGCTATTACCCAAGAAAATTATATTATTCACTGTGATTGCTGATGGAATTTTAGACTTACTTTGAAAACCCATAGCCCACCTTATATATCTCCTTGAGAAGTTATGAGGTTTAGAGAGGTAAAGCCTCGCCTTTTTAGTAGCCAGATAGTCTATTAGGATTTGGTGCGTCTCTACATATTGTTGCTTCAGGTCAATAATAACCTGTACAGATGCTGGTGTTGGAGGTATATCTTTCAATGTTGTAATTAAGCTATCTGATTTCTTAAGTAACCTAAATCGGCCTTTTATTCTTTCTGGTGTAATGAGAAATCAAAGAACTAAGAATATTTATAAAAGCAAACCAAGATTCAGCTGGTGGAAGAGTTAGGATGTCTATTTTCTTGAAAAAAATATAAGTTTCAGAGATAATCGCCTCTGGTGTAGCAGATTTTAGCAAAATTCTTTTTGTAGATTTAGGTGTATATAGGTTTGATTGGGTAAGTCTAATGTCAGATCAAGCATAATAGCATGATGATCAGAAGGTATAGACTAAATAAAGAATGGATTATAAAATATATTTATAAATTAATAACAAAATTATTTTTGAAAAATATTAAGTAACTATATAACAATATATAAATTACAATTTAAATAACATATTTTAAAGTATAGTTATATACAAAATAATAATTCATCTTCTGTAACCATTATTCTATTTTAGAACAGCAAAATTAGTGCTTAAAATAAAATGTACAATATAGAAAAAATAAATATAATAAAACAATACCTAATATAAGAATTCTAATAAAAATATAATTAATAGGAAATTGATATTATTGTAAAAAGCATTTTCATTTATACGTAATATCATTTATGCAAGATATACAAGTTTTATAAAAGTGTATATAAAGGACAATGTACATACATTTCTTTATTTAATCATTATTACTCTTTTTATACAATCCATATATTTTTAATATAATATAACATTCATGCATGCACGATATAAATTGATATTTCACAACAAATACATATTTTATATGTTATTCTTTCACTTTCTCACACTTATATAAAATAGCTTTCTGAGTTTAAATCCATATAATGAAGTAAAGAGGTTCCTATTCATTTCAACAAAAATCTCAGACAAAAGAGTTATTATAGGTTAATAAAAATACTTGTTTAGCCTCAAGGATTGTCAATTAGTAATAACTGGTCATTTCTTGGCAACATCGAAAGTTAAAAGTTATCTCTGTTTACATGGATATAATATTCTCATTTCTATTCTTTATTATAATAACAATCCATGGAAATATTTAATTCAACATATATATGTATATAATTTAAGATACATTAACATTTATGAAGATTGATAGTAATTTATTTAGCTGCCATGGATATAGAGAAAATTGCATCTACTAAACCATACACTGATATACATATATATATATATATAAAGCATCAATAAAATAGATGAGATGATTTCAGAAAAATTCTCTACTTCAAGCAAACTATGATTACAATATATAAAATTAATGTTACTTAAAATTACTTTATTCTCTCATATATCATAAAATGTATATAATTAAATAAAATATCCCATACTATTCTATAATATAATTCTATACTTTACAGTTTACTTTTAGCTTTATATATGCAATGAAATAAATGACAAATCTATTTTATTTTGGAATACCTTTGTATAAATTATTATTCAAATATAGATTTATATTTTTTTAACAGTTTAACAAAACAACAGTGACATATTGTCTACATTTAATTTGAATGTAAAACATACACAATGTTTCACACACATAATTATGCATATTTATGCCCTTTTAAAAAATAAATAAACTTTTCAAATTTTCTTTTTAAAACAAATAATTTGACAATATTTCTAAAAAAATTTAACCATTATAAAGTGAGTCATTTTTTTTAAAGAATATAATTTACTTCTTTTCTTTCTTATATTTATTTTTTCATGCACACAATAACATATGAACACTATATTTATACACACATATCACAGCTATGAATATGCAGCATTCCATGTCAATAAATGGAAGAAATAGATGGGCCACTATTTCTTAAGCTTATATGGTAATTTAACAATCATTTATGGTTAATTTCTAATGTACAATAATGTCAATAAATGATGCCTTAATTATTATCTAAGCCTAGGAAAGGAAATAGATGATCAGTCTGTTTTTTATATTCACAACTCTCAGAAATATAGTTTACTTCTCATTAATTTACATACACTTTCAGCTATGCGTATTTAATATCTATATATAAATATAAACCACACTAATAGTTTCTCACTTATTCCAAAACAATTATTCAACTTACAAAAAATTAGCATAGAAATTAAAATAATATTATAGAACTCAAAATTTACCAATGAACTTTAATATATATATATATATATATATATATATATATATATATATATATATATATATATATATATATATATATATATATATATATATATATATATATATATATATATATCAACCATTATCAATCCACTGCAGGATGAAGGTCTCTCCAAGTTTAATCCATCTTCTCCGATCTTCAGCTTCTCTTCTCCACATCACCCCTGCACACTTTCTTATTTCATCCATCCATCTCACATGTGGTCTCTTTCTGGGTCTTTTACAATCTCTTGGAATCCAGTTTAAAATTTCAATTGTCCATCTATTATCATCTCTTCTAGCAATATGTCCAGCCCAACTCCACTTCAATCTTTTAATTTTTTCAATGAGGTCAGTAACACCCGTTTGTTCTCTTACCCATACATTGTGTTTTCGATCTCTTCTTGTTACTCCCAACATACATCTCTCCATACTTCTTTGAGTGGTCTGAAGTCTCTGTATTGCTCTTCTATTAAGTGTCCAAGTCTCAGATCCATAAGTAAGAACTGGTAAAACACATTTATTAAAAACCTTCCTTTTCAAACACATAGGCATATTTCCTTTTAGTATCAAGTTATTTCTACCAAAAGCACTCCAACCAAGTTTAATTCTATGATTAATTTCTTCCATTATGTTTCCATCTGTATTAATAATCTGACCAAGGTATTTGTAACTGTTAACTTCTTCTAATTCATCATAATCAATCTTTATTTTCATATTTTGAGCAAATCGATTAAACATTACTTTAGTCTTTTTAACATTTATCTTTAGTCCTACTTTCCTACTTTCATCTGATAATTCCTGCAACATATCCTGCAGCTCTGAAGCATTATTTGCAAAAACAACTACATCATCTGCGAAATCTAAATGACTTAAATAATCTCCATTTACTTTCACTCCTTTAGTTTCCCATTTTAATCCACAAAATACTTCTTGCAGCACTGCTGTAAAAAGTTTTGGAGATATGGAGTCACCTTGTCTTACACCTTTCTCAATGTTGACTTTCCCAGTATCATTATGTAATCTAATTGTTGCTGTTGCATTTTTATAAATATTCTTCAAAATATGACAATATCCTGGATCTATACCTTGATGATCCAATGCTTTAATCACTGAAGAAATGTTTATAGAATCAAATGCCTTTTCATAATCTACAAATCCAAAACATAATGACAACTCATATTCATTTGACCTTTCTATAACTTCTCTCAACACCTGGATATGATCTACTGTACTAAAACCACTTTTAAATCCAGCTTGTTCTCTTGGTTGGTGGAAATCCAATGTTCTCTGTAGACGAGTTGTAATTATCTTGGTAAAAATTTTATATAAAACTGATAAAAGGCTAATAGGTCTGTAATTTCTAATATCTTCTTTATCACCTTTTTTAAATATTAATATTATTACTGCATTCTTCCAATCATCTGGTACATCTTTATCATTTAGACATTTGGTATATAACTTTGCTAAAATTTTTTTTATTTCTTCTCCTGCTTCTTTTAATATATCAATTATAATTCCATCATTACCTGGAGCCTTTCCCTTCTTCATACATTTAATTGCGTGTCTCACTTCTTCATTTAAAATTCTGGGCAATTCAGAAGATGTAATAGATATAGGAGGTACTTGTTCTTTATTACTATATAATTCTTGATAAAAATCTTCTACCAATTTCATGATGTCATCTCTCTTTTTAGTAACAATTCCATCTTTTTTTCTTATTGCAGATATAAATTTCCTACCAATACCAAAATGTTGTTTTACATTCTTAAGACTTTTATTTTCTTCTACAGCTTTCCTTGCTAGTTCACAATTATACTTTCTTATATCATTTTCAACTCTTTTCCGCACCATTTTACAAAATTCGAGATATTCAATTCTTTTTAATGCATCATTTTTGTATATCTTCATATTCCTTCTTTTCTTCATAAATTCTCTAGTCTCAGTAGAAATTTTATTGGTCAATTGCTGCTTTTTTCTACCAGCTATCTTTGTTGCAGTTTTTAAAAGTGTATCAGTTATTTTCATATTAATTTCATTCAAATCTGAATTATGCTCAAAATCTACTAATACTTGAAACCGATTTCTAAGTTCTAATTTAAATTCATTAGAATGTTTCTGAAGATTAGGAATATCAACTGTAAATATTGTTTTTCTTAATAATTTTTGTCTCTCTAGTTTCACATTAACATGTATCTTACACCTTACTAATCGATGATCACTTCCTGTGTTAAATTTATTAAGAACATTACAATCTTGAAATATGTATTTCCTATTAGTCAAAATATAATCCAATTCTGCTGTACCTTCATTTGGATGCTTCCATGTCCATTTCCTTTTAACATTTTTCTCAAAAAAAGAATTCATAATATAAAGTTTTTCTTTTTCTGCAAACTCCACAAGTCTATGTCCTCTCTCATTTCTATTACCATAACCAAAATTACCTACAGCACTTTCATCTTTCATTTGTTTACCAATTCTAGCATTAAAGTCTCCCATAATGATTTTAAAATGTTGTTTACTCTGATCAAAAGCCTTTTGTACATCCATATAAAAATCTTCTACTACTTCATCACTATGAGAACTTGTTGGGGCATAAACCTGAATTATCTGCATTTGATATCTGCTATTAAGTTGTATAACTAATCTTGCCACTCTGTCTGATACATCATCAATCTCCACAATATTGTTCTTCCACTTTTTATTTATAATGAATCCTACTCCACTTGTATTTCCAATATTTGTGCCTTTATAATAGAGTATATGTCCACTTTTTAAATCAATTGTCTCTTCACCTTTTCTTCTAACTTCACAAAGTCCAATAATGTCCCATTTAATATAAGAGAGTTCTTCTTCTAATTCTTGCAATCTTCCTTCACTTGAAAGTGATCTGCAGTTGTAAGTACCTAAATAAAAAGTCGTCATCAAATGGCAGCCTGGGTCTGCAATCAGGGGATTCTTAGCACCCTCCGCCTTCGGCCACCAACCGCTGCCTTGGTTGGTGACTTTACAGCCTCCTGGGAATAAGGGCCATGCTTTATTTTTGTCTGTCATAATTGTATATATGTATTGGAAAAATATTTATCATTTACACAAACATTCATTCTGCCTTATCAGGCACTGAGAAGAAAGACCATGGTGTTTCTTGATCTTAAACTCAGAGGTAAAAAGCCAATAAACTCACCATGCTGGCTAATGCGTGTTGGTGAGCAGCCCATCCATGTTCATATACTATATGAATAATCACATAGTAATAACAGCTGCAATGACAAGAACGTATGGAGTGGACATTAGGAATTTGCCCTGCTCGGTTCCTTTAAGGCCTCCAAGAGGAATCAAAGGGTCTCCTTTCAGTTAATAGCAAACTCCTTTCTGCAGCCATATATATATATATGTTTACATATTTTTTATTGCATGATTATAGTAAGAACATTTCTAGGATATTAAATTCTGTTTATCACACTTGCACAACGTGGTGGTGGGGAGTATATCTGTATATTAAATTAATTTTTACATTAGACCATAATTCACTTTTCTGTTTCAGCTATCTGAAAGCTTTTCTGAGAATCATTTACTTCCTGATCAGTCTATGTGCCAATAACTGCACTTAGTCTTTTCTGTGTGATTTTTTAATGCATTTTATATATATAATAATTTCCAGTCGACTGTTTTCTGAATGTCTAAATTTTTTCTTATTGCTATTTATTTCATATCTGATTACTTTTAACAATTGTTAAAAGAATGCTTACTATGAACAGGTTTTTTGCAAATAACAAAAGTATAATTAATAACATACAATGTAAGAACTCAGGTCGGTACAGAATCACTATTTAATAATTTAAGTTCTGAAAAAAGTTAAGGTCATTTGCATTTCATAATAAGAGCTGTTTGATAAATTCTATCAAATAAAATGTATCTTAAAATCCATGTAATTCTCTCATAGCAAAATTATATACGGAATTTAATGTTGGCGATTGGATATGGACAATCATTTTACTTATAATAATGTATAATTTATATAAGACTCAATGTTTCCATTATTTGCTTATTTCTTTTTTGAAATAATAATACCACTTCACTTATTTGCACTTTTCCAGCAAATTCATTTAAATTTTCCTCTATTTTGGCTGAACCTGCAATATTCATGAGAAATCTATTAAATCTTTTGCAATACTTACAATAAATACATGGAGTTTGAAATCCATTTAACTTCATAAAATAATTTTCTAAACCTATCTCATCTATTTGATATGCCGCTCTTACATTTCTTAAACTGATTTATCTTGCCTTTTCTTTTCTACTACGTCATTGCAATCCTTTATTATAATTTTCAAAATAGTTCTATAAAAAATGAAACAAATTTCTAAAGGGGATTGCAAGTTTTATGAAAACAGGAGAAAAAATGCTTTGAAAATGCAAAAACAAAAATCAGGGTTATTGTAATGTATGATCTAAATGAAATATGCTTTTATTACCTGGAAAAGTTCCTAACTTTTAAACAACTAATTTTTTTTTTCATGTGCCATAGCATCGGCTGGGAAGCGAACCCACTAACCCAAGACAACTGCTTGTAAGGCAGATGTGCTGACCTCTCGACCACCGATGCTTGACAACAACTAATTATTAGTTATTAAAATATTTTCCATAAAGAAATTTGTTTACTTTTTAACTTTCATGTTTCTTAATTTTAATTTATCATGATTTTTCAAACTTATTACATGTTTCAATTCCTTAATAGCATTTTAAAATTAGCTTTTGTATTTAATTTCAATTAGAAATAAAGTTTCATAAATAAGGTCAACATTTTCATCAACATGATTTTAACGATATATATTTGAAAGATTCTTTGAATTTCCAAATTGGAGCTGACCTTCTAGGTTTGGTGCAGTTGGCAGTGTCCAACTCGAAATTGGAAGATTCCAGAATAAATTCCGATTCTCAAATTTCATGTAAACTTCAGAGCAATAAAGCAATATGCTTTTTTATGCTTCACGATTTGGCGTAATCGGTAGAGCATCCAATAGAATTGGGAGTTCCCAGGATCGATTTTGGTACTTGAATTTCTTATGGATTCCCGAGTAATAAAGCCTTTAGCATTTTATATTTTTGGAGCTTGATGAAACATAGTAATAATAAGATATATTGGATTAATTTCTTCTAGTTCTGAATCCACCACTATAGCTAGATATTATCAGTCACTATCAAGTGTTCTAAAAAACACACAACAATAAAATATAATTATTTGATATGTAGGGTTTTTTTTTTTAAAACAGACTGATATTAGCAATAATACATATTTATTTTATTTATTCTTTTCAGTACCCAAATACCATTGACATATGAATTTTATTTATAGTTTAAATAAAAGTGGAAGGGGAAATGTTTAATATAATAAAAAAATACAATTTGTTGGTAATAAAGGTTGCAATAATGTTTGTTATATCTTTCTCATATTCCATTTTTTTGAAAAAGGAAATTTAGAATTATTATTCCTAGAGTAATTAAACAAGGCAAAATGCTCCATACAGTAGTGCTACCCTGTGCCAACCAGAGTAATCAATTTATGCCAGAAGGCTTTTGCTATTTAGTGCCTACTCATCCAATATCCCCAGACTAGTTTCTGGCTTGTGGCCTTCATCAGTGAGGAGCCTTGGATCTGAGAGCACTGCACCTAGATCTTAACATCTAATGCAATGCCCCAATAGTCATCTTTTATCTCTACTTAACTACAAAACTGTGAGAATGAAATTGAAAACACAAAAATATTTTCAATCTAAGCTCAATAGCTTATATAGTCATATGGGTCTGAACTCAGTTCAGCACCCATACATTTTGGTGTCTTTGGCTCTTTAACAACCATAGCCACCACTATCCTATTAGGCAGTATTGGTGTTAAACCACTAAACATCACATGATCACCATCTTTTATATTAGCACATAATTGTTATTAAACAAGACAAAACTCCAAGCCTTCTGGCATCCATTGATTATTCTGGTTGGCACAAGGTGGCACTACTGTATGGAGAGTTTTGCCTTGTTTAATAACAATTGTGTGCTAGAATAAGAGTTGGTGTCATGTGATGTTTAGTGGTTATTCCTAGAGTAGTGAACTGTGCTAATTGTTCTAACAAGCTTTATTGATAAATACTGGCAAGAGAAAGCTATATGGTTTGGCTGAAGATCTCTCAGCACCATACAGCTATTTGAGTTGGATAGCTGGGTTTGAAGACATGTAGGTGTCTGAAAATTTTAGATTTTCCACTCAATAGATAACTTTTAGATAAATGGTGGCTTTGGGTTGGTATTTTTAGATTAAGTGTCTGAAACTATCCTAATGCCTCATTGAGGAGTGCCAAAGCATAAAACCATTGGTCTGAGGTTAGGGTATGGTTTCTAGATAGAGATTTTAAAATGCTTTCTCTTGCTGGCATTTATCAATAAAGCTTGTTAGAGCAATTAGCACAGCTTATTTTTTATTTACAAGCTTAAAAAGATTGTCATGTGATATATGACTTTAATTTTTATTGATTATTTATTATTCCTAGAGTGTTTTTCAAAAAAAATTAATGTGACTATCTTAAGTTATATTTGTCATCTGAATTAAGGTAAGACTTCATTTATTTTCCTTTTTTAAAAATTAATATCTGTTTAACTTTTAAATTATATATAATTCTGTAATTAAAAAAATAATAGTGTAAAATAAGTTTTGTCTTTGGCTACTGAAGAACAAAAGTTAAATAATCTAATAACATATTTATATGTGCCAGTAACTATTTTCAGTTTGGTCAGTTTTTGTCTGTTTAATTTTAGAGCAGGGTTTTCACATATATACTTGAGCCAATATATATAAATATTTTTGAAAATATTATTATCAGTTACTAGAAGAAAGTTAAGATTCGTAAATTTAAGTAGAACAAAACAATTAAGCTAAGTTTTAACAGACAATATTTTATAAATTCTAAATGATTAATATATTCATTTGCATTAATATTCTAATAGATATAATAAAATGTATTTATTATATTATATATACATACGTGCAGCTGAATGTTTAAAATGTAAAAAGTAAAAAAAAAAAACAAGTCTCAAATTATATTTGGTTTCCAAGCTGACCCAAATCTTTTTATAAAGAATATTATAGATAAGGGCAGCAAGGCATAATAGTTAGTGCATTCGCCTGCTATGCCCAAAATTAGGGATTCAAGATTAAGTTAAGTAAACTTTTAGCATGTTTTTCCATTAGACATTCACATGCATATAACATGCCAATAATGATTGACAAATGAATACATAAATATTCGTAGCTGACTTGAATGTGTGACATTTTGCTGACTGTAAAAATAAAATTGTGTGTGATTGTTATATATACAATTAGACAAATGAAAGTTTATAAGATTTAAATCTGTAAAAGATAAACAAGTTTATTTATGTTTTAAAATAACAAAGTAAAATTTACAAAATATTTTAAGCATAGTAAAGTAAAAGATTTAATGGAAACCCTTGTAGAAATCTTGCTTTTTAAAATTAACTATGCCATCCAGTTTAAAAAATGATATTAGAAAAATAATCATCTCACCAACAATCCAGAATCTATTATTAAAAACATAAATAAGAAAGATTTTGATAAAGTAAGCATCTGGCAGAGATCAATAGTTCTCTGACTCAAACTGTGATTTCTGTGATTGTGAGGAGTATGAATCTCTTTTTCATAGTACAGATAATCACCATCATCATCATCATCATCATCAACCATTATCAATCCACTGCAGGATGAAGGTCTCTCCAAGTTTAATCCATCTTCTCTGATCTTTAGCTTCTCTTCTCCACAACACCCCTGCACATTTTCTTATTTCATCCATCCATCTCACATGTGGTCTCTTTCTGGGTCTTTTACAATCTCTTGGAATCCAGTTTAAAATTTCAATTGTCCATCTATTATCATCTCTTCTAGCAATATGTCCAGCCCAACTCCATTTCAATCTTTTAATTTTTCCAATAAGGTCAGTAACACCTGTTTGTTGTCTTACCCATACATTGCGTTTTCGATCTCTTCTTGTTACTCCCAACATACATCTCTCCATACTCCTTTGAGTGGTCTGAAGTCTCTGTATTGCTCTTCTATTAAGTGTCCAAGTCTCAGATCCATAAGTAAAAACTGGTAAAACACATTTGTTAAAAAACAACCTTTTCAAACACATAGGCATATTTCCTTTTAGTATCAAGTTATTTCTACCAAAAGCACTCCAACCAAGTTTAATTCTATGATTAATTTCCTAGTACAGATAATAGTTTCATTTAATTGTCCAAATAGAAGCTTTTATTTTTATATCTTCAAATTCATTCCAAGAATAGTCTATCAATCAAAATATAAATATAACATTGATATTGAATAAAGTACAGGTATATAAAAAAATGATATTGTAAAATTATAATATTTTTTTTAAAAAAAAGTAATAAAACTGAATCATCTAAAAAAACAAAGATATGCAATTTTTAAAAAAATTATTGATATTAACAGAATAGCATTTTGTTGATTCGTGCATTAATTTTGCTTTACCTGATTTATAAATTTATTTAACGCACAGCACATTGATTACGTAAGTAATATTTACCAAGGCAATAAACCCAAAGCATGTGCGGCTTCACCTATTTATGTAGAAAGTAGGTGGAGGTAAAGAAGGAGGTTCCCCATTTTTCTTGCAATGTGTAAGCTTGTGATTAAGACCCGTAAAGGTCCCTGCCATCTCATTTTCAGCCGCACATGCTTTGGGTTTATTGCCTTGGTAAATATTATTTACCTGATTTAGTATATTGTATAATGGTAAATTCTAAAATAGAAGGTTCATTAGATCATGGACCAGTCTCTTCTTTTTAGTGCTTGAACTTATTATGAACTCCCAAATATTAAACCATTGAACTATTTGTTTCATTTTATATAAACAAAAGCTACAAAGATAGGCTATTACACACAATGAATGTCACTATTGCTAATAATGTTCAACCAATAAACTATCACAAGATCAATCGCAGTTTGTTGCTATAGCAACATACTTTTTCACCTTTTTTTTATATCATTTACTGTAAGCTTTAGTAAATAATGATAGATACTATCCTGTGCTTTCTTATCCCAAATCCCCAGACTAGTTTAAAACTTTTAGCATTCATCAAGAGAATCATTGGATTTTAACTGTGCTATTGAATCTTTAGAATTTAACACCCTTTCATTCCTGCTACCATCATCTACCTCTAGCTATCAGCCCAAAGTGAAAAACCTATAAATGTTTTCAATCTAAGCCAAATTTACCTGTGTAGTCGTAGATCTGAATCCAAAAATTTACCTCTATAGTCAAAGATCTGGATCATAAAAAAAAGAAAAGAAATGGTGATCATGTGATGTTCAGTAGATCTGAATCCAGTTCAGTTTCTATATATTATGATGTACTTAATTTTTTAATAACTATAGGCACTTCTATCCTGTGGTCATTATTTGGTATAAACCAATAAAATATCACATGACTCATCACATGACTTCAGCTTACATGTTGCTGTTATAGCAGCATACTTTATCACCTTCTCTATGATACTTATTGTAAGCTTTAGTAAGTAATGATAAATGCCAGATGACAGTGACATAGAGAATGTGAAAAAGTACACTAATATAACAGCAATAAGTAAGCTGAAGTCATGTGACAGGACATGTGATAATTTATACCAAATCCTGGCCATAGGACAGAGATTTAAAAAACTAACGACTTTATAAATATATAGAAACTGAACTAGATTCTCATCTATATGACTATACAAGCAAGTTTTTTTTTTTTTCATATGTCATAGCATCGGCCGGGACGCGAACCCACAACCGTCTGCAACCAACTACTTGCTTGCAAGGCTGCTGCGATGTCCTCTCGGCTAACAACGCTTGACTACACAAGCAAGTTGGCTATAATTGAAAGCATTTATGTTTTCCAGTTTGGCTTATAATTTGATACTATAACATAGCGATAAATATGATGGGAGCTGAAAGAAAAGTGTGTCAGATTCAAAAAGACCGAGTGCACTGATCTAAGATTCTCCAAAGCTCTTCATTGATGAAATCCATAAGTTGGAAAGCTGTTTAGGGATTTTTGAATAGGAAAATACAGGATAGGGATTTATTAAGGATCGCCATCTGCCTTTCTAAAACTCCACAGTAAGTGGCAAAAAGAGACTGAAAAAGTTGGCTGTTAATAATGTTTCTATTACGGATTGTTTTTTCTATATTATTTTATTGATTATATTTTTACATTATTTTTTATTTCTGTATAAAAAAATAATAATGATGATTGTAAATTTTTAAAAAAAAAAAGATATTGAGTTTTAAAGTAATGGCTATGTTCTGGAAAATATCAGCAAAAGCGAAACAATTTTTTGTCTCATTTTCATTCAAGATCATCTTTATTTTAAATCTATTTAAAAGGTTTCCTTCTTATTTCTTTTTTTAATCCCTGGTCTATTTGCTTTATGACTTCTTGACATTTGAGATTTGTAGCTGGATTAAAGAATAGTCTTTTGGGAAGTATGTTTCACAGAAATGAAGTAGAAAATCCCTGGAGATTAAAATCATTACACTTTCGAAAGATTAAAAATTAAAAAAAATAAATAAATAAAAACTACTTTCGATACAGGGGAGGGGGGAGATGGATGATCTAAAGTTCACTGATATTAACAATAATAGTGAAAGATTAAGTGAAATGATCATAGAATAAAAATTAGAGGAAAAAATAATTTTTAGTCAAAATTATATATCGCGTATAAAAAAAAACAAACATTTTTTTTCTTTTCAAACTCAGACTTCCGCACGACCCACAACTCTCAGTGCCATCTTATATTGCTGACCCACCTGATCACACCCATGTTGAAAAGATAAATAATCACCAATATACGTATTTCATGCTAAGCCAGCAATCAACAATTGGTCCAGATTACCATCTCTACACATATATGCTACAAGTGCTCAGATATATATTAAGATAGCAAATCCTCCTACTTTAATGGACAGGCTTCAATGTACTCCACATTCCAACTCTTCAACTGTCCATCCAATTGAAAATCTGATGATGGAACGCTCAAAGGCCACCCTTAGGCCGAGATTGTTGTCACACCCATGTTGACCTAAAGGTCAATCTGACCCCTCATGTATAGGACATAATCCATTAAATACATAAACAAGGGATAGGCAGACATCTCTAATATGTAATAGATGAAATACACAGGCTTATATATACTTGTGTCTATATATGTAATAGACAGGGTACGAGCACAGACTTTCACATGACCCACCCCTCTCCACACTATCTCATACCACTGATACACCTGAACACACATATGTCGAAAAGATAAATAATCACCAATATACGTATTTCATGCTAAGCCAGCACTCATCAGTTGGTCCAGATTACAATCCTCACACATATATACAATCAGTGCTCACAGTGATCAAGTGGATCAGCAATATAAGATGGCACTGAGAGTTGTGGGTCGTGCGAAAGTCTGAGTTCGAATCCGGCATATATTACATATATAAATGCAGGTGTTAAGCCTGCACAATGTATTAATTTTTTTTTTGTAAATTTAACATTAATAATTTACTTGTTTAATAAATCCCTGCCCATCTCAATAGTATAACTCTAGTACTAAGATATAATAAATTGTGCTACGAAATTGGCATTCAAAGGTATATTATCATAATTATTAATTAAGTGTTATCATTAGGTCACAATCTGTAGATCAGTTGCTCTATCTAAACAAGATATTAGCGAAATTAAATGAATATAATAAAAGATATCACTACTTTGATCTAGAAGAAATTCATAGTAAATAGAAACCTAACAAACAAAATTATTTGGGTGAATTCATTAAGAATATTTACTTTATTTCAAAATTAATTCATGCTCAACTAACTCAAGAAAGTAAAGAAACAATGAAAAGTTTTACAACCAGCTATAGACAAAATTTGATAGCATTTTCAGGTAAGATATACTTTTGATGAACAACTGATGAAATGCTAAAATTTGAAATGTTAAATAAAAATAAAAGAAGATGAAGAGTAATATGTTTCTGTAAATCCATCAATACTTTTATTGCAAATACAGTTTTAAAATAGTCGGAGCCATGTTTAAACACATAGAGATTATAGGAATCAAACAGATTCTTGAATCCAATAATGAATCTTGTCAGTTTTATGTGCAAAAAAAAAATATTTAGAAAGCAACTTCAAGTAAGGATGAAAAAATAATCCTTATAAGTTTGTCCAACATCATAGACATAACTTAAGATAACATCATTTAGAAATAATATCAGAAATTAATTTGAAGTTCAGGATGTATATGGTATCAAATTAAATAAACTTTAGCTATAAATGAAAAAAATAATTATATAAAAAAAAGAATTCTAATTAAATAACAGAAAATGCATACATCTTTTTTGCAAAAAAAAAAAGCCAAAGTTAAAAAAATTTTTTTTTAAGGAAATGAAATAAAAAAATTCTAAAAAACACCAATCAAGGCAAAGACAAAAATCCAATATAATAATAACATTAACAAGTGTATTGAAAATGAAATAAACTTTCAAAAATAAGAAATACTTTTTAGAATGTTCAGGAGATCAATAGAAACTTTCGGACATAAGATTTTCTAAGAATTATCAATCCACATTATAACAAAAGTAACAATAACAATTTCTTTCTAAATTTTTTACCATCTCTTGAAATTCAGTTTATAACTGTCTATACATTACCATCTCTTCCAGTGAAAGATTATATATATATATATAATGTTTTCATGGTTATATATATATATATATAATGTTTTCATGGTTATATGATGTAGATAATACAATGTTTTTGGGTACGAAACGTGTACAATTTTGCATTTCAGTCCGATATTTCGATGGACTAGTAACCGCCATTATCAAGGTTAACTTTTGAAAGAACAATCTCGTTAGATCTCTATGAATAATGTGACTCAGTGCGAGATGAGAAGTGTGATTCAACTTGAAGTAGTTCAGCATTCACAATACTGTTGACAAGCCTTGTATTGTGGATGCTGAACTACTTCAAGTTGAATCACACTTCTCATCTTGCCCTGAGTCATGTTATTCATTGAGATCTAATAAGATTGTTCTTTCAAAAGTTAACCTTGATAATGGCGGTTGCTAGTCCATCGAAATATCAGATTGAAATGCAAAATTATACATGGTTCATACCCAAAAACATTGTATTATATATATATATATATATTCTTTAAAAGGTAAAAAAAAACAGATGATGATTATAAGATGTATATATAGAACATAAATTATATGTTCATGTATATTTATATTCATATATATGTATTATGTTGTAGTTCTGAAGAAGATTTCTGGGGCATTTGAAACTGTAACTGAAAAAGAGGGTGGCAAATAAAGCATTGGGTAACAGTAGAAAAATGCATGGATGATTTAATATTATATGGTTACCAATTCTTAACTTTTTCAGTGATGCCAATAATAATTTCTGCTTGGTCTATACTTACTTTTAATCTCTCTGTTATTTCAAATATAGAAGTCTCAATTTATCATGTGATCGGAAGACTTTATATTGTTCTTGTGTTAAGTATCAAATCACAGATGTATATTTAAAAGGTGGTGAAATACATCTATTAAAAAATCTTTTACAAATGCATAGCCATATTTCCTTTTAATATTAGGTTATTTCCACAAAAAGTATCCATCTAAACTATAATTCTATAATTGATATCTTCCATTATGTTTCGACTTGTATTAATAATCTAAGATATTTGTATATTTAACTTCTAATATGTTATTAACAATTTTTATTTTCTCCTCTTGTGAAAAGCCATTAAACATTATTATAATCTTTTCAGAATTTATGTTGAGTTTTTTTTTTTTACTTTCATTTGAGAAGTCTGTTAATACTTCCTAAAAATTTTATTATCTTAGCTTCCCATTTTAATCTTCAAAATACTTCATTTGAAAGTGCCTAAAAAGTTATAGAGTATGGAAACCTCTGCTACGAATATTTATCAATGTTAATTTTCTTATTGCCAGTACTTAATACAATCATTGTTGTTTCATTTTGATAAAAAATCATCAGAATTTGACAATTACTTTGGTTTTGTATTTTGATATCCCACTGTTTTAATCATTAAAGAAATACTAATAGAACCAAACACCCAAAGAATAACGACAACTCATACTTAGAGTTCTTTCTCTACAATTTCTCTTAATATTTGTATGTGATTTACCATGCTAAAATTAATTTTAAATCCAGCCTGTTTTTTAATTAGTTGGAGTCTAAATTTTTCTGTAGATTAAGTATATTAATCTTAGTACAATTCTTATTATACATAACTATTAAGTCTGTAATTTCTATTTTTTTTCTTTTATATATATATATATATATATATATATATATATATATATATATATATATATATATATATATATATATATATATATATATATATATATATATATTTGTTAAGTATTAATATAAGAACAACATTCTTTCAATTATCTTGTACATATTTATCATTTAAATATTTGGTATATAGCTTTGCCACCTATTTCTCTATTTTTGCACCTGCTTATGTTAAGGTAATAATAAATCCAACATTTCCCGAAGTTTTTCAATTTTTCAAGGTTTGATTGCATATCTTATTTGCTCCTTTAAAAAATAAGATGCCATCTAAAATTGCAACCTTTATAAAATTCGAAGAAGTTGTAATTGTGATGGATACTTTGTTTCTGGCCTTTTATTACTGTATAGTTTTTTGTAGAATTCTTCTATACACTTCATGCATCTTTCTTTTTAATAATATTGCCATTTTTTTATCTTATTATTGAGATAATTTTCATTCCCATACCAAGAGACTTTTGCCAATTTATAGTTTCCCTGTATTATTATTAATTCTTTTTCATACCATTTCATAGAATTCCATATATTAATTTTTTCTAAATGGATTCTTTTTAAATATGTTCAAATTCCTTCTTTTATTCATTGATTATTATGTTTCAGTTGAAAATTTAATAGTCAATATCTGATTTTTTTAACATCAGATAATGCTTAGCAGTTCTTAATATAATATAAGTTATCTTCTTATTCGTTTAGTCTCAAGTCTAATCATCATAAAAATCTGTTAATATTTTTAAATGATTCTCAAACTTTAGTATGAATTCATAGGAGTATTTGTATATATTAGAAATATCAACTATTGATACTTGTTTCTTTTAATAGCTGCTATCATTTTAATTTTACATATCTCTTATCTAAATAACAAATGATTACTTCCTGTATTGAATCAATTAAGAACCCTATAAATAGTCAAAATAAGTCATAGATCACATGACCCTATTCTCTTAAGCTTGTAAGTTATAAACAATGAAGATTGCCAATTCCTCAACAAGCTTTGTGATAAATGCTTAAGAGCCAGCATTTAAAATATCTCTGTCAGGAAACCCCCCCTCCCAATCCCCTGACCATGGTTTCATGCTTTGGCACTCCTCAGAGAGGTGCCAGATAGGTTCAGACACGAGATCCCTATAGTCTTGAAATATATATTTTAATTGGAATGAATACTTTATTTCCATTTTAGATCCCCCCTCCCCCAAAAAAAGAATTCCTAATATACAATAATTTTTTTCCTAGCAAATTTCCAAAGACTATTTTTTATTTAATTTCTTTCTACGCATCTAAATTTATACAGAGCACCTTCTTCTTTCAATTGTTTTCCGAATCTCCCATGATAATTTTAAAACGTTTGATCTGATTAAAAGTACTCTGCACAAATAAATAAATAAAATGTTTCTACTTCTCTAGACGAATGAGAATCCGTTGATGCATAAACCTAAATTATCTGCATTTGATATCTTTCGTTGAGTTAAGTAAAACTCATCATGTCACTCTGTCTGATAAGCCATCAATCTTCACAATGCTGTTTTCCACAATATACTTGTAACTTTATAGTAAATTTTCCACTAAATAACGTATATCTATATATATTTACTTTTGGTCACAATCTTTATTACTTTTTTTTTTTTAAATTTTGAATTAATTTGTATTTCAATATTATTCATTTTTACAAGAATCAAATTTTCAAAAAATGTTCGATTTATCGATTATTTTTCATAGTATTTTTTATTAATGTAATGACTTAAAAATTGTTACAAATGTTTATGAGTGATGCATTGTTACAAAAGTAGTAATAAAGATTGTCCATTGTCTAAAAATAATCTTGGCATCTTTCCTGGGTGACGATTGTATTTTGTAAAAGTTCAACCTTGCAATCATTGCTCCTTCAGCTTTTCTTTTGTTCATTAGTTAATTGTTTTTGGATAAGTCTCCGTCTATGTTGCTCTAGCTATTATTAATGCTAACATCTACATACTTACTGTCATATTTGTTGGCGCCAGATCGCCCTCTTTCATATTTTATTTATTTAGATCAATCATTTCCCATGTCAGCCTGAAGGTCGTCTGGGGTGCATGGAGTTGGTCACGAGTTCTTGTCTTGTTTAGTTTCTTCCTATAAGATTGGGATAGAGCCATGCTTTTTTTCCTCATGTGACATAGCATCAGCCGGAAAACGAACCCGCTATCCCGGGACAACTGCTTGTAAAGCAGCTGTCACTGACCTCTCAACCACCAATGATTGACATAGAGCCATGCTTTTGATAAAGAAAAAGCTTGATATATACTAATTTTTGTATATTTACATTTGTGTAAGTATATTTTTATATTCCTATTGCACACTTTTACTTATATTCAAAACATAATTCACTTTTACTTATGTAATCTAATATTTATATTTATGAATTATATTGAATTGTACTTTGTATTAGATATTATCATTTTATGTAAATGGTTTTACAGAAAATAAAAAAAAAATTCTTTTTTTATATAATTAACAACTTTTTAAATAAAATCATTAATAAAATTTGAAATATAAAGAATAAGTATTTAATTTCACAGATATATATTTTTTAAAATTAGAATTTGTTAGTCAATTAGATATACAAGACAAATACAATGTATTTTCATGATTATTAAGCATTGTTATCTATGGTTTATCTTATGTTTATAACTCCAGCAATACCTGATTGAGCTTGTGGCTGCAAGGGTTTGTTCGTGATTGAAAGTTCTTGGATTTTTTAGGGGTGGAATATTCAGATTTTAGGCAACTGATAAATTGCCCAAGTGTCTTTAATTATTCTCATAGGGGTTACTATGCAGTCTCTTATCTTAATTTTCTCTATGGTCTTCCAGAATGTAGAGATTAAATGATAGTTGTTATTTTGAAGATTAATTGACATTGTAATGATATAGTATTATTTTTCCAAGGCAATTGCTGATCTACATAGAATAATGTATAAATTAAAATAGCATATTTAACTTCATCCATCATGTTTCAGTACCCTGATAACTTATAAAAACCCGAAGCCCTAATGCATGAGGTGCTTAACTATTGTTAATAGTTAAATGTGAAAATTAGCAATGATTTGCAAAGCTCTGCACTGCTCTTAAAATGACATTGTGACAGACTGTATGATTCGATGTAGAATGTATGAGTGAAAATCAGAGCAATACTTGAAATCAAATATTCAAATATGGTTCATTAACAATTCACTGTTGAGCAAATAATTTATTAATTTATTAAATAAAATCTAAGGCTTATAACACAATCACTGAGCCATAATATATAACATTATTATTGCAAATAAATTGAACGAGATATCCAATTCAGGTAATGATCCCCTCAGCACCTTCCTCTCAGCCCCAACCTACATAGGGACTAGGATTTAGGCCCCAGGGACCACCCCACAACTAGATACTCTTGTTCAGTCAGCAAGGTTGAGTTAAATCTAAATCTTCCTTCAAAATCATATTTTCCAATAGACTTCTCTAGAAACTTACTTGTTAAATTTAGCGCTAATTTTGGTGTTGAGCATTTTAAATGGAATGACATTTTGAAAGACAATTTAAAAGTTCTGATACAGGATGTATGGGTGAAAGTTAGAGGAAATACATGAAAATGATATTTAAATCCAGTCAAAAACTAATCACCATTGGGCAAAGTATTCCTTGAATTAGGTAAAATTCTGGTTTATAACACAAGTAATCAAACCGCCATGAATAACATTCTTGCTAACAAATGAATGAGTTATCCAATTTTTGTTAATGATCCCCACAGTGCCCTCCTCCCAGCTCTGGCCCATAAAAGAACTAAGATTTATCCCTCAGGGACCTTCCCAACAATCAGACACTCTCATTCAGTCAGCAAAGTTGAGCTAAATCAAAATACCTCTTGAAAATTAAATTTTTCCATAGAATTCCTAGAAACATGAATGGCTGCCATTTATTTCTAACAGCATTGTAAAGAAAGTTGTTATCAGTTGGTGCCATAATTTTTGTGTGAAAAGAAACCTAAGAGATGCCTCTTATCAATTGGAATCAGTTTAGAGAAGCATTCCATAAACTATAACTAAGGTAACTATAATGGGGAGCAAGTAACAGAGTAAACTGTATATATGTATTTAAAAACCCTTTTATTTTAAATGACAAAACTGTATGTAATTTTAAATAAAATCCTACATAATATAATCATGTAGTGAACAGTTCAGAAGAAACAAGAAATCTCCAAATAATAAGTCAAAACAAGCAATTTTCTTCCAGAGAACAAATTCATGCTTCTTTTTTACTTTACTCAGTTAATAATTAGTCTAGGAACTGTTACACAATGATTTTGCCACACTATTACTGTGAATACCATACAAGATTTTCTTTGTGCATTAATGCAATTAATTACACAAAATTCAATCATTACCTGAATGTTTATGATGATGGTGTTTTAGTTGTAATGATATGTTGGACTATTTCCATCATCTAACATTAAAAATATAGAATGTTTTTAGAAAATTTTTATAACTTCATTTAAACTTTCCAATTACATTCAATTGTTAATAATGGCACACAGGTTAGTCTATAACACAATATTTCAAGGGATATTAATTGCCATTTTTCTTCAGATGTTGCTGGCCTGATCAGTAACAGTACTAGCAGGGAAATTGAATCTGGACTTATAAATTCTTAAATAATAATCTATCCAATTGAGCTATCCAGTAAGCATCACTGATGTTGTTAATAGGGAGTGAAATTTGTATATTAGTCTGATTTTAAATATATTCACAAATCATTATGGAATTACAATTCAATATTTAGAGAATAAAGACTGCATCACATTAACAACCTCATAACATTAATGACATTTTATAAATTTAAATATTAAAACAACATACATTAATGTATATACAATTTAAACAGAAATAATTATATTTTTGGAAGCCATGTAAAAACAACACTCATATGTCAATAAATGCAAAGAATAAAATGGATATATATATATTGATTTCTCTGTATTTGTAATTCAAATTTTCAAACATTTGTCAACTTCACTGAAAGTGAACTTAGCATTAGATTATAAAAAAGAAAGAAATCACTTAGATATGGAAATGAACAAATGTTTGTAAATTTGAATATATATATATAAATAAAATGTCCGTTAATTAAAAACTATTGTAATAACAATAAAAATAATAAATATAACAAAAATTAACTATCATATATAGTCTTTCAATCTGCAAAAGTACTTTCAATTAATTACTTAATCCTTCTCAACTGCCGTTAAATTCAAAAAACATAAAGAAGTTTTTTAAATTTAATGGCAGTTGAGGAGGGCTAAGGAATTAACCAAAACTACTTCTGCAGATTGATACACTGTGTATAATAGTTAATTACCATTATATATATATATATATATATATATCATTAAAACCTGGTCAACACTTAGACAATCCCAATATCAATAACATTCAACAATTTCAAACTGTTGTCAAGACAACTTCCTTTTAACAATAAAGATGGAATAACACCTTCATTAATGATCCAATATATTTATATAAACACTAAAAATTGACCATAGAGATTGAAATTATTGATACAAAGAAGTTTAAATAAGTCTCTTTACACAGATAAATATAACCTGTTCTGAATGCAGACTAATAAATAATCAATAATAACATTATAAATTGCAATTATAAATTTCAAATTGCATCCAAAGTATTAATTAAATAATAAGTGTAATAATGCTCAAGACCAAATGGGTTTGTAAGTAATCATTAAAAACTAGTCAACACATAAACAATCCCAATATCACTAACAACCAACAATTTGAAACTGTTGTCAAGGCAATCTCCATTAACCATAAAGGTGGAATCTAAAGGTGGAATCCCACCTTTATTAATGGTTATTTATATAGACAGTAAAAATTGCAAATTGACAACAGAGATTGAAATTATTGATACATATATATGTACACGTGTGTGTGCATGTATTACTTTGTATGTAATGTTTAAACAAATTACATATAATACAGAAAAATAAAGATGCCACCTATAAATACATAATAATCATTTTCAGCAATTAGCATTGTCTGAAGTTATTTCATCATTATTATCATTATATACACAGCTATGAAATTAAAAACAAATGAAATGTATCCATTTATGAAAAAAAAAATTCCCATTATCATGATTGCCACAACTTAAATAAAAACAGCATAAATAAATAAACAATAATAACTATAATCACCAATCTGAAAGACTGTTCAAAAGTGCAAATTGGAAAAACAATATTCTACTAGATAAAAGATAATAAGACCTTAATCTAAAGTAATGCTGTTTAGAAGTAAATGACTAATGATTTTTCATTTTTACTCTAGAATGTAATTGTTAAAAATTGGGATGTGTTTTCTCTGCTCAAACCAAAGATTGGTGGCAGTTCCTTAAGCATATAGAGAGTGATGATTAAATGATGGTTCTCTATCATAGAATTTATTATATTTGCCTTCATAGAGAGAACTTAATGTATTTCATATTCATTATATCTGTTAAAACATTTTTCCATGTATTAAATGTCTAATGTTCCAATCTTTCAATTTTTTTCACATCCCATTACTTAATTTTTCATAACTATCTTCAATTTATTCCTATTCTTTATTTTGTCCGTAATTTGAATTTTCAGCATTTTATATCAGCATCCACATTGCACACTTTCAAAAAAACTGACTATTTGTCTCTTTGTCAAAATCCATATTAGAGATATAGATGTGCCCATATTCCACATGAAGATAGTGATAATTATCGAAATTCATATCAAAGATATATGTGTGCCAATAGTTCATATGAAGATATAATGTATCCCCCTATTTCATATGAAGATATTGCTAATCATCAGAATCCACATCAAAGATATATGTGCGTCCATACTTCATATAAAGATATAATGTGTGCCTCTATTCCATATGAAGATATTGATAGTCATCAGAATCCATATCAGAGATATATGTGTGTCCATACTCCTTATGTAGATAATGATACATTTTTTATTTTTGGTTTCATTAAAACCTTTTTACCATAGTCACATTTAATTTTTATCAAATAGTTTTTGTGGTTTTATAAATATAACCATCTTTCTATATTTTCCATAATGTAGTTGATTCCTAATTATAGACAATCCACCATTACATCATTATTATTATTATTATTATTATTATTATTATTATTATTATTATTATTATTATTATTATTATTATTATTATTATTATTATTATTATTATTATTATTATTATTATTATTATTATTATTATTATTATTTTGATTTTCAAATCATATAGTTTATCATTACATTTTTTTTATTGATTTTGATATTATACCTTAATTCTTTTTTTAAAGATTGCTTTTTTTTTAATTTATGAAATATGCAATTGTTCCTTTTTTCCTGAAAAAGCTTTATATCCGGAAAATAAATTGCGCTGAAAATTCTACTAAGTATGCACATTATATATCTTTTTCTATTTTTTTTTCCTCTTCTTATCAGGCAGTTAAAATAAAAGTTAACTATTTTTTAAACATTATGGTAATTATATAATTTTATTATATATTCATTTCAATATATATTTAATATGTAAAAGAAATGCATATAAACTTTTAAAATAAAGAAATGAAATAAAAATCTCTCGAGATTATACCTCTTAAAAGTTTCAAATTTATCTATAACATTTATGCTTCAATAATCTTCATATTCATCAATTTATAATTTCTTTGACATATTTTTGAGGGGTGGTGGTGGGGAGTAATTGCAGGATTTTATTTCTTTTCCGTATTTTAGTGGACTAAAGCAGCAATTAAAACTATGCAATTTTCTTCAATTTTTAAATCAATCATGCCTGAAATAAAAGGCATTAACTTGTGTCATAATCCAGGGTCTCTTATTTTATTATTATTTTTAGACATGTAGAATACCTTTTTATAAAATAGTAAAATTGAGCCACATACTTGTAAGTGAAACAGTTTACTAGACATTAATCTTGGTTCATTTCATTGCCAGATAGTAGGGGAAAATATATATAAACAGTTATACATTTATAGGTGCTGTATACAACATTCATATATAATTCAGTGACACTCAAGAATCAGTTCAAATGAAGAATAGATCAATAAAGGATGAGAAAATACAATATTTCGGTTTAATGAAAGAGAGGGGAATTTAAAATTAGTATATATATCGTGTCCATGTAGAATCTCCGTGTACAGTACTTTCCTTTATTTGAAATCTGACCTGAGCTTAGGAATAACACCAACATAAATTTATAGTTTTTTTTTCATGTGTCATAGCATCGGCAGGGAAGTGAACCCGGGACAACTGCTTGTAAGGCTGCTGTGCTGACCTTTCGACCACCAACGCTTGACGGTCAAATCACGAAAAAGTGCACCAATCTTTAAATTCATATTTAATCTCTCTAACCATATATCTTCATTTTTATATACTGCATTTCACATTTCCCCCCTCGTTATTCCTGTATACTATTTACTACCACATCACACATATATTTGTTATACCACATATATATAAATAAAGTATGAAAAAACTAAAGATAGACTTTTTATTCAAATAATAATAACAATAATAATAATAATTTAATAACAAGAAATTGGATCAACAAAAGAATAATACACGTATATTCAAATAAAGCATACGAATCATTTCAATTATATATTAATCAGCATATATTAATAACAATATCGGATTCTTGAATAATAAATTATCTATATTTTAAATAAACATACTCATCTTAATTTTTTATAATTAATATCTTTATTTGAAATATTTCAAGAACTAATACTGATTTGACCCCTTGTGCATATCTATGTTGATACAGAGTATAACATTTATGTACAAATAAATCACTGAATTTTGGGATAGATTAGTAGACCTCCCCCTTCCCAACGATATATCAGAATCAAAGATTGGGGGGAAAAAAAAATAAGAGCAAACATTAAAAACAAAATTATCTTCCTGGTTTTCAATTTCAATCTTCTGTAAATGATGATCATGTGATGTTTAATGGCTAAAATACGTGTTTGGTTTTATCACATTGAGAAATTGTTTAGGTTTAGCATTAATTTCCTCAGTAGCTTTAGTACCTTGTACAGGTTTAAACCTGCATTTATATATGTAATATATTCGGGGTTCGAACTCAGACTTCCACATGACCCACCACTCTCATTGCCATCTCATATTGCTGACCCACCTAATCACACACATGTTGAAAAGATAAATAATCACCAATATACGTATTTCATGCTAAACCAGCAATCATCAGTTGGTCTACATTACTATCTTCACACATATATATATAATCAGTACTCAGCTTTATATTAAGATAGCCAATATTCATACTTTAATGGACAGGCTTCAAACTATTTCAACTCACAACTCAGTAGCTTTAGGTAATAGCTGTATTTATTCCTTTATATCTTCTATTATATGACTTGATTAATTGACATATCTATTCATTATCTTCTGAATACTCTCTGTTTTTTTAATTCTTTCATACATGACTTCTTGATTCCATCTTAGTATCTCACGAGCAATTATTTTATTATTTCTTCCCTACATTCTGTAATATTTCTCCTATTTTTATAACTTCACTTTCTGTTTCTTATAGTAGTATATTTTATACTTTTCTCAACTACTATATTTTCTTTTATCTTTATGATAGCTGCTTGATTTACCTGAGATACTTTAATAATCTTTTTACCACTTCCATTTTTGCATTTACTGAATGATACTTTCTATTTTCTTCTTCTGTTCTTCTCTTTCAGCATCATTTTTTAATCTATTGAATTATTTATTCTTCAATGTTGTTGATTTTGTTGTATTCATACCTTGATATTTATCTCTTCAGTAGTTTGATCAATCTTTCTAGTTAATGCTTTGCTATTTTAATCCATCTTGTTAGTTAATCTTCATTATTTGATACAATTTTCCCAGATTAATGCAAAAGTTTCAAGCTTCTTATTTTTTAAAAATTATACTGTAGATTTTTTTTTTGATTATTCAATACTGTAATCACAATACTTATACATGTTCAGTAAGTATAAGGGATTTGAACTCAGATTTTCAGGCACCCTTCAACTATCCACGCTATCTCATACAACCGATACCCATGACCACACACATGTAGAAAAGATAAATAATCACCAATATATGTATTTGGTGCTAAACCAGCACTCATCAGTTGGCCCAGATTATCATCTCCCACACATATATATATATAATCAGTGCTCAGTTCATATTAAGATAGCAAATATTCATACTTTAATGGACAGGCTTAGCATGAAATATGTATATTGATGATTATTTATCTTTTTTACATGTGTGTGGTCATGTGTATAGGTTGTATGAGATAGTGTGGATAGTTGAAGGGTGCCTGAAAATCTGAGTTCAAATCCTCTATACTTACAATTAAGCTCCCACGTTTGTAAGAGTGCCTGATTTTCAAATATTTTTTATACATTTTCAGTAACTGATTTTTATTAAAAACTTTTATTTAAGTTACATTCTCTGTTTGTTTCTAAACACTTTTATTTAATTTAGAATAAAATTTTAAATTTTAGGTTTAATATATTTATATTCAATATAATTTGTTCAAATTTGATACAAACCTCTGGCAATACAATGTGGCAACAAAATATTTAAGATAGATTACATTAATTATAAAGTGATGGGTAGATGAAATTTAAAATATTTTTATACCAAATTTAAAATAAGTTATTATGACTTTGAGGTTTTGAGTAACACATGCAAGAGGGTGATACATTACATTTTGATTGGTGGTTTGTTTCAATTAAATGCTTTTATTGAAGTCAAAATTTTAAAATTAGGATTTAATATATTTATATTCAATATAATTTGTTCACATTTGGTGCATTTTTATAAATCACTAGCACTGCAATATAACACTAAAATATTTCAGGTAGATTACCTAGTTTCTGAAATACAAAGCAATGGGTGGATGAACAAAACTATATTGTAAACAACTTGATTTAATATCTGTGATTTTACTTTCAACCTGAAAACATTTTAGCATCATTTAAAATTGATATAAAAACAAATCTTTGATTATAACTTTAATGATAAAAACTAAATAATAATAGATATAATAAATATTTTATAATCAATGCTTTTATTTACTTTGGACTAAAAAAATCATCAATGATAAAATATTTTATATCAATTATTTTTATACTTCCATAAGTTTGTGAAATAGATCTCAAGCATGGACAGTATATATATATATATATATATATATATATATATATATATATATATATATATATATATATATATATATATATATATATATATACAAATGATAGTAGATTACATTCATCAGTGTTCTCACACATATATAAAGTAGCACATGCATAAGATCACACACTGGAGTCTCTTAAGATTAGGAAAGATAGACAAGATAAATGATGACAGTCCTCAACTTAGTTCAGCTCCTATAATTTCACAACCTTCAGCCAGGAAAACAGTATCTACTTCAAACACATCGAGTTATAAAATCATAAAGTTGTTATCCTACTTAAACTCTCTGGAAATTCAAATACAATCAACATTGAGTCTAGCAGCACCATTCTTCCTTTGAAGTTGATTTTCTCCTCATTCTCTACAACTATCAGTTAATCTGAATCCACTATTTATAATAGATGCAATGGAATTTAAAAATAGGATGATTACATAGTCTTTTCCTTTTTGCTTTAGACAAAAATATTTTCTCTCCTTTTATATTAAAATTTTAAATTTTTTTATCAAAATCAGAAATAAATCACACAAAATATTTGTATTAACTAATGATCTTTTTATATAATTTCAATTTATTTATAATATTTCAAAAATATCCAAGAAATATTATAACAGAGGCAAAACTCTCGATACAGTAATGCTACCCAGTGCAAACCAGAGTAATCAATGGATGCAACAAGGTTTATGTCTAAAATTCCTAACTAATGCTTACTCATTCAATATCCACAGATTTGTTTCTTGTTTGTGGCTTTCATCAGTGAGGAATCTTGGATCTGAGAGCACTTCACCTAGAACTTATGATCTAATGCAACATTCCAGCAGCCATCTTTTATCTTTTTAGTTAACTACAAAGCTACGAGTCCAAAATAAAAACACAATAATGTTTCCAATCCAAGCTCATTCACCGATATAATCATGTAAATCTGAATCCATCTCAGCATCTATACATTTGACACTACTGTATGGAGTGTTTGGTCTGTTATAACAACTTGTGTAAACAAGGAATGCTGATCATGTTGTGAAATGAATATTTATCCCTGTAATGAGTAAGATGTTTTCAGATAAAACTGAAAGAGCTGTTGTTTAGAAAACACCCATTGAGCATAGTGATAAGTGTGAAAAACTACAAGTGGGGTTAAATAGATCAAAATGAACATCGCAATCTAATATTTTTCAAACCGTAAGTCAGTGTTTCTAAGCAAATAGGAAAACTTCCAGATAAAAGTTTTTCCCAGAATAATTTGGCCAGCCATATCATGCTGACACTTTTAAAGTATTTTTCAATACTCCATTTTAACAACAAGTATGGTGACCTTATCTAGCAGAAGACTATCTACTACGTATGGTTAGAAAACCAAAAATTATACTGGTCAAAGCATACAGAGTGATATAATCAGACAAGAGAATAATGTTGAAGTTTGTTAAAACCACTTATCATCTGCTTTAATGATGAGAAGCGAACTGTGCCAAAAGACCTATCAGATCTACTGTATATGCTATCTAACATCACCAGTTCCCAAGTAGAACAACTACCATCCTTGATGAATTAACTAAGATTTGTTCATAAATATAGTAAAAGAATGATATCTGAAAAATCATGGTTTTGAACTTTTCAAACTTTACACTTGGTAAGATCTTATCAATATAATTATTTTAAGGTGTTAACTTTAAAATATCTCTCATAATTATTATTTTTATTATTTTTACTGTTTGGTATTATATTTATTATACTTGGTAATAGTTGCAAATACATGAACAATAAGTTTATATATCTATTGTTAATTTGTTATTATTAATCAATTTATCAAATTCAAACATTATATTAGTAACATCCATTGTAGTCTTAATATCCACAATCCTGAGAAATCATGCAATCCACCAGAGGGCATGTAGTATGATCAAGCATTAATACATTTTCCATAAATAAACTTTCTACTTGGAAGGTTTGTCATCTTAAAGTTTCATTTTCTTTTTTTTATTTATTGATACTAAAAAAACAAATTGAAATACTTTTGGAGTAACAATAATTAGTTAACCTTCAGTGCTGATTATAATCATCATCATCATCATCACTACAGATGTTTGATTAGTATTATTGTATACATTTGAATTTAACTATTTTTATTTGAATGTATATTAGCCATAATATAAATATTTATTTTGCACACCTAATGTTTTATTATATTTGGAGCAGATCAAAATTACTGTTATATATCATCATCATTATCAACCATTATCAATCCACTGCAGGATGAAGGTCTCCCCAAGTTTAATCCATCTTCTCCAATCTTTAGCCTCTCTTCTCCACAACACCCCTGCACATTTTCTTATTTCATCCATCCATCTCACATGTGGTCTCTTTCTGGGTCTTTTACAATCTCTTGGAATCCAGTTCAAAATTTCAATTGTCCATCTATTATCATTTCTTCTAGCATATTACTGTTATATATATATATATTACAAGATTTTCTGTTCTATATGGAAAATAATATTTATTTTATATGCACAAACATTACAAAGTGTTCAGATTTTAATTATATATTTATATATAATTTATTATATCAAATATTTTCCTGATCTAAGCACAAATATTTAATTTAAACAGTAAGGATTTTTTATTCATCCATATGTGCTGTATTATTTTTTTATAATATCTCAATGATGTCTTATTGAGTATTGAGAAAACTCTCAAACTAAGACACAAGATAAAGACTTTTGAAAAGATAAGAGTAGCCATCTTATCTTTAAACCTAATTTCTAATTATATAGACCAATCTAAAACACTTCAGTGTAAAAGCATGAAGATGTTTCTCTGTTAACTTTCCTTCCACTATTTTTTTTCTGTAAATTTTCTACATGTTAATACTTAGAAATATTAGAAAATATGTAACATTTGATTTTATTTACTAGCACAGACATAGTATGTAATTTAAACAGTAAGGATTTTTCATTCTAACACATGCACTGTTCTGTTTTTTATTATAATATCTCAATGATGTCTTGTTGAGTATTGATAAAACTCTCAACAAGACATCATTGATGTTATAAAAAACAGCTGTGTTACAATGAAAAATCCTTAAGTACCAAATGTTACATAATGTCTAATATTTCTGAGGGTTAACATATAGTAAATTTTAACACACACACAAAAAAATAATGGAAGTAAACTGAACAGAGAAATATTTTCATGGTCTTAAACTGAGATGCTTTAGATTGGCTGCTCTTATCTTTTCAAAAGTCTCTATCTTGTATTTGATATTTTTCTGAAGGTTTGTAATGAATATAAGATATGATATGTTGGACTATTTCCATAATTTATGAGTGAATGTTGAATGTATTTGGAATGTTTAAATAAAGTTTTAAATTTTTTTTATTTACACACAACATTCACTCATAAATGATGGAAATAGTCCAACATATCACATCTTATAATATACCATCATTACAAACCTTCAGACAAGTCTCTATATTGTATCTTAATTTGGGAGTTTCCTCAATAGACAAGACATCATTGAAATATGCACATTATATTATTTACAAATAAAATGAATGAAATTATTTATAAAATATTGAAAATATTATATCAAATAATTATACTCCAAATTAATCTTTACCATCTTTCAATCAAATATTTGAAAAGATCTCAAGAGAATTTTTTTTTTAAACTATTGTGATATAAATATGACTTATCCATTTTTTTCTAAACTTTTATTCTGTAGCTTTATAATGTCTGACTTCTAGTTAGATTTTTACACACTTTATTGAAATTTCATAGATTTGACTATCTTTGTCCAAGATCAGCCCTTATCAACAAAAAAAATACATTTATAGTCAGGTCTGAGACGTCTTAGAGATATCAATATCATTCTCTACTACATCAAGTTGGTTGGTCACATGCTCAAATGATTAGCAGCAAAACACTGGAGGAATGCAGTACTTCATTACTGAAAAAATGACCACTGCTACTTGTAAAACATTGTCTCTCCTTTCCAACATTTTCTGCCACAAACTTTCTGATAGTTATTACTGTCTTCAAGTATTACTCAGCCATTTATAGCTTATATTATATTTCTGATTATTACAAGTCATAAATCCAGTGAGCCTTGCTTATAAGGGAAGACAATTTTGAATTGATATAGTAATTGATCATCACTTAAGATACTATGGCTTTTCATGAATTCAATTTTCAAACATGGATTCTACTGTTTTCTGGACAATTTCTTGGCACTTTTTCATTTTCTTAAGACATGATGAATATATTCTGACGATAATCTAATGTTTAAGATAGGTCTGATGCTTATAAATCTATTAAATCAAGTTTATACTAGTAATACATTTATGATTAGTAATTTTCTAACTATATATAAAAATAACTACATTATATTTACATAAATCAAATTTTTTTCCATCTAGTAGAGTTTCACTTTAATTACAGATAATTTGCAAAACTTTTAATCTTTTAAGTTTATTTCATTTCACAGATTTTAGTGAAAAGGTATTTATTTTAAACTGCACTTATCTTTTATAAATGAGATAAATGTTTGGAAGAATTTATATAAATTTAAATAAATCAATGAAAATGTGAACATGTTCACATATAAAGTGTTCGGCTTATATAAATGTATATATGACAGTAATTAATTGCTTCTTAAAGTAATTTAAATCATAAGTTTTTACATGGTAAAATTAAAATGTTAACACACTTATAAGATTTTCAACTACTATAATCTTTTTTCTTTTTAAAATTAACAATATTTAAGTTTCAGCTTTATTCCTTTACTTCCTTTTCAGATTTTTTTTTTAAACAAAAAAAGATAATATATCTAAAAATGAATGTGACATTCAAATGTATTAAATAACCTTCACACCACCGCACATTATGACTAAAGATCGCATGATCACAATTTCTTATGCTTTCTCATAAATGTTATTAAAACAGGCAAAACTCTCCATATAGTAGTGCCAAAAGCCAGAAACTAGTCTGGGGATATTGGATGAGTAGGCACTAGATAGGGATTTTATGCACAAGCCTTCTGGCATCCATTGGTTTATCTGGCTTGCACTGAGTGGCACTACTGTATGGACAGTTTTGCCTGTTTTATGACTAAAGATACAGTAAAAGACAAATGACTCCCAAGATACATTTTTTGATGAGCCAACTCTCATGTATGTCTGTGTTTAATTTAAAAAACCAAAAACCAATATATTAATCTTTAACTGAGGTTTAAAGTTTGCATATGAGATAGATGCAATCTCTAGTTTAATAAAGAATTGGCAATAAACATTACTGTATTTACCTAGAGTGGATGGTGTCAAAGTTGTGGATGGAGTAAGTTTGGCATTTATAAATCAAAATGTAACAGTATTATATGAATTTAGAAATTATTAGATAATTTTGTTAACAAATAGATAAGAATATCTGTAAATATAATTGTTATAGCAAATATGAACATGTACTATTGCAGAATTTTAAAATAGATAATATAATTAAAAACTAGATTTATATTTTAAAATAAGAAGTCAAATTAAAAATATACTGAAAGAGAAATAAAACTGAAAAAAAAAGTTAAAAACCAGAAAAGTCTGGCAGAAATAAATTATAACATCAATAATATTAATAAAAATTCATTTGGTTTATTGTTTAAAAGTTACATTCTATTTAAGCATCAATGTGGCAGATTGTTCTAAGCATCAATGCAGAATATAATAGTTTGCCAGCAACCACTGTTCTAAACTTCATAGAATAATACAATCAAATAGAAATAAGCCAACAAGTCATCAAATAATAATAAAATATTCACAAAATTTTTTCTAAGCAAACCAACTGCAAGCATAATGAGTAGTTTCACCTACTCAAGAAACATTATTAGATATAAGATATAATTATAGTCTTCACCCAGTAGATGATATAGGTATTATTTATAAGTTTTGGATAACGGATTCAGTATAATCGAAATACATAATTAAACAGATCAGAATCTATAGTCAAAATATTTAGCTGTAAAAAATTTCCAAATTTTTTTTTGACTTGAAAAATTATTCAAGTAAACGGAAATGATTTGCAAGGACAAAGACATTTATAATAGGTTAATATGCTACTTAAAGTCTACACTAACAATCCACTTCTTTAGTCATTTAATAATATTTAAAAAAAATCACAAAGAATATAGGTACACTGAAACCAAATAAAGGAAGTTTTGAAGTTAATAATTATTACAGAAATTTCAGCAACTATCTTAAAAAAAAAAGCATTTATAAAACCATGATTAAATAAAGCATTATGATCAATTTTCAAGAAAGTATCAATCTAGAAAAACTATCATTGAATAGGCAGACATTTTACTAATTAATAATAGAAAAAAGCTATATATACAAAGTGAGCACAATATTTTACAAGGATATATTAAATACATCAGTATTTATTTCTTCCAATCTGATAAAAATCTTCATCATATAATGCACGAAATATATACAAAACTAAATCAGATGCATCCATAAAAAAAACAATAATTGGTTGAAAAAAATATTTTTATTCATGCTTCACATGAGAGAAATATTATTAAAAATGAAAACTATGTATATCTCTTTCATCAAACTACAACGGAGTGCAGAATTTAAAAAAAAACCTGAAACAATATGACTTAACAAGATTAGAAGTAAAAAAAAAAAAATTAATGTAATCATATTCACCAAAAATGATAAATGATAGCTGAGAGTAGTGGGTCACGTAAAAGTCTGAGTTCGAATCACGCATAATGCAGGTTTATGCCTGTACAATGTATTAAATGATAGTTGAATAAAATGATTTTAGATTTAAAAATAATCTGCCCTCACTGGTTCCAGGATTGTAGTTCTAATTAGACAGTCGGTGAAGGGTTAGATGATACTTATAATATTTGCTCTGGTATACTGAAAAAATAAATATATGTGCAGTAGGGTTTTATTCTCCACAAGATAAAGTGTATAGTCTCAACAAAGGGTATATACAGTACAAGAAAAACTGATTAAAAAAAAACAATAAGAAAAGTTGTACCAAAATATAAAAAGTGTATTAGCCAATTTTTATTTCATAGATTTTTTATAGATATTAATTATTAACAAACATTAAAAAGGAATCTGTAAAGATTTAAACATGGAGATAGATTACTAAAGATTAAATTAAGTTTTTTAATTCTGCCACTGTATATGAAAATCTGCCATTCATTAATTATGCAGTTCACAATTTGCATATGACAGCATTTGCATAAATCGGAGATAATTAAATCCTATTTCTAAAACAGCAGATAAGCAAAAAGATAGGGTTGTTTTGAATCTATTAATGAGATTCAAGTAATATTTAGAAATATCAAATTCACATGATTCTTATTGTTGGATAAGAATATTTAAATTCATTTTGGACTTTACAAATACTTAATTATGTTATAATTTATTGATTGTTTGAAATGATTTTCGGTTCAGCATCTGGAAAGAGAATATTTACTGAGGAATATTTTAAATAATAAACCTATATCTTCAGTTATATTTATATGTTGGACTATTTCCATCATATAATATTAAGTATTGAATGTCTTAAGATAATGGAAATACTCCAATATATAAATGCAACTAAAATACCATCATCATAACAAACCTTTAGGAAAATATATTTTCAGTTAGTATTAAATTTTATCTATCTAAATCTTTTTATACATTTTATAAGAAAAAAATTTGTTTTTTCATGTCAGGTAAAACAATGTCTGAAAAGATTTAAAATGAACACTAAAGAGACATATTTACAAAATTTTTAAAAATGAGGCATTTATTTATATAGCGCGATGTTTATAAATTGTAATACACTAAAGATCAGCCTTTCAAGCTAACGTACATGCACTTTTTACAAATGTTAATACTAATAAATGAATACTTTCATTTCCAACACAAGATAGTCTTTTCGAAAGAATAAAATGAATCCACTTATTCTTTCAACCCAAATGCTTATATATATGGGCAAATCTTAAGTACTGGACATGAAAGCGTGAAATGAGGCATTTATTTATATAGCACGATGTTTATAAATTGTAATACACAAAAGATCAGCCTTTCAAGCCTCATGCTTTCATATCCAGTACTTAAGATTTTCCCATATATATATAAGCATTTGGGTTGAAAGAATAAGTGGATTCATTTTATTCTTTCGAAAAGACTTTATCTTGTGTTGGAAATGAAAGTATTCATTTATTAGTATTAACATTCGTAAAAAGCACATGTACCTTAGCTTGAAAGGCTGATTTTTAGTGTATTAAAACTTTTAAAAGTAAATTAAAGTCATATAACATTAAAAAGTTATAAGAGAAATTACATATTTAATGTTAGATAAATGACTATCCAGTATGTCCAGAAAGAATAAATTTGATGATTTGTCAAGATTAAAAATAAGAATGAAATATCTAAAGCTGAAAATACAAATAAAGCATTAACAGAGAAAATAAAATGTTTGAGATAAAAAATATACAGACTATTTGTCTGAAGGTTTGTAATGATGGTATATTATAAGATGTGATATGTTGGACTATTTCCATCATTTATGAGTGAATGTTGAATGTACAGAAAATTTTAAACTTTATTTAAACTTTCCAAGTACAAACAACTTGTTAGTAATAACATATAAATAGACAATACAGGTTAGTAATTACACAATGTTTCGAGTAGTATTATTCTGCACTCTTCTTCAGGTGTTGCTGGCCTATATGCACAGTGACAATATTTGCTTAGAAATTGAACTCACACCTTTAGATCTTGAATATCAAATTTTTAAGGCAAACACTCTACCAACTGAGCTATTCTGTCAAACGCAACATATAGTAGAAATTTGATATGTTTATATATGAGGGTTGGTTCAAATCCTCCTGAGTCCTTCAATTTTTTTTTATAACAAATCTAATTATTTTTTATTTTTTCCTAAGAGGAAGATTAATTAGAGGCTTCCATATATTGTGTATTGCCACGCTGGGTTGACTTATAGGATTATTTACCATTGTCATATGAACAGCTTCCTTGAATTTTTTTCTAAGCATTTTCCCCCCTCTTTATCCAATATCTTTGTATTTTCCCACTTAAGCATATGGTCATTAGAACATACATAATCTGCTATAGTAGACACATCTGTTTTTTCTCTTTTAACCATTAATTTGTGCTCCTTCAATCACTGCTCAACAGCGTGACATGTCTCATCAATGTATTTCATTCTACATTCACATGGTATTTCACGAATGCAGTTTTTGTTCTTCAGCATTTCCAGTTTAGGCTTAGTAGAAAGAAGCATTCCTCAAAATGTGGTATGGCTTTGGAAAGCAGTTCTAACGTTATATTGATTGCAGATTTTCTTTAAATTTGTCCACCATTCCTGGTATGCATGGCTACACTACCATACCAATAACTGTTTTCTTTTTTGGTGTCTCTTTGTGTTGTCTATTGAAGGTTTTTCTGATGACTGCTGATGGATAACCATTCTTCATAAGCATTTGTTCTATGTGAATCTTTTCTTTTTCCAAATCACTGGTTTCTGAACAAACCTCCTTTGCTCTGTTCCATTGTGATAGTACAATTCCTTGTTTAGTGCTTCTTGTAAGATTGGATGTATATGCCAAGTATTTTCCAGTGTGTGTTGGTTTCCTATACACTGTTGTTTTTACTTTGCCCTGAGGGAGTCTTTTCACAAAAACATCCAAGAATGCCCATTTTTGTTCTTGTTCTGATTCCAAACTGGAAATGCTGAAGAACAAAAACTGCACTTATGAAATACCATGTTAATGTGGAAGGAAATACATTGGTGAGACCTGTCACCCTGTTGAGCAGCGATTGAAGGAGCACAAACTAATGGTTAAAAGGGAAAAAACAGATGTGTCTGCCATAGCAGATCATGCATGTTCTAATGACCATATGATTAAGTGAGAAAATACAAAGATATTGGATAAAGAGGAAAAAAATGCATAGAAGAAAATTCAAAGAAGCTTGTCATATGACAATGGTAAATAATCCTATAAGTCAACCCAGTGTAGCAATACATAATGTATAGAAGCCTCTAATTAATCTTGCTCTTAAAAAAAAATAAAAAATAATTAGACTTGTTATAAAAAAAAAAGAAGGACTCAGGAGGATTTGAACCAATCCTCATATATAAATATATCAAATTTCTACTATATGTTGCCTTTGACAGAATAGCTCAGTTGGTAGAGCATTTGCCTTAAAAAATTCGATATTCAAGAATCTAAAGGTGTGAGTTCAACTTCTAAGTGAATAGTGTCACTGTGTATATAGGCCAGCAACACCTGAAAAAGAGTGGAGAACAATACTACTCGAAACGTTGTGTAATTACTAACCTGTATTGTCTATTTGTGTGTTATTACTAACAAGTTGTTTGTATTTGGAAAGTTTAAATAAAGTTTAAAATTTTCTGTACATTCAATATTCACTCATAAATGATGGAAATAGTCCAACATATCACATCTTATACAGACTATTATTTGAGAATAGAATTTCCAAAACATGAAAAATAGTCAAGACCACATACATGTGAAAAAGATAAACAATCTCCAATAAATGTATTTAATGATAAACCAAATACATATGCTGGCACATATATGTGATTATGCATATCGGTTGTATAAGATGGAATGGATAGCTATTGAAACGGAAATCTCCAGTCCCTTTCCGTTTCACCATCAAACCTAATGACACTCTCATCTGTGCTAAGTTCGAACCTATTTAAATGTTAATAAATATAAAATTCGTTCATGTCTGTATAAACAGTATTATATATTTACGTGCGAACGAACGCTATAATTAGATAGGATTAGTAAAATTATAGCGTACTAAAGTTATTTAAGATTTCTAAAAATGGTTATTATATTATTTAAGTTAAGAGTAAATTATTAATTTTGTTGTTTAATATTGTAATTTCGTATGTGGATATATAATCTGTGCTATATAGAAGAAAGACATGATTTAAAATATGTAAAAGCCGTTATCTAAAAATACTATTAAATGTTTCTTTAAAATTGTTAAAAGATTTCTTGTTTTAAATATATTTCAGAGAAAAGTTTCTCGAAAATATATTTAAAAGCTATATCAAAATATATTTGTAAATTATTTTTAATAAATATGTGAAAAATGTTTTCGTTTTAAAAAAATGTTATAAGGTTGTTTTTAAATAGAAAGAGTTTCTATTATATGTAAGATTAAAAATAAAAGCTGGTCAAGTAATTAAAAAGATTTTTGATTGTAAACAAGTGTCATTAACGACCACACCTGGAATTCGTAAAAAGTAAAACTAGTTCAAAATTTACTAATTAAAATCTCCTTAGATAAGATTTAAGTTATTTTAAAATCTAAATTGGACAATTGTTTGCAACGAAAAATCTTAATTATAATAATAGCTTATGGAATGTTTCTAACATAAGTTATCTAAGATCTGAATTATAAATTGAAAAACACTTAATTAAATTCCTGAATTTAGTGAGTCTTGAGGCGGGAGATTCCGATAAGGAAAACATATAAATACTCTGTATTTTTAACAAAAGGACAGATATTGTTAGAGAAAGACAGCCATATTGTTAGTGAGAGTTGTAGCCAGTCTTCACAATTGTTAAAGTTTAACATGTCCGGCTAAAAGCGGGCATCTTGTTGCTGTTACTCCGCGGAAGAACGGGGTTTCTCTTGTCGAAATGCCTAAACCACCATCATGCCGATAGAAGAGACGAGCCGAACATAATGGGAAAGATGATGCCGCCCAGTCAAACTAAACCAAACCTACAGCAAGAATTTGCAGTCCAGATAAAATACCGGTACCGTTTTATTTTTCAAACCGCAGAGCTCTGTGTAATTCTGTGTAATTCTAAATGTAATAATATCTATCTAAGTTAGCTAACTTTCTTTTTAAAATAATGATAAAGCTAAATGTAATCAAAACTTAAAATCCATTTAATATTTTAAATATGTCAGTTACTATCAAAATTTAATGTGTTAATGTTTAAATAATCTGACTTATTTATATTTTCCATTCACTTCAAAGTAAATTATTTAGTTTAAAGTTATATCACTGCGGTTGTGTCTATATTTCTTTGCTTATTTTATTTTAAATGCTTATTATATTTTATATGCCAATATTTCGAAACAATAGGCACTTATTTTTATGTTTTAAGAAGATATTTGAAAATCTTCGCGTAATTTATTTATAGCATCAACTTTCTGCGCTGTTTTGAAATCCTATTTTTTTTATTAGTTAAATGATTTAATATGCGAAATGTGGCTCTTTTGATCAACCAGTTAAAAACTTAACCTTATATTTTTATTTAGAATTAAATTTAGCCTTGATCACATTTATAAGTATATTTGACATTTAAATTCTTAAGTCCATAGAAATATACTTTTCCTCCTTAAATATTTATTATCTATAAGTAACTTAATAGATCGAACATGTCAAAGTACAGATGTAATAATATTCCCTTTTGTAGCATAGACGTTTATTATCAGGCTACACAAGAGTTGGTCCCAATTTGATAGAGCTAATATGCTATTAACTCGTATTTCATAGTATGAAATATACTATTCTTTGCTTGGCGGATGTGATAGTATTTTATAAAATTATTCTCGTTTTGCTGCTATACATAATATACGTATCTTAAGATGGAGCCACGGTGTTGCCAGCACATCTTCTCTTATAGGGTAGAGCAGTAGCGAAGCCTGAGCCAAGGCCAGGTTAGCACGTAAGTCCCCCGCCATTCCTGAACACAAATGTTCCTTTTCACGCAGCATTGCGATCGGTTACAGGGTACCGGCGTTTGTCGCAAGAACCCTGAAGTTATTTCATCCATCCGCAGAGCGACTTTTCCTATTATTGTTTACCTGTGCCATAGCGCATTGGTAAAATCTTATTTCAGCCAACTCTCCCACCTTAACATAACGCTTTCAGCATTCTGAAATTTTCTCTCGAAAGCCATGTTCGATCGATCATTACTTGAGCTGGTTTATGCGCTCATTATTAAATTATAGTGTATATTTTAGTAAATGAATTCATGATCAAAGTTTAATATAATTATTTATATACCAGCCACAAATGTAATAGGATTTGGCTTATCGAGATTTATAGGCATAACGTAGTGATTAATTATGTATCAATTGTAAACAATTCCTAAGATGGGCACATGTTAAACTCATCTATGAAATTTAATGATTACTTATGTAAAGTGATTTTGAATTACCAAATGTTTGTACATTCTACGCTGAATGCTATTGTAAATAAGTGATATATAGCTATGAATTGTAAATAAATATATATAATTAATTTAATGTATTTCGTTCTCTGTTTCGTTATTGATCTAATTCAATCCAATTCTAATTATTATTTAGAGCCTATATATGTGAAAACTATGCATTAAGTTAAATTAAATTAGTGATATTTTAGTCAATTAAGAACCTTTCTTTTAATTATCAGAGTCTCATTGCTTCTCCGTGACCTATGTCGGCCGTGTGGAAAGAGATATACTACGTGTAATTTCAAGGTGGTCATTCGTAAGGTCGTGAGTCTTGGAATCCTGGCTTACGAGTTGAAGTGCGGTCAGACTCGGGATGTTACAGTCCTAGTCTGGTCAGCTTCGGTCTCTTTTGCTTGGATTCTGAATTCTGTTACGCGAATGTACAAACTTGACTATTACATAGTAATTTTTTTTTCACCGGGTTTGACGCCCAACGTGGGGCTTGTAACTTATTTCCACCCCTAAAAAGATTATGGAGTATATATATATAATTCTTTTGGTCAAAATTAATGATTTTGAGTCAATTTTTTTAAAATAATGTGTATATGTAAGATTTTTTTTTTCACCGGGTTTGGACGCACATCGTGTGACTATTCGATATTCCAATACTCTGTAGAGCGTTTAATATATACATGTGTTTTTTTTTTGCCTTCCATTATAAATAATAATGAATAATATATATGTAGTATTTTTTCCCCGGGTTTGTAGTAACTTATTTCCACTTCTAAGGAGATTGAGTATAGAGATAAAATTCTTTTGTTTAAAATTAATGATTTTGAATTAATTTTTTTTCGTTTTCCAAAATAATGTATATGTATAGATTTTTTCCTGAGTTTGAACGTCAATTAATTCCATACTCTGAATAGATTATTATTTTATTATGTAAAAAGTATTTATATAGATGCATAGTAGAATTTTTAAGGGAATTTCTAATATATGTTGTGTAAACTTTCTTGCTCACTGTGACTGGCGCCCGAGGATGATTTGAATAAATGTCAAATCGTTCTCACATAAATTTTGTCATCAGGAGTAAAGAGAGAAAAGGGGGGTCTATTATTTGTTTTATGTTTTATGAATTGGATTGAACGAGAAAGAGAAGGAAATAAATGTAAGGTCAAATCAAATCTTAAAGGTTCGAAACTAGCACAGACGTGTAAATTAAATTATAACCATGAACCGTGGAAAATTTAAAAAAAAGAAAAACAGCTGCAAGAGGCCAAGGGTGAGTTGTATTTTATAATTTTTTTTGTTATATATGTTAAATTTATTTCACTGTTAGTTAAATGTTGGGTGGGCATCAAGCGAATGTATAGCGAGAAGTTAGGTGTATTAATAGAGTTAGGCATAGGTGTTGAGATGAGTAGGAGACGGATCGTTTTCTTTGTGGAGTGCAGCAATTAGCCGAGTTAGTAAAGTAAACAAAAACCAAGAAACTTTAGTAAAAACAAATTGAGCCATTAAAAAGAGAAAATTTTTTTTGTTAGTATATTAAAATGGATAATAGTATGGAAGAAGAAAGGGAAGTAGTGAGCGAAGGGGATGAAGGGAAAACAGCAAAAGAAGGAATGTGTAGGGGTATTATATTAAGATCGGGAAAAGAAATTATGGAAGAGAGTAGCAGCACAGAGGGAGACAAGGAAGGTGAAGCGAGTACGAGCCAGATTAGGGAAAAGGCATCGATACATCAAAGCGTGGCCATGTCAGAAAAGTCAGACACCACGGGATCTGAACAGAGACCTATAGAAGAATTTAAGAAAGAATGCTGGAATATGAACTCAATGATGGAGTCACTAGTGAAGCAACTTAGACAGGATGCAGAAGAGAGAGATAGGAAAAATAGACAGGATGCAGAAGAGAGGGATCATAGAAATAATCTAGAAATGGAACGACGTTTTGAAGAGAGAGATAGGAAAAATAGACAGGATGCAGAAGAGAGGGACCATAGAAATAATCTAAAAATGGAACAACGTTTTGAAGCTTTGGGCAGGCGATGTGAGAAAGGGACAGCACATATTAGAGAAAACTTAGAAGAAAAACTGTGTAAAATCCTGCAGGGATGCCAGCTAAAAGGTGAGGAGATTCCAGTAAAACTTGCAGAGAAGATAGAAAAAGCACAGGACGAAAATGACAAGGAAATGCAGAATACTGTAGAGGATGAGATAGAAGAGTTAGTGTCAGATCAGGGAGAAGAAGTAAACTCTGATAGCACAATGCTAAAAGAAGAAAATATTAAAATTGATATAATAGTATTAGTAAAAGAAGAGTTAAAACCAGTGGAAAAGGAAGAGTTGAGGAAAACTGAGCTGGACAAAAGGAGCAAGCCAGAGATTAATGAAGGGGATGATGAAAGTTGCCATTTCCTTTTGAAGAAGACCGAATTGGAAACGTGGGATAGCAAGGACACGCTGGAGAATATACTAGAGACTGAGAATAAAGAATCTAAATGTGTGGATATTGAGGCGATAGTAGAAGATAGAAAGCGGGAGCTCCAGCAGGACAGAACAGAGTTGGATAGAGAGCTTTGGGAAATAGGTGGACTGCATGGGAAGTACGAATCAAAGAGTACTGTAAAGAACAAGAAGAAAAGGAAAAGAAAGGATCCATACCCAAGTAGGAAGAAAAGATGGACAGAGAGAAGACAGGAGACAGCCACAGAGGCTCGCCAGGGGAAGAACAGAGGGAGAGAGAAAGAACGGGTTCAAACCCTACTATTCGGGAATAACAGATCTGGAAAACACCCATACAGTGGAAGTGAGTTTGCACGGAGTCTAGAAAGGCACCCAGCACAACCGACTCTGAGATGGGAAGATGAGTATGAGGGATATGAATGGACATCAGATGAAGAGGATGACATTATATTCGGGTGCTGTTTTAAGTTATATAAAGAAGAGTTAATTAATGTACCACCAGATCCTATTTAGATAAAAATATATATATATTGTTATTACGATTACCCTTCCTTATCATTATATAGTTTATAAAGTATTATTATTATATATATATATATAAAATTAACATCCCCATTGTATATTAATTAACGTATATCCAGTAGGATATAAAAGTTTGTTTAATGTAAATATTTGACAATATTCTATTTTGTGTGGTTTGCTTTTAAACTTAATTTAGTCGTATTTTTTTTTTGTAATAATTGATTGTCTAATAAGTATGAAATTCCTCGGTATAGAATGTAGCAGGCAAGTGGGTTTATATGTTTTCATCTCTATGTGGTAGCTTAATTGATTTAATATTATGAGTAAAAAAAAAAAAAAGCGTATCAAATTATTTAATAGCCAACTGTAAGTAAATTCCTTTTTTTTTTTTGTTGTTATTTTTTTTTGTCCCAAGTATTCGGATATGAAACGGAAATCTCCAGTCCCTTTCCGTTTCACCATCAAACCTAATGACACTCTCATCTGTGCTAAGTTCGAACCTATTTAAATGTTAATAAATATAAAATTCGTTCATGTCTGTATAAACAGTATTATATATTTACGTGCGAACGAACGCTATAATTAGATAGGATTAGTAAAATTATAGCGTACTAAAGTTATTTAAGATTTCTAAAAATGGTTATTATATTATTTAAGTTAAGAGTAAATTATTAATTTTGTTGTTTAATATTGTAATTTCGTATGTGGATATATAATCTGTGCTATATAGAAGAAAGACATGATTTAAAATATGTAAAAGCCGTTATCTAAAAATACTATTAAATGTTTCTTTAAAATTGTTAAAAGATTTCTTGTTTTAAATATATTTCAGAGAAAAGTTTCTCGAAAATATATTTAAAAGCTATATCAAAATATATTTGTAAATTATTTTTAATAAATATGTGAAAAATGTTTTCGTTTTAAAAAAATGTTATAAGGTTGTTTTTAAATAGAAAGAGTTTCTATTATATGTAAGATTAAAAATAAAAGCTGGTCAAGTAATTAAAAAGATTTTTGATTGTAAACAAGTGTCATTAACGACCACACCTGGAATTCGTAAAAAGTAAAACTAGTTCAAAATTTACTAATTAAAATCTCCTTAGATAAGATTTAAGTTATTTTAAAATCTAAATTGGACAATTGTTTGCAACGAAAAATCTTAATTATAATAATAGCTTATGGAATGTTTCTAACATAAGTTATCTAAGATCTGAATTATAAATTGAAAAACACTTAATTAAATTCCTGAATTTAGTGAGTCTTGAGGCGGGAGATTCCGATAAGGAAAACATATAAATACTCTGTATTTTTAACAAAAGGACAGATATTGTTAGAGAAAGACAGCCATATTGTTAGTGAGAGTTGTAGCCAGTCTTCACAATTGTTAAAGTTTAACATGTCCGGCTAAAAGCGGGCATCTTGTTGCTGTTACTCCGCGGGAGAACGGGGTTTCTCTCGTTGAAATGCCTAAACCACCATCATGCCGATAGAAGAGACGAGCCTAACATAATGGGAAAGATGATGCCGCCCAGTCAAACTAAACCAAACCTACAGCAAGAATTTGCAGTCCAGATAAAATACCGGTACCGTTTTATTTTTCAAACTGCAGAGCTCTGTGTAATTCTGTGTAATTCTAAATGTAATAATATCTATCTAAGTTAGCTAACTTTCTTTTTAAAATAATGATAAAGCTAAATGTAATCAAAACTTAAAATCCATTTAATATTTTAAATACGTCAGTTACTATCAAAATTTAATGTGTTAATGTTTAAATAATCTGACTTATTTATATTTTCCATTCACTTCAAAGTAAATTATTTAGTTTAAAGTTATATCACTGCGGTTGTGTCTATATTTCTTTGCTTATTTTATTTTAAATGCTTATTATATTTTATATGCCAATATTTCGAAACAATAGGCACTTATTTTTATGTTTTAAGAAGATATTTGAAAATCTTCGTGTAATTTATTTATAGCATCAACTTTCTGCGCTGTTTCGAAATCCTATTTTTTTTATTAGTTAAATGATTTAATATGCGAAATGTGGCTCTTTTGATCAACCAGTTAAAAACTTAACCTTATATTTTTATTTAGAATTAAATTTAGCCTTGATCATATTTATAAGTATATTTGACATTTAAATTCTTAAGTCCATAGAAATATACTTTTCCTCCTTAAATATTTATTATCTATAAGTAACTTAATAGATCGAACATGTCAAAGTACAGATGTAATAATATTCCCTTTTGTAGCATAGACGTTTATTATCAGGCTACGCAAGAGTTGGTCCCAATTTGATAGAGCTAATATGCTATTAACTCGTATTTCATAGTATGAAATATACTATTCTTTGCTTGGCGGATGTGATAGTATTTTATAAAATTATTCTCGTTTTGCTGCTATACGTAATATACGTATCTTAAGATGGAGCCACGGCGTTGCCAGCACATCTTCTCTTATAGGGTAGAGCAGTAGCGAAGCCTGAGCCAAGGCCAGGTTAGCACGTAAGTCCCCCGCCATTCCTGAACACAAATGTTCCTTTTCACGCAGCATTGCGATCGGTTACAGGGTACCGGCGTTTGTCGCAAGAACCCTGAAGTTATTTCATCCATCCGCAGAGCGACTTTTCCTATTATTGTTTACCTGTGCCATAGCGCATTGGTAAAATCTTATTTCAGCCAACTCTCCCACCTTAACATAACGCTTTCAGCATTCTGAAATTTTCTCTCGAAAGCCATGTTCGATCGATCATTACTTGAGCTGGTTTATGCGCTCGTTATTAAATTATAGTGTATATTTTAGTAAATGAATTCATGATCAAAGTTTAATATAATTATTTATATACCAGCCACAAATGTAATAGGATTTGGCTTATCAAGATTTATAGGCATAACGTAGTGATTAATTATGTATCAATTGTAAACAATTCCTAAGATGGGCACATGTTAAACTCATCTATGAAATTTAATGATTACTTATGTAAAGTGATTTTGAATTACCAAATGTTTGTACATTCTACGCTGAATGCTATTGTAAATAAGTGATATATAGCTATGAATTGTAAATAAATATATATAATTAATTTAATGTATTTCGTTCTCTGTTTCGTTATTGATCTAATTCAATCCAATTCTAATTATTATTTAGAGCCTATATATGTGAAAACTATGCATTAAGTTAAATTAAATTAGTGATATTTTAGTCAATTAAGAACCTTTCTTTTAATTATCAGAGTCTCATTGCTTCTCCGTGACCTATGTCGGCCATGTGGAAAGAGATATACTACGTGTAATTTCAAGGTGGTCATTCGTAAGGTCGTGAGTCTTGGAATCCTGGCTTACGAGTTGAAGTGCGGTCAGACTCGGGATGTTACAGTCCTAGTCTGTCAGCTTCGATCTCTTTTGCTTGGATTCTGAATTCTGTTACGCGAATGTACAAACTTGACTGTTACACTATAGAGAGATTGAAAGTCTGAGTTCAAATCCTGTCTAATTATATTGAATTTAATATAGACAATATACATTTATTTAAATATTACATATATATATTAAGTGCATAAATCTAAATTAGGATTTTAATAAAGAAATTGCCAATAACTAATATTAAATACTCTAACCAAAAATTGATTTATAAAATTATCCAAAATGTCTAGTTACCTGTGTGTGAGAAAGAATATTTAAACTTATGAAAATGGTTAATGGTATAAAAAATAATCTCAATGCTTTCAAAATAATTTATACAATTGTATCATCATTATTTTCAACTATTATCTATTCATTTCAGAATGAAGATCTTCCCAAATTCAATCTATCTTCTCCAACCTCTAGCATCTCTTCTCCATATCATCCCAGCACACTTCCTTATTTCATTCAGCCATCTCACATGTGGTCTTTTCCTAGGTCTTTTACAATCTCTTGGAATCCCATTTAGGATTTCAACTGTCCATCTATTATCATCTCTTCTCACAATATGTCTAGTACAACTCCATTTCAACCTCTTAATCTTTTCAATAATGTCACTAGTATCTGTTTGTTCTCCCACCCATGTATTAAGTTTTCAATCTGTTCTTGTTATTCCTAATATGCATGTCTCAATACTTTGTCGAGTGGTCTGAAGTCTTTGTATTGATTTTTTGTTACGTGTCCAAGTCTCGGATCCATAAGTAAGAATTGGTAAAACACATTCATTAAAAATATTCCTTTTCAAACACATAAACACATTTCGTCTTAATATTAAGTTATTTCTACCAAAAGCACTCCAACCAAGTTTAGTAGAAAAAAATTCCCTATAGTATTTTACGTACAGTGGGCCTTGGTGATATTAAAGTGCTCACGAAAGTTTAATGTTAAATTAAATTGTGCCAAGGCAATATCTGATGATGATCAATTGTAATTCCCATCTGCCTTCTATATCACCATTATTCACGTATATATATATATATATATGCGTGTATATAATTGTGTGTATAATTGTATATGAATATATATATATATACGTAAATAAAGGTGATTAGAAGGCAGATGGCAATTACACTTGATCATCATCAGATGCAGCCTTAGCACCAATTTACTTTAACATTATAAACTTTAATGAGCACTTAGATCATCAAGGTCCACTCTCTGTATATGTATATAACGTAAAATACAATAGGGAATTTTTCTACTTTATATACATAAAAATATATATAAACACACACGATAAAGAATCATATAAAAAGATAAGAATCCCAACGGAGAGATTGATTTCAGTATCAACCAGAATACTGTGTTTAATATTGAAGAACAGCCTGATGCTTATTAAAGTCATTTTCTTTTATTTTTCAAAAATAAGTTCACACAAATATTGATAAAAACCAAGTCACCAGCTGCTTTAACTCCACTGGGCCATAACTCAAGTGAAGATAGAACAGATGGTTTCTTCAATAAAATTGGTTTTGTTAACCATCTGAAAAAGAATATAAAGTATTGTGTTTGTATACACATACGAATAATATATATATATATAGACAAACGCACAAATAATGTATTTAAATTTTAAACTGACAACAAAATTCTCAATCAGTATATAAATCTATCCAGCCATACTCCATTCAGTCAATATCTTATTGGCATAAATTTAGATATAAGTAATTCTATGGTCAATAATTTAAATATAAAATGATTAATTAATTTTTCCAACAAATTAATAACTAATAGGAGTTTCTATAATACTGTATATTAATTTAAATCTTTCAACAACCACCATCTTCAACTTAAATTTGCCACTTAATTTTTTTCCATTGAAATTCTTAGTCATGTTTTGTTTGCGAATATTTTTTTTTCTATACTCATTATTAATTATGAGACTTAAAAAAGACAAGCGGGAGATGAAATATCTTAAAACGATTCTTTTCTTCAGTCTCTTTGGTAAGGGTATTTTGACCTGCTATTATTTGCAATTAAATAGGGCATAACGATATGATTTGCATATTGTTTTACCTACATCTAATTATCATTAATTTCTATCCATTTTTTCATAATTACAATACGTGTTTTGTAAAAACTCGCAAAGTAAATATTGTTACTACATTTTATAATTTTCTATTTATATTTATCTATGCACCACAAAACTGAATCCAAATAACATTTTCGATAGTTTTAAACGTAGTCGTATCTTTAGAAAATATTCAAGTATCAGAGATCTACGCATAAATTACAAGTCAAATTGTAATTATTCACAAATGAAAAAAAAGCAACTAAATTTTACAAGAATATTTTAAAATAATGATACCTTTACTATAAAATTACTATTGTATGGCTGTGAAACCTGGACAATGAGTAATAAAATTAGAAACAGATTGGATGTGGTCATAGAGAAGGATGAAAAAATTAGTTAGTTGAAGAAAATAACAAATGAAGTTTTGAAAAGAGTAAATAAAAAAAGTAAGAATGATTGAGGATATTAGAAAGAGAAACTGGATTGGGCATATATTAAGAAAGTATAATCTAATGAAAAATGTTTTGGAGAGAATGCTGAGTGGTAACAAGAAGAAAGATCAAGAGAGGGGAAGAATTACATGGAATTGAAGAGATGTGCAATGCAGAGAACAGAGTGGGAAAATGTATGAATTGGTGATGTGACTATTCTCTGGACGTGCATAATGATACTTTTTCATTCTTTTCCCATTAATTTTTATTTTCTTTCAAATGTTATTTTATTTCTATTCAATTTCTTTCTCTCTCTTTATATATATAAAATAAATAAAATATCCCTTAATTAAAAACAATATTGTAATTATAATTGAAATAATATTTTTAACGGTTTATAAACAATTACAAACAATCTTAAAATCCGCAGAAGTACTTTCGGTTACTTTCTAACCTGCCTCAACTGCCATTAAATTCAAAAACCAAAAGCGGAAGCAAACGTCATCAATTCAAATTCCACGAATCTCGTATTTTAATGTTAGAAGCTTGTCGATTTATTAAATGCGTTTTATTCCTGTTTATAAAAATTGCCACTTTAATTTTTCTTTTACTATGGTTTCTCTCTTCATGAAGAATTTTCACATTTTCAAAATTAAATTTAAATTTATATTTACATGTTTTTTCGTGATCAAAGAAAACTGAAGAAGATATTAAATCACCATTATTTTTATTTTTTACACGCTTATATAATAATTCATGTTCCTTCAATCTTTTCTCAATACTGCACCTAGATTCACCTATATATGAACAAAAAATTTGATATATGACATTACTTTTTTTTGCTTGACAGGTATGACATCCTTAGAATTATTGACTAATTTATTAATATTGTTTGGAACGTAGAATGAAACATTAAACACATTCTTATATAAATCCTTAAAAAAATTTACTTGTGGATTTGAAATAAATGGAATAGATATCCATTTTTTATTATTAATCTTCATTTCTTTTAAATTATCATAATTTTTTTTAAATTGACATAAAGTATTGTTTATTTATTCCATTTTATAACCGACATCAATCAATTCCTTGGAAAATATCTCAATATTTTTTAGTTTATCACTTTGGTAACGACATAATTTTTCATTCCGAAACAAAAAAAGATTTAAAACTTGCCATCTTATGCATCATTGGTACTTTTGATTTACAATTTATATATCCTCTTTTTTGCAGTGGCTTAATTATTAGTTTATAATTTAATATACTGTTATCTCTTGTAATCATTAAATCTAAATAGTTAATATTATTGTCCTGTTCTTTTTCAATAGTCCATTTCAAGCCATTCAACTTATTTAATTCCTCTATAAGCAAATTTATACTATTAGTATTTCCACAAACAAAAACATCATCCACATATCTTTTGTAAATTTTAAATATGTGTATTTTTGGAGATATTAAAATTTACAAAAGATATGTGGTTGATGTTTTTGTTTGTGGAAATACTAATAGTATAAATTTGCTTATAGAGGAATTAAATAAGTTGAATGGCTTGAAATGGACTATTGAAAAAGAACAGGACAATAAGATTAACTATTTAGATTTAATGATCCCAAGAGATAACAGTATATTAAATTATAAACTAATAATTAAGCCACTGCAAAAAAGAGGATATATAAATTGTAAATCAAAAGTACCAATGATGCATAAGATGGCAAGTTTTAAATCTTTTTTGTTTCGGAATGAAAAATTATGTCGTTACCAAAGTGATAAACTAAAAAATATTGAGATATTTGCCAAGGAATTGATTGATGTCGGTTATAAAATGGAATAAATAAACAATACTTTATGTCAATTTTAAAAAAAATTATGATAATTTAAAAAAAATAAAGATTAATAATAAAAAATGGATATCTATTCCATTTATTTCAAATCCACAAGTAAAATTTTTTAAGGATTTATATAAGAATGTGTTTAATGTTTCATTCTACGTTCCAAACAATATTAATAAATTAGTCAATAATTCTAAGGATGTCATACCTGTCAAGCAAAAAAGTAATGTCATATATCAAATTTTTTGTGATTGTATGCTATCATATATAGGTGAATCTAGGTGCAGTATTGAGAAAAGATTGAAGGAACATGAATTATTATATAAGCGTGTAAAAAATAAAAATAATGGTGATTTAATATCTTCTTCAGTTTTCTTTGATCACGAAAAAACATGTAAATATAAATTTAAATTTAATTTTGAAAATGTGAAAATTCTTCATGAAGAGAGAAACCATAGTAAAAGAAAAATTAAAGAGGCAATTTTTATAAACAGAAATAAAACGCATTTAATAAATCGACAAGTTTCTAACATTAAAATACGAGATTCGTGGAATTTCAATTGATGACGTTTGCTTCCGCTTTTGGTTTTTGAATTTAATGGCAGTTGAGGCAGGTTAGAAAGTAACTGAAAGTACTTCCGCGGATTTTAAGATTGTTTGTAATGGTTTATAAACCGTTAAAAATATTATTTCAATTATAATTATATATATATATATATAATGATAATTAACTATTATATCATTATTTAGTAATGCTTTGTGTAAACCAAGAGGTTAATGCTTTGATAGTACGACATCTCAAACAGTAATGAATACCACATCATGTTCTGCCTTTCAACATTCATCTGAGTAACTTATATTTCTTAAGGCTTTCATTCTCTAATAGAAGCTAGAACTCATTTATCCACAAAATAGAGATCTATCTCTTTACCTCTATTTTAAGCTTATTTATAATTTAGAAAGAGACCACATGTAAAATGGATGGATGAAATAAGGAAGTGTGCTGTGGTAATATGGAGAAGAGAGGCTGAACTTGGAGAGACCTTGGTTGAAAATGATGAGGATGAGTATTTCCAAAATTCATTTAGCATAAATTCAAGTGCATTTCATATACATTTGCATCACATTCTTCTTAATCTCTTCAAAGAAAAAGTCCACTTTAATCCATTTCGAAAATTCATTGGTGTTTTTTCTAGATGCTAATAATCTTCTTAAATATCTATGCTAAATGTCCACATTAGAAAGCATCAACTTTGGTTTATTTTGTATCCAATTTTCATGTATAGACATACAAAAGCAAATGGCATAATAAATATATCTGGGTAATATTTTTATATACAAATGTATAGAATAAAGATCTTTGCTAGGATTTTAATAAGTGAAATATTTATTGACGGACAAGTCATAATTAAAAAAAATTTAGACATTTCACTATCAATGTCTTTAATTATAAAGTAAAATGAATCTTCTCCTTTTCAAAATTTTGAATTTTATTTGGGTTTTTTTTTTTGTCAATTTTCACTTTTGGTAATCATTATTCTGAAAATAATCGTTGCTTTATCACCAAAATCTCAAATCTTAAATTATAACATCATACAAGCCACAAGTGAAAAATGAAAGAATGTGGATCTAAGATTATTAAAAAAGGTGGAAGTTCACTCACTATTTTTTCAATTTTTTTTATAGATACTTCCATATTTCTCCATTCTTTTTATTTCATAAATAATTTCATATAAATAACGATACAATAAAAGACAAATAACCCTCAAGATGCATTTCGTGCTGAACAAGCACTCATCAGTTGAGTCAGGTCATCATTTCCCATATATATCTATTATATGAAGAGTATTTATGTAGAGCAAATTGTCTCATTTTCATTTTCCAGCGTCAATTTACTCCACTTTCAACTTTTACGTTATCAACTTTTTAATAAATACGTAATGATTATTACTAATCATTTATTAAACTAGAGATTTTCTCTAACACAGATATATACTTTAATCCAAGTTAAGATTAATATATCTGATTTTCAGCAAACACAAACACATGGCTATTTATGTTTCGCTTTCTCCCATGGGTAATATTTTTTTTATAGATATTTCCATATTTCTCTATTCCTTTTTATTTCATAAATAATTTCTATAAATAAATATACAATAAAAGATAAATAACTCCCAAGATCCATTTCGTGCTGAACCAGCACTCATCAGTTGGGTCAGGTCATCATCTCTCATATGAAGAGTATTTATGTAGAGCAAATTGTCTCATTTTTATTTTCAAGCGTCAATTTACTCCACTTTCAACTTTTACGTTATCAACTTTTTGATAAATACGTAATGATTATTACTAATCATTTAATAAACTAGAGATTTTTGATAGATTCTTCCTGATAATGACCTTCAGCATCTATTATATTTATATCTAAGAATTGTGGACCTTTTATGGTGATAACATAGCTATATGTGGTTTATGTTGATCTTCAAAATTGTTCAACTGATAATTAGACAAACAGTAAATTTGACAGTATATATATAGACTTATGAATTAATCATTAGGAGAATAAATAATATTCTGCAGAAATGTCTTATTTTAAAAAGTAGAATAATTCTTTTATTAAGACAGCTGAGATTTATAGCTAAATAAAAAAAAAATGTAATTGATGCTTACAAGTTTGAACAATAACAAAATTAAAATGCTATAAAAGCTTATCTGCGCATGCCAGATTCGGAAAATTCTTCGATAAATGTACTATCGGTAAGGAAAGGTACTAAGGTGACATAGAGAGGTTTTCTCAAATAAATCTTTCTAGAAAAAAGATATTTGTGTAAGAGAAACATTTCACAATTTCTTTAGAACGATTTAAGTAAAATTTACTGCGAATTATTTTGTCACTAAGACAGTTTTTAGTTTTATAGTGGATTTAAAATGTGCAATTAAATTTAGAAATGACAATAGATAAAATGTGCAGAAAACGAGAAAAAAAATCCGACAATTTCTAACATAAACTAAATTATGGTAAAAAGATTTAAATGATTTTTCGATCATTGTTATTGCTTTTGTTCAAAGGAGTTCCTAAAAAAAAAAAAACGGAAAAAGAAGACGATAGACTAAAATTATAATAAATTGTTAAGTTTCATAAAAAAAAAAAATTTTTTTTTACTGTTTTACTTTCTTCATTTTAATATATAAGGGATTCGAACTCAGATTTCACACGACTCTCAACTCTCCAAGCCATCTCATATTGCTGACCCACCGAGTCAGCAATATGAGATAGCTTGGAGAGTTGAGGGTCGTGTGAAAGTGTGAGTTCGAATCCCTTATATATTACATTATATATGTGCAGGTGTGTGTGTGAGCCTGTACAGTGTATTTCTTTATTTTAGTTTTTAACAAATATATATGTTTATTATACCTTTTTGTTATTTAAGCATATTATTTTGTGTTCTTGCTATATCTTTGCATTCTTATTCTATCTTTATTAATTTTTAGTTTTTTATATTAGTCGCAGACTTCTACAAAAATTACAATAAATAAAATGAAATTAAATCTAAAAAAAAATGTTAGTGACACAAATAATTAAAAAAAACAACATTGAAAATTATGAATATCAAATTATATTTTAAAAACAACATATTATAATATCAACTCTTATGAACAGAGGAAAAAATAAAGGAGAATCATTTCAATCGTTTTTGTATTTTCTCTTTTCTCTGTTGCTACAATTTTCTTATTTATTAAACTTTAAACCTTTCAATTTCTACTTTCAGTCTAGTATAATTTCATTTTGTCTATCTCTTTATTTGCTCTTCTCATTTTTAACTTTTATGCAACACTAAATTCTAGCTTCTTTTTAGAAATTAATTCTTTCGTTATTTTTCTTTTTATTTCTTTCTTAGGCATTCCCTTTTTTCATATTTTTCCCATTTATTGTCAATGGAGAATATTATTTTAACTATTATTATTGTTTATTGATTTTTGTACCACTTATATAGATTTTACTAAATTAACTAGTTAGCCAAAAAATAAAAGTGAGGAATAGTTTAAAAATTTGTTTTCAACTTTATTCATAATAACTACTAACTATTTTTTATATTAACATTATCTTTCTTATTGCATTTCCAAATCCATATAATATTAATACCATCTATATTCTTTATTACTTTTCACAATGCTTTTTTACAGATTTGGAAATATAAGTAGAATTCTGAAGATTGCTGGGACAATCGAAACTGAAAATAGTGGATGTAAAAAAAGCACTGTAAAAAATAACAAAGAATATAAATGGTATTAATATTATGTTTCTTACCCATATATTGCACAAACACACAAACAGGTGTTACTGACCTCATTGAAAAAATTAAAACACTGAAGTGGAGTTGGGTTGGTCATATTTCTAGAAGAGATGATAATAGATGGACAATTGAAATCTTAAACTGGATTCCAAGAGATTGTAAGACCCAGAAAGAGACCACATATAAGATGAATGGATGAAATAAAAAAGTGTGCAGGGTGATGTGGAGAAGAGATGCTAGAGATCAGAGAAGATGGATTGAACTTGGAAAGACCTTCATCCTGCAGTGGATTGATAAAAGCTGCTGCTGCTGCTGAATATTATATTTTTTATATTATAGTACTTATTACAACTTTATAAAAAATAGTTTCTCATATAAAATATATTTCATTTACTATACATACTTTTATTTAAACTTATAAAATGGAAAATTAAGTCATTTATTGTCAAATTCTCAAAACTTCATTGCTTTTAGTGTTTTCTTTCTTAAAGCCACAACTATTAAAAAAATTCATTTCTATACTAAAATATTAAAATAGTGCATAATTTGCTTATACTCAATGTTTCTTATACATGTAATTTGAACAATTTGAATTCAGAATTTTCAAGTCTATTTATTGAAGCCTGTCTATTAAAGATTGAGAAATTGTTATGGTAATATAAACCAAACACTGATTTGTATTGTCTGAGATTATGATCTGACTCAACTGATGAGTGCTGGTTCAGCATGAAATATGTATATTGGTATTGAAGTTCATTTATCTTTTTTGCATGAATGTGGTCACATGTATTGGTTGTATAAGATAAAATTGATAGCTGTAGTGAGCTTGAAAGTCTGAGTTCAAATCAGTATAGATAATATACTTCTATTTAAATAATAGTTATTCAACCTGTATTCCTTGTCTTTGTGTTTAAATGGACATATTAAGGTCCTATACATGATAAGTCAGATTGACAAAATCAACCTGGATATGACAATAAGATTGGATCAACAAGAGCTTTGAGTATTCCATCATCAGATTTTCAATATTATAGATGGTTGAAGAGTTGAAGGGTGGAGATAATTGAAGCCTGTTCAT